>JAUBOC010000149.1:12306844-12324785 GCA_032275365.1 Anablepsoides cearensis | reverse complement strand
GGGTGGACCAGTTCTCGTTGGTTCCAGATCACTTTCAGGTTAATGACTCCTTTTGCAGTCAGAACCTGTTTGCTGTTCTGGAACCAACGAGAACAGGTTGTTCTCCTACACTGGCTTTAACCCTTCACAGGCAAGCAGAGACATTACAATAAGCTACATTTCCTATAGCTCACAACGTTGCTGCAGGACGGTTGTATGCAGAGCGTTGTGTGACTGTTTACTCGTTCATCACCTGCGGTGACTGCTAACACCACTGTGTGACAGCTTGTCATATTGGTCATGGCTGAATTCACACAAATTGGGTGCAGCCACACACACACACACACACACACACACACACACACACACACACACACACACACACACACACACACACAACCGAGCGCACGTGTCTCGCTGAGCAGGAGGATGTCACCACATCACAGGGGAAGCATCTGACCCGCAGAACGCACAAATATATTAAAAAAAAAAAAACACACCAACTCTGCCCGTTTTCCCTCTGCTCTCATCTCAGCTTTGTTTCAAGAACACAATTTCTCTTAAAGCCCATTTCTCCTCAGTCTTCAAATCATGCCTCACCCTTCTCCCTTCACCCTCCCATCTCTGCTCAGAACTAGGGCATAGTGGCTCCACTGTTTATAGCAATGCAGCTGCAAGCGAGGAAAAAAAAGAGGGGGATGCAGAGGAGAGGAGAGTGAGAAAGACAGAGAAAGGAAGCAGGAGAAGGGTTTAAAGAGCCTATCTGTGTATTTATGTCCTCAACAGAATGATGCTACAAAAAAGCAAACATAGTCATTTTTAGCTTTTGTCCCCCCAGATACCAGTAGGGTCAAAGTTTACGTTTATGACTTGATGACTAGCATGAGCTTATGAGCAAGGTGCACACACAAATATGAATTTTACAACCAGAAAACATTTGCTCATTTTCGGACTTTGAATTCTTGTTTAATCATTACTTTAACAACAGATTGGGAGGGATTTGTATCTTTATATCTACAGTTCGTTTCACATTTAAACAACAATAAAAGTGTCAAACCACGTCCTGCGCAGCCTATGTAATTCATCAAGGAAAAGCTGATTTCTGGCAGATTTTTTAAATTATTGCTTTAAGACAATTTTAGCTTCTTTCACGTTAATAATTTAACTACTATAAAAAAACTAAAGTCCAGTTTGTTAACAGAAGCAACACAAGACAGTGTGGTAATCATGTTCAATAAGTTTACTGGACATAAAACCTCTTTTTTTATTATAATCAGAAGTTAAGTCGGCTGTCCTCAAACATTAATACTACAGATAAAATACAGAGGGAACTTAAATCAACAGATGTCCACACATCTGATTTAGGTGCCTTTTTATAGCACCTTTAAAATTGACCCTTTGTGTTTTTAAACTTAACATCAAGCAAATACTGGCCTCATTTATTGTCTCTGTTGGTCCATGTTTACATTCTGTAAATCTGGACGTCTCACTGGAGGTCAATAGTCTGCTAACAGTCAAGTCACAGAACAATTGTGTAAACATGGCAGCCTTTCTGTGTTAAAGTGTTTCACTGATCTTTTAAAGCTGCAAACCTTTCTGAGATATGTTTACAACTGTTTCAATTATAAATTTTTACTTGTGAACTGTGTAACATTGGGGAGAAATCTGTAGATTTTGTCTTAAACTTGATACAGATGTGCAACAAGACTTACATCTTTGCCCACTTTCATTTTTTTAATGGTTATAAGGTAAACTTTTTTGAGATAATTTTTCTTATACGTTTTTTTGGCAAATCTCCACAATCTTTGTGGTATTTCAACTTTTTATACATCAAAATGTTCAGCAATTTATACTTTGAGATATTTACCTTTTAGGGTTGTTGTTTTTTTTCTCATTGAAAATGAATGAAGCGGTTTTTAACATCTCTAAAACCTTTCAAAATGTTTCATAAATCTTTTCTAAACTTTACCTTTTGTTCTGGTTCTGCTTTATTTTTGTTACTTTTTTGTGCCAATTGAAGTTTATTTCTGCTAGCTTCAGCTTTTTTCTGTGTTTTAGCTACTTTTAAGCTAATTTTATCTAATTTCAGCTTTTTGTCAGCAAAAGTAACCTTTTTGTGATCGTTTTAGCTTCTTACTGCTTAATTAATCAAGCATGCTCTCAGTGTCTCTGTGCTAATTTCAGCTATTACAGCTACTTTTTAAAAAATATTTTTAAGCTAGTTTAAGCTTTTTCATCTATTTCAAAAGAAATTGCAAGTTTTTTGTACTTGTATTTTGCTCATTCATTCATTAATTTGTTTCATCAACATTCAGCTTATTTAAATTTTTTTTTAGATTTTTTTTGTTGTTTCAACTGATTTATTTTTGTTGTCCTACTTTAAGTCAGCTGTTCAAACTTAACTCGCATTAACAGTTTTGCTATTAAAACTTTTTTAGCTTCTTCAACAGCTTTCAGCAAAAATCTTTCAGAATTACGCTGCCTTTTCACAGGAGAAGCAATCTCTCTAGTTTTTAAAACATGTCAGAAAACCACTGAGAAAACCGGTTCTCATTAAACACACAAGTGTTTTCTTGTTTAGTTCTATTCATCATTTTCCTTCAAAGAAAAGCTGCTATATGAAAGCAAAGGTCCCCTGTGGAGTTTTTGATCATGTTTGGCTCATCTGAGCAAAAGAATCATGATTTTATGAGTTCATACTTGTTTATTTAGGCTCGAGTGAACATGGACACACATGCAGTTATCATCCTGCTGCTGCTGCTTTCACATAAACTGCTGATCAGCTGACAGAAGTTTGCAGAAAAGAGCAAAAAAACCAACAAATCAATAAAAACTGAAAAAAAAAAACAGTAGAATCAACTTTTTACTTAGAAAATGTGCACAACGAGCAAAAAAATAAAGCTTTTATTTTAAGGTTTAACTTAAAAGATTAAACTTTGAATATAAGCTCTGGTTTTCCGTTCAACTTCACTTCTTCCTCGTAAATCAGAGAGTTATAAATCCACCTATTTAGTAGGAGATTTGAAATCAATATTCAGTGCTGAGGGTTAAGAATTTATGAGGGGACTATCAGTCTTATAATTAACATACAAGAAGGCAAATAATTTATCTGAAGTTGACATGACGTCATGCAGAACCACCAAGAAATGAGAAAAAAAAGACTATGTTACATCATGTGTAAAATACAACCAACTATTGTACAAATACACAGACGAAACAGACACTGATTTACATGGGGAGTCTCTCCTTGTCTGTAGGTCACATGATGCGTGCTGCTGAGCACATGCATGTAAAGAGCTGACGAGAAGAAATCCTCTCTCACACACATTGTGCATCATTCTACAGAGCATGCACAGGCAGCACCATTGAGAATATCAATCTGAACTGTCCTTTCCACACAACACACGCCCACGCACGGAGACAGGAGCAGGAGACACTTACTGATTTTCTCCTCCGCTTGCGAGAAAGGGAAGCAGCACAGCTGACCCATGGCGCCTCCGTCCCTCTTCTCCTGTTCCCCCTCACCCCGCTGTTACCCCTCAGTCCTTGTTCTGTGACAGGCAGACAGAGAAGTGTCCTGCTTCCTCTCTCCCCCTCTTTATCTAGAGCTGCCTCTTCCCCCCACACACACCTCCAGCTCGAAAGGCAGACAAACCCGGCGGAGACAAAAAAAAAAAAAAAAAAAGAAGAAGAAAAAAAAACAAAGAAAAACGCCTGCTTTTCCCTTAGGCAGCTCAAAGGAGCCGGAGCAAGACACCAGATGCTGGAAGAAGAAAAAAATGAACGAGTTGCTCCTGCTCTACTTTACACTGACACAGAAAGGAGGGGTGAGGAGGAGAGAGAATGGGAGAGCTGGAGTGTGTGTGTGTGTGTGTGTAGGAGCCGAAAAAGAATATATATTTTTTTTGTGTGTGTGTTTGAAGTGCTGAAAGCGGAGGAGGGACGTGTATGAGTAAGATAAAATTGTGTTTAACTAGAAGAGGGACAGAGGGGGTGGGATGTGAGCAGGTTTGAGTAAATGTGTATTTACGAAATAGTGAGAGCAAACTGGAGAGTGTGACATGCATGGGAAGGAGGCACAGAGAGCAGGATATACAAGGAGACAGCAGTGTGTGTGTGTGTGTGTGTGGAGGGGGAGGGGGACCTAAAAGCTCCTCCTACTCTCATCCCAGTAGCATACATGATTGTTGAACAAATTTATGATGTCTGCATTTGATTACTGGAGTCTTTAAATTATTATTATGATGCAAATATTATAAGAAAAAAAAAAACGCATTCTATTAAAATGTCACTAGGAAGCAGGTCAAAGGTCTAATCTCACTAATTGCAGGTTGAGAAATTATAGTTTCTTATTTATATTTAATACACCAAATGAATGCTACAATCATTAAAATATTGTGCAAACAAAAAAATGAATACTGAAATATGGTGTTTAAGTCCTGATCGTACAAATCTGACCTGCTGTTTCAGTCTAATAAGTCATTTCCATCTGCCTGGAAATTCTTCTGATTAATCACCAGAAAACTCTTCAGCAAAACTTGAAGAAGTGATTTAAAGTCTGACCATTTCTGTCTCTTTGGCTCCCCCTAAAGCTGTGAGATAAAACACCACTGTCTTCACAACAAAGGTTTTTTTAAACCTCTACAGATAGTCAGCCAAACCTGTGAATGTGTAGACTTGCTGAAGAGGCCAGGATAGACACAACAATAAAACTACTTAAAGTCACAAAATACAGCAATGCTACACTTCAGCTTCATGTTTATATCTGCTGGTCAAGCATGAAATCTCACTATTCTCTGTAAAAGTGCAGACTGTAAGCCCATTAACTTCTGATTCATCATTTTTGTGTTCAAGACTTTTTAAAGTGGGTCAGACTCTCTTATGCAGTAGAGTATTTATTTATTGTGCTCCTAACACTAACAGCATATAAACCAGAGCTCATTAATCTAACTCGTCATCTACAGGGAGAGGACGGTCATCAAGGACAAAATGTTTGTTCTCTGTACAAACTAACACATGAATTATCCATCCATCCATCCATCCATCCATCCATCCATCCATCCATCCATCCATCCATCCATCCATCCATCCATCCATCTTGTTTGTCTGGTTATAGTCATTTTATCAGACTGTAGTCATTCAGAGAGCTACCTACAACAGGTAAAAGTCAAGTAATCATTCATAACATTTTATAGAGCCCTGCAACAGTAGCTTTTGGGCTCCAACTTTACAACATTTTACCATCTAAAGCCCTACGTCTGTGTTTAGTAGCAACATCCTGTGTCTGTTTTGTATGAAATAATCACAGGCATCCTGCGGTGAACTTTCTCTTTTGGTGTAATTATTGTATGGTTTCTTCCAACTGTGTGTGTGTGTGTGAGCCAGATGCTTGTTACGCTCTCCACAAAGAAGCACTCTGTTTGGACCGAGCCGAGGCTTCTCGCCGAGGCACAGCAGTTACGCGAACAAAAGTTGACATTTTCTAATTTGAAAATTACATCTCATTACACAATACGGTTAATTGGCTACAGGATTGGAAGTAATTTGGGAATTCACAGCGGACTTTATATTACAGGCCGTAAAAAAAAAGGTGTGCTCATTGGCACCATATGTGCTGAGAGTAGTTTTACAGCTCTGCTTATGTCTGCGATGGTTTAGCTACATAGTCAAATTCTTGATTTAAAGCCATTTACCAGAGAGTTTTTTGTCAGGGGAAAACATTGTATGTATCTGAAGTTCCCGCTTGTTTATATTGCTGTATGTAGTCGGAGCCTTTGTGATGAACAGTTAAATGTTTTCATAATTTTACATGAAAGACAAAAAAAAAAAAAGGAGGAACGCAAAGATGGAGATGTTGAGAAAAATAAACAGGCGAAAGAAGAGAGCAGTAGAAGTCGGACAGTGTTTGGTTGTTGGCCGACTTTCTGGCTGGTTGGCAGGGAGGTTTGTCTGTTCTAAGGACTCTGTGGTTTCAGCGCAGATGAACGGTAATTTACCAGGCGGCTCTGGATGTTCACTGTTCTGCAAGCGTCAAACCTGAAGAACAACTGACACACTCAGAAGGTTGAGACATAAAAAAAGGAATCAGAAGCATAAAATCCTCCACAACCTGATCCTCAACTAGTTTTTTTTAAGTCTACAGACAAAAAACGTGCTGCAAGAAATAAACTCACACATACCATTGCACACAAGTAGATTCATGTAACAAAACACAGTCTTGGGATGCATGAAAACAGTATTTAACTCTAAAATTAGCTCACTGCAAACACACCATTAGTATACAGTATGTATGTTACCCACCACCCTTCATGACAGATCATTTTGTGTGACATCATGTCACTCTTTGAACATTTCACTATCCATGATCGCACACAGTACAAGATCTTGCACAATTTATTGCAGAGGTCTTCAATAATTGGATTGCAACACATAGTGGGTCTGTGAATTTTCCTGCTGGGGTTTGTGAAATTTTTTCTTAATTAACCTTTCTTTCCTTCATTTTCTTAATTTCAAAGTTATGTTTCAGTATCAAAGGCACAGTAATAAGGCATGTTTTATGTACTAAGCCTAGTTTATTATAAACGACAACCTATAAACAGCACAAAAGTAAGAGAATTTGGTTTTGGTATGTTATCTTTGTTGGAACAATGCTTCTTGGTAATAAATCTTATAAAGTTAGAAAGCCTGATAAATTTCCTTTTAAATGGTGCCACATTTGTAAGGATCATGTATGAGTATGCTATTAACTTATTTGGTGTTTGGTAGACTGAAGTTTGAAGAAACAAGGTTGGTCTATTTAAAAACGTATTCATTTAACACACAGAAGCGTGTGGAAGAACCAAACACAGCCACAACAGTCTGGCACCTCCTCCTCATGCTGCTCACTATCCTGGTCAGACACTGCTGCGGGGGTGCCATCCCATTCTTAAGCCAGTGTTTTCATGTCAACTAACGTGGTTGTGTTGGTCACTTCTGGCACAAACAGCACTCCCAAGCTCATCTCACAAATGTTCAATGGGGTTGAGGTCATCGCTGACAGGCTTTTCCCAGACACTACCATCATGTGTAAAAATGGAACAAACATGTCTTCTAGTAAGTTAATGCAAAGCTCTGTAATGCAATAGAAAACAGCATGAAAATTATATGAATGAATTCATTGTGTTATTTGCTTGTGATTTCTAGGAAAACATTATCATGTTGCTGTACTGTAAAAAGGACCACAGATATTATTCTTGATCCACTTCCATAAACGTCCCAGATGTTTATCTCTACACCGCTTGTCGTTAATGTAAAACTTGCAGTCATCACCTTTTGTGAACATGTGTTGAAGGCTACTTACAGGAAACAGGGGAGCTGATCTCTGAAAGCTTCCAAGCTCAGATTCGACAGCATTGCATGAGGCCCGTGCAGACGTGCCGAAGGAGACAGCCCTGCTGAGTGAAAGCCAAGCACACATTGGCTCTGTCTGCCCGCTGATGAAATTAACAGCACCAGGGTAGGTGAGACAAAAAAAAAGCACTCAACCTCCAATTCCCCTACCCTTGCTCATGTGGGGATCCAGACTGCCAGACGTTTCCTAAACCGTGTGCCACAATGAAATTGATGGCACACCCATGTGTGAAGATTTGGTGTCACGGTGGGAAGACGAGGTGTTTGTTTTTGTGGTGAATGCACAAGCCAACGCTTGAGTAAAGGAATCATCATCTCTTCGACGTCAAGCACTGTGCAAGTTCTGCTTTGACTAAAATGAGAAACTGCAGCGACGACGAAGGTTCACAAAGTTGAAATGGTTTTGGTTCTGACCACAGAAAACAACACCTAAAACCTGACCAGTTTTTTTTTTTAGCTGATTCATCTGATTCCTAACAAACCTCAGCCACAGATTTGACCAGAAGGATTCCCAACTCTAACCAGGAACTAACCCATTTAGGAGACGGTTATTAAACCACAGCCACTTTCTTTTACCAAACTCCCTTTCGTGTGAATTCAACAAGCATTTCCAGACGTCCAAACAGCCGCTGTAGCACTTTTAATCTAACCTGGGACGCTGCCTGCAGGAATAGCAGACATATTTCTGCCAGAATGCCAGTGTAATGCAAAACCTATTGTGATATAAAGTATAAAACAAGCTCTAGGATACATCTGGCTCCAAGGCTGGAGTATCTTCTTGCCCATTCATGACAACAACTGCAATTGGTTCAATATCGAAATGTCAAACAGAATATCAAGCTTCTCAAAAAATGGGAATTTCATGCGCTTTTCCATTAGTTATTTTGGCTTTTTGAACACACGGATGTCTGTACACACATTTATTTTAGCCATAACACTGAAGTACTGAAAGAGGAGCCAGTGAACAAGTCAATTACACAACACTGCTCTTATTCAGTCGCAGTATGCGCTCCTGTGGGTATAAGGAAATTGAATACGTTGGCTTTTATTTAGAGTGACCACCATGTGAATGAGGTAACTCCTCCATCAGCCCGCGCTGTGCTTTGAGATGGCAGCTCAGCAAAGTATCTGAGCTGAGGTCACACTTTCTAATGTTTTCGAACGTTATCCTGCAGTGTATAATTAGCATCGGGGGAACAAAAAGGCCATTCAAAATATGTGACCATGCATGTATGCGACTGTGGCCAAAAACTCGCTCTGCATTAAAATCTGTTATTTTAGGCATCATCAACTGAAGAGTGAATTGGAGGTTTTGTTTGGTTGCTTCTCAAGAGGGGGAAAAAAATGTCTGCTCTCCTTTGCCACAGTAAAAACTTAATGTTTTCTCTTAATTGTATTTCCAGTGAATCATTAGTCAAGCAAACTGAAGTAAAGAAGGGTAAAGTGAGCTTTGTTGATGGATAATGGTTAATGAAATCACCAAAAGAACAACAATATCCATTTTTATAAGATGTTCCTCCAAGATTTTTTTTTATTTTTGTTATAATTGAGGTCCAACATGTCTAATGTTCCATTGCCTTTTCTTCAGAAAGTTGAAAGTTGTCAAGTTTAGTGGTTTTATCTTTCCTTAAATTGGAAAGAATAAATTAATTTGCAGAAACAGCTGCAACCATAAAGACACAAAAGCTTTTACAGTATCATTGTTTTACAACTTTAATAGCAATCTTTTTAAGTGTTTTCTTAAAGTATGAACTTTTACGTCAAATAAAAAATAATGATAATGTACTATGTATTGTCATCAATTCACATTCTCATATGAAATTTGTGCTCGCATTTGACCCATCACAGGTGAGATACACCCAGGTGGAGCAGTAGGTAGATAAGCACCCAGGGAGCAGTTAGGGATTATGTGCCTTGCTCGTGGACATCACACCTGAGTTTAGCAGGAAATTGAACCTGTGACTTGCCTGTCCATTGTCAACTGCCCTAACCAAAACACGTTATACTGTTGCAGTAACTCATGAAACAATGTCTCGTCGCTTTAAATAACCAGGCTGTCTGAAAAAGAATGTAACGTTTATGCCCATTTGGTAGCAGACAGAGGAGACAAATGATAATTCTTCCCATGTTCCACCACAGTGTTGCACATAAAGTTTTAGAAAATAGAGGTATTTGATCACATCTTCTGGCATCTAACAAGTTTCCACTGCTGTTTCGGGAAGTAAACTGGACTGTAGGCTGTAGAGTGAAAGGTCAAATTTGTGGAAAGCTTGCAGTCTTTGGCGAAAATTGCAATCCAGTTCAATTTGCGCTGAAACTGCATCATTCATTAACATTGGGAAAATATATAAATTATCTGTAAAATCCATCCGCAAAATCCACCTGGACATTAAAAACTCTCCCACCAGGTCCATTTTTTTAAAATATGAGTTCAAACTCTTCTTTTAAACAGGCACAGTATAACACCCATCTCCCGTCACCTGTTATATATAATGCTTTACTGGCATTTTTAATTATTGTTTTTTTCTTCTGTTTTTTACTGCATTTTATATTGTATTTTATTGTGCTGCATCCTAAAGTGCCAGGCGCCTTCAAATAAAATGTATCATTATTGTTTTTGCCAGAAACAGCATTATTTCCTGCTCATAATCAAGTACTGTTATAAAACTAACCAAAGTCAAAGAAAGTGTTTTCAAAACCTAGTTCAATTAAACTATCTACCACAGTAAGTCAAACACATGCTCAGGCAACATTATTGCCTCGACTCAAAATAACACCATAAAACTCAAAGAAGAAAGTGAAGAATGACTGTGTTTTTCTAACTTCCCTGAAGACTGATGTGGATGAGAAATGCAAAAAATACAAAAAATCAGATCAGTTATTTAGTTTAGGTTGTAAAAAGGTAATAAAACTGACGGTTCAGGTTGTTTCAAAAGGAAGAAATGTAATTGGAAGAGGAAATAAATGAGGAGGTCAGATTTTCTTTGTTTTATGATGACTTCATCAGAGGAAAACACGTTCAATACCCACGAGGACGTGAGTGGGATCAGAAGCAGACGCATTAATGATAATATGGCTGATGTTCTGTGCAGATGAAAGGGATTGTGTGTGGAACAAAGTGGGGCTAGTTGGTGAAACCAAGTTGTAGGCCATCACACGTGTTCATTTGCCCCTCATCTCTGAGCAGAAACAGTCTGAGCCCAGTGGAAATGCATCAATGTGCAAGTCAAAACCTTTGTATCTCTTTAAGCTATTAAAAAATGTTTGCAAAACAAAGTTACCCCTGACACATGAGGGAAAGGTGTATGCATGGTAAAAGGGTACAAAGTGGGAAAAAGTAAGAAGTCTGCAGGCAAACACACACAGCTGTACTTTTCCGTCTGCCCGGCTGCTGCACCTAAACTCTACACAAGCTCCTAATTAGGTAATCGAGTATAAAAAGTGGAAAAATAATCTCATAAAGGGCAGTCGGCTTCCACCTTTCCAAAGCAATAAATGTTCTGTTTTTCAGTTCTGCAAGACAGGTCACTGAAAGCAAACTTCCACATTCTTAAATGTTGCATTACTTCCTTTGTTGTTTCTTCCAAACTTAAAAAAAAAGAAATTAACGCAAAGATAGAGATTTATGGGTGTGGATAGTTGTAAAGAGAATTCTGCGTTAGAGGGCACTGTGGAGATGACCTCACCTTCAGAGGCAAAGCCTTGAGAACATTCAGTAATCCGATCGCCAGTAAATCAGAACGATCGTTCTCCCTCTTTGCCTCGAAGGTCTCGACTGGCAAATTCAGCCCCCCCACCACCACTTCACCCCCGCGCCTGTTCCTTAAGCCCTCTGCTCTCGCTGCTGTTATTGCTGGTGTGAATGCTCTTATTGTTTGCTGCCAAAGCAAGACCTAGCAAAGCGATTCTTTTCCTGCAGTTAATTTCAACGAAGCAGTCGAGTTGGAAGGGAAACGGACTTGAAAGAGCAAAAAGGGGAACAAACTTGTAGTTTAACATGAACCAGAATCAGATTTGTACAATGTGAAAGGTCATCTTACTTACATAAAAATGTGAATTGGCAAATAAGTCACTTTTGTAAGACCTGAGTGGCAAAAAGCCTTACATAATAGATCAATCAGAAAGAGGCATAAAAATCCTGTACGTGGAATGAGAGCACAACAATGCTAGACTGATGCATGAGATTTTCTGCTCAGTTTTATTTCCTGCAGGTTGCTTTTTCTTTGCCAGAACTGTGTTTTGGTCACCATTTTTAAAATAAGAATCTGTCTGCTGCTCACCTTGGGTCCCCCATGAACCCCCCTCAAAAAAATGTTTTATGACACCAATGTCAGGTCAACCAAAGTCGAAGCTTGTTGTTGCCAAAAGTCAAAGCCCATGTGGTAAAGGAGCACATGGGTCTAGTTAAAAACACGAATGCCGAAGGTGAGAAATGTTCCGGGGCCCTGAAATAAAAGGGAACAATCACACATCATCAATTGTTCCATTCGTTTTATGCCAGAACAGGAAAAGAATCCCAATATGCACATATTTAGGGCCAACCTCCAGGAGGGAAAACCCCTTTATAATCCACTGGTAGTCTGTTCCTTTTGAAGCCTCAGCAATTTTACACTCAATGAAGAAACCTGACCTCTTATGGATCAAACTGTCAAACACAGCCGCTGGTCTCTCGCTCACTTGTGACGGTAGTTGGGTCAGGAGTAAAACCCCACGATGTTTAAATAAGAAGCAACAAAAAGGGAAGAGAAAACAGCGAAGCAGACATGAAGTCATTACAAGAAAAGTCTGAACGAGAATCGAGGAGATAGAAAGAGGAAAGAGAAAGCTTTAGATCTTGATCTCCCCGTTGACCCACTTGAGACTCATCCGCTGCCAAACATTTCACAGGCTCCTTCTGCCAAAATGGCTTCGCATGCACGTTTTGCACACACAAACAAACACGTTGGTTGGACGCGCAACAGACAGGGAGGCCCTTTTTCTTTCTTTTTTTTTTAAAGAAGGAAGGAAAAAGAAAAGGAGAAGTGGAAGGGAGATTATAATTTAATAAAGAGCAGGAAATCTTGGTTAAATCCCTCTGAAGGAGCTGAAATGGCTCTGCGCTAAAGGCTACTGCAATGAACGCTCAAACGTGGACTTCTTCGACACAAACAATAAAAAAAGACAACAGAACAACAACTCAATGTACTACAAAACTTTGATTCATTCGCTGTGGGTAGCAGTGGATCTATTACTTTAACTTTGTATGGTCTTTTAAATCCATCTCTCCATCTTCAGCCACTATCTGTATCGGGTCACAGAGGCAACTGGAGAGAAACCCAGATATCACTCCTCCCAGTGACACTTTCCAGTTCATCCTGGGGGTTAGGTATTAGCAGGCCAAAGAGGGTACAATTTCCTCATACCAGTAGGACGTGCCAAGGACACAACACCTTTAAGGGAAGCATCCTAATCAGATGCCCAAATCACCTCAACGGACTCCTTTCGATGGTGCTCCTCTCTTGGGCTGAGCCTTACAAAGGAAGTTCATTTCAGCCACCCGTACCCAGGATCTCGTCTTTTTCTGTCATGAGCCAAACCTCATGACCATGAGTGAGAGTTGGATTGTAGACAGACCAGTAAATCGGGACCTTTGCCTTCCGACTCAACTCTTTCTTCACCATGACCAACCAAAGCAACGCCCTCACTACTGAGGATTAGGCCCCAATCAATCGATCCATCCTACCATCGCTCATGAACAAGATTATCTTAACTCCTCCACTTGAGGCAAGCACTATATTTGACTACAAAGAACACTTCTTAAAAATGACAAATAGACCAACTCTAGCCTTAAAAAATGCTTTCAAACATTATATAGCAATAAAAGAAGAGTAGAGCTTGATGTTTCGATTGATCCAAAGTCACCTTTTTCTCTGATTTGTTTTAGATTTTTGTCTCCGCACTCTGGAGAAATAAGAAAACCTTGGTGGTTTCCTTTCTCTCCATAAATCACTTGTTCACTCATCCATTAACATTTTTAAACGAATGTTCTTTGGATGGTTTGAGTCCAAGTTGAGGACCATTAATAGTTCAACGACCCCTGGTTGATTGATAATCCACTTAAAGCTCCAGCTGGTTGTTCTTCAGCTCAGCGCCCGCCAGCTAGAAAGAGAGCACAAAGCACCTCATACTGTTACATGCATGCATGGATATCACCCGGACCACCAGCGTGCAGCACATAGCTCACTCTGACTGTGGTCCTCGCTGAAGCCCACCCCACCCATCAGGATCAATGCAGGTCTTTATTAGTTGCTGGCTCGGGCTGCTGGCTGTGTAAGAAAACCCTGCCAGTGCTGGCCTCACACCTCCAAATATCTACTGCTGGGATGTATAAACATGACTCTGTGTCCCAGCATAATTGCTTTGTGAATCTGCGTGTGTGTGTGCGTAAATGTTCCTTTTATAGAGGGCTGTAAAGGTGGCACTAAATTAAAATTTGGAAAAAAAATAAGAAAAACAAACCTGGGGTTTTACAACACGTCATCATTTTTCAAGAATTTCCAAGCAGTAATTTTCGGAACATCTATTCAGTGTCAGGAAGGCAAGGATGTGATAAGTGGATTTTTTTTTTTTTACCATAGCTACATCTTTGAGGTCACAATCACTTTGCTTTTGGAACATGAAATGCATAAAAGAAGCTATTTGGCTGCTGAAACGTACACACTAGAGCGTGTAAAAGCTGTGAGAAAACCAGTTGATATCTCCCAAGGGCGCTGTACAGTGAGCACAAGCCAGGACCTATGAAGGCTAAAAGAGCCACCAGAGACTGCCGCAGGTCTGACCAGACGGTACTTGGAGCTCTGGGAAGTGTCAGAAACTTACAACAAGTGAAGTGTTGGGATTTTGCCCAGTCCTGTTTCACACAAACCTGTATTACTACAGTTGATGCCTGATTTAAGTTGTGAATTTGTCCTGAAATATAGCCTCTGGGCCTGTATGTGTGTGCCTGTGGGCTATAAAGGCATACATGAGTGGCAGCAGCTGCATAAAAACATGTCTCCATACTATAAGAAGTTCTTTTTGATTTTAGATGAATGTTGTCTCACTTGGAAGTTCTTAATAAATTAATATAGCTGATAAATGTGGTCCCATCTTGAGTTCTCATTGTAGTATAAAGCATAATGACTGGAACTGGTTTAAATTAGTCTGCTCATTTAGAAAGAAAAATGTGTTTTATCAGCTGTCAATTAAACACACAAAAGTTCATTTTTCTATTTTTTTATTTTTGTATTGACTTTCATGTAGCCTAACCCTGATCCAAACTCAAAGCCTAACCAGCCAGGTGTGAGGCAGATTTGCTGGCACTGCTGACATGGCAAGTGGTTTGTCAACCGGTTGTGGGCCAGGTCTGGCACTTTTTATATGATGGCATGCCACAAATGGCCTGGTTGTGGTTTGTGCAGCTCTGGCCCATGCACGGACCACCTCTGGCAAACCACATCTGAGCCACCGTCATTCTTTGCAGTATCTGGGCTGAGTGTTACAGTGAAAGTGTCTTGTGTGGTTCAGAAATGGGGCAGACACATATTACCAATACATGCCTAACCCTGGTTTAAACTCAATTGTTAAGGGCACTCCTAATGAAAAGGTTATGGTCCACCCTTTTAAAACCAGGCTTGTGGATTACTGGTCCAGACAAAATAAACTATTTTGCTGAGAAACCTTAGCAAACACAAAAATGGGTAAAATGCATACATATTTTTAGCTCAATATTTTATTTAGTAGTAGCAGAGAGTCATCTCTAACACACACCATGAGTCCTAAAAAAATCATATATTTTAATCTGAAACTTTCTATAGCTTAGCTGATTCCTAACTCCTAACAGATTATTTTATATAATCTGGCTTAGCAGTGATTTCTAGATTCGTCCAGCAGGACCATACCATTACTGAGATACTTCAAGAAAGTACAAGAAATTTCAAGTTACACTTTTATCTGGTGGCCATACTTTCTTAGGATTAACATCTTAGACAAGTGGCTCCCCTACAATTTAAAGCAAGCAGGTGATAGTGTCACTTCTCTTTTGTCAGGCTGTACATGTGTAAATAAATATAATTACATAAAAGACTCGAAAAAGAAGTACAGCTCTTAGACTGTTTAGCAAAAAGGAGAAGAGAAAGAATAAATCAGCTCAAGCCTGGAGGAGGATAAGAGAAGTGTGCCTCATAGATATGAGGGTTAACACATCATTTCCTCCCTAAAAACCAGTCTGTTTCCTCAATAACTCTCCGTTATCCTGTCTGTGATGCTGCCTCGCCCCCCCTGACCCTACCACCCATGATGTCAACACTCATTCGCTGTCGTAACACAACTTATAATAATCAGGGCGACTCCACGGTCAGTTTGCGTCTGTGGTATTTATTACACCGAGGCTTCTGCTTTTATATTAAAACCAGATCTCCCATTTTAAGTCTCTTATCTGCAGCCCATGTTATCAGAAGGTGATCAGAGACACACAATGGAATGTCCTCGTTGTAATTAGACAAGATGAGGAAGATGAAAGCTTCGTTGGGCGACAGTGTCAGTCTAGTAGAGTTCAAGGAGAGGGTGAGCTTGCTGAGCAGCCGTTCCCAAAGTGATATCATTCCAAGATGCGTTTAATGTCGTCTGAATTTTAAGCGACAGCCTGTTTGTCCTATCTTTGACTTATTTAATAGAAAACAGTCATGCTGTAAGTTCAAATAAATTGCATGTATAGTTAATGAACCGTGAAGGAGTAAAGTTGCCGCTCTGACGGCAAGATAGGACAAAACATCAACACGATAACCATTTAGATTATTGTCTAGTGTTGAATGAAATTCATTTCCTCGTCCACCTGTCTCATGGAATGTCTGCAGCGCTGCCAAGATACAATAAAACCTTACGTTCTGCCTTTGGAAAGGACAGACGTAATGATAACTGCCTCGTTTTACAAAATGGTTAAAATGAAATGTAAATGAAAACCAGTCAAAACATATGTTCTCTTTTATCAAATATCTGGACCTACGCTCCTGTATCAGGTTATATCAGCCTGATGTAACCGTTTTGAGACGATACAAGACAACATCAGCGTCAGACAGTTCATTAAAAGCTGATTGTCGTAATCAGATGTGTTTATGGCAGACCTGGCAGCCAGACGGAGGGGGACATTCTTGGAAGTCTGGAGTGAGTTTAGTATCACGGGCCCTCGCTCAGATAATCACCATACCAAAGGAGGGCTGAAGCAGCTTCTTTGTCTCCACTTGGCAGGTGAAGAGGACGGGAGAGTTGGTGGGAGGAATACGAGCGTTAGAAAGGAATAAAACTTACAGCGCAGACATGGGAATGAGACACATCCTTGGATATGAGCGTTCTTTTTCTGGGGGATGGATGATGAGCTGGTGAGAGGCAGAAGAGGCCAGGCTATTTTTATTTTTTTTTACCAAAGGGCCCATCCAGAGGCAATAAATCAAAGTAGACACAGAGACTGGTGCTGCTGTCTTCACAGGCAGCACAAGGTGCACGTGTTGTTCAAAAATAATAGGGGCTTTGAAACATCTGGATGATAGGTGTGCTGTTCTGTCTGAACTCTTTCCCCAATGTTAAACTTAGCTGTAGGTTGATTTCTGATTAGTTTTGATCAATTTACAAATATTTTTCAGTGAACACACACAATTGCATTAATTGTAACTTATCAAAATCAATTTATTAAATGAAAGTAACAACTCAACTCAACAACTGTTGAGTACGCAAAAAATTAATATATGTCCATGTTTACTTAATTGTAAAATAAAACTAATGCCTATGTTTACAAATATAATCAAATGCCTAGCATTTAGTGAATGCCCGAATTTTAAACAAAAATCATTTTATGTTAAAAAAAATGATGGAGTTTCTACCATTTTGGTCAAATGTTGACAACATTGTAACCAATTTCACACAAGATTTTGCACAACCTGTTGGGAGTATGTATTGGGGATACATTTTAGCTCATTATCTATAAAACTGACTGAAATATAGTAATTTTTGTGTTTGCTTAGTTTAATCAGCTGTGGTAGACATCTTGAATTGAATTTGAAGTAGATGTACATTTAATGATTACTTGCTGTGAGTTTTGTTAAAATGTATTGATTGATTTATGAGATATTTTGCTAAAACTGACAGATACATACATATGCAAGGGCACACACACATACACACATATTGCCTGCCTTTGATGAGAGATTATAAAAAATGATCAGAAAATAACAATAAACAAAACAGTAAAAATTAAAAGGTAGCAATAATTTTACTGACAAAATGTGTGTGGTAGTTGAAGAACCCAAACTATGGATGACTTCAACATAAATCAGAGTTCTTCAATGCTTTTCAGTTTGCGTGTTGGATTCAATTATGCTCATATCTTTAGAAAAACAAACAAAAAGTGTAAAAAAAGTAAAAGTAAAAAAAATTACTACCCCTCTTACAGTACTTTGGCAACCTCATCCTTAAAGCCCCCTAGCATCAGTGTTGTATAAAGTACCTCAAAGTGATACTTGAGTAAAAGTACAAGTATCTTACCATAAATTTACTTTGGTAA
>JAUBOC010000149.1:12272001-12295076 GCA_032275365.1 Anablepsoides cearensis | reverse complement strand
CCTTTGTTAACTTTTCACGGAGTGTTTGACTTTCCTTATCATGTTTTACCTGTCCAGGTATCACTGTTTCCATAACACCTGGAAATGATACCAATTTTGGCGTGGACGTTCAGATTATATTTTCAATGCAACCTCCATTAAACTCCATTGTGAATGCTTCATGTCGGTGATGTAACCCGGCTGCCCAGCGTGCTGTTTTCAAACGTAAACAGTCTCTATCCGTGGATGCTACATGTTAGCATGTCAATTCTGAGGTTTTTGTGCAATCAGAGCCAGTTAAATCTGACATTATCAGTTCCAACTCTCATTAAAGCCAATGAGTTTGTTTACTGATGCCATGAAGTTGGTTTTAATATAGGTACAATCATAACTCTGGTATTACTACAGCACCACCTTGATCACAATACTACACTTCTGTTTAACTATAAAATACAACACTAAATCAATGAGAAAGTAAAATGGTAAAAATAAAGATATAACATTATATACATAACATACAAACATGACCCTTGATTGGAGGTAGAATAGAGAACGTGGCAGCTTATCTGAAGCATCCTTTAACTTTTTCTGATATAAATTAGCTTTTCCTACTGCAGTTTGCCATGCTCATGCTTTGACCATGCATGTGCATCTCTCTTAGGTGCACCAGCTGAACCAGCATGCCATAAAATAGTTCCTACCTGATAACTTTCATAAATGTCCTATCGATGCCTAAAATATGCTTAATGCAAATAATGCAAATAATAATACATTAACTAAAATTATGCCAGTAAAATACATGTCTGTTTAGTTCACCGTTAACATTTTATCTATAAAACCAATTATAAAACCAACAAATCTTTGCTTTTTCAAGAGTTATGTACAACAGCTAAAATATAGAGTGGTTACTTTGAGAGCAGCCTGGAAAAGAAAGAGGAAAAACTAATTGTTTGTTGTGCTGAAGGCCCGTTGCAGACACAATTTTATTCCAAAAAATGTCTCTAAACCTAAAGTTTCTCTCGATTTTTCTCTGCTTCAAGCATGAGGTTTGAATTAACCGGCTGAGGCAGAACACATTCACTCGCTGTAACAGTCTGGCAAACCTCGATTCATCCCTGTCTTCCCTCTCCACCTCCTTGTTATCCCTCCCTCTACCTTCCAGTCGACGAGGGATACAGAACATGCCTCCGCCCTGTGAAAACTTATAGAGTAGGATGAATGGATGTAGTATTACACAACTGCACGAGCTATAATTCTGCTTTCAAAATAGTCTAAAGAACACAATTATGGTGCTTTAATTTCAAATCTTTACATTCTTAGAGAACAACAAAATAGAAAGTTTAGCTGATTGCAAGACTTGCTTGCTGAGTTATTTGCGGTTCGTGAAAATAAATGTAAAGAAGCAAACAAGGTAATTCATGAAGAAATTATCTTTTGGTAGCAAACAAGCGGCCTCTGCAAGATGTTGTTGACACTTTTGAATCAAACTGTAATGTGAATTTTGAGTGAACCTTTAAAATCTCACAAAAAACTACTTTACTGGTTTTTAACGAATCAACGAGGCTGTGCAAAGCATAATTTTGTCGGGCATTGACGTTATGCATGGATGTGATATACAGAAGTTGCAAACTAGCAGGGACCGCACATCTCGAGACAATGAAAAAAAACACCTCAAGCAAGCATCAAATATATATTTTGTTTGCGAAAGAAGGACGATTTAGTATTTTTATAAAATTTTTTAAATTTTTGCGCTTAAAAAAATTGTCAGTGGAAACACGGCTACTAATGTATTCCTTGGCCAGATGAAAGACACCACATGGTTTCAAACAGACTAAGCTTTTATTTTTTTCCCTTTTTATTTTCACCTAATCATTTCCAGTCATCTCCCTTATATTATTCCATTTCCAGTTTTGATCTTTTACTAATTAAGCCCTGTTTCCTGACACTTGTCCATGTTTCCTGTATCTCTATCACACTCTCACCACATGTCAGTACGACCGTGGCTTGTGTGAGTTCTGCCCAGCATCACATCAGGATCTACAGTGCTGGTTGTCTTTGAATTGGCCCATTTTTATAATGAAGGGAACACAGTTTATTTGGTTTTAATTAGCAATGAAATATGCTACAAGTTTTTTTTGGTTGTTCTTTTTAGATAGCACGCAGAGGCAAAAGCAAAAAAAAAAGCAGGGCGAGTGAGTGTGTGACCATCTGCAAACCACATTAAAGTAAGGGGTAATTGATTTGAAGCCCTTCGTAATTAAGGATTATGTTGGTTGGCTAAAGAACATCTTCCAGAGGTGGTTATATTTTCATAGTTTACAGTTTCCAAACAATCGCCAACTGGCATGTTTAATGTCAAATCGGGAGAATGTTTTATTTCCATTCTGCTTATTCTGCAATCTATCATCTATAGCTCTTAGCTAAGGTCATGCAAACCTTTTAACTTCCTTGTTTTTTGCTTCTTTGTCTTCAAGTCTATGTGGCTTTATGAAACTTTTGCTGCTACACACAAAAAACTGCTCTTTTCTGAAACATGTGTTCTTGTTTTCATATCACTGGATTTAGTTTGAGGAAATTTTACAAAATGTCATCACTAAATAATGTAAAGTTCAAGCCGCACCCTTTTTTTTCTTTAAAGAAAGTCTTTCCATATTTTCTTGTATTCATATTTAAGCTACCCATTTAATTTCACATTGACAGATCAAAAGGTTGTTGGTGAAGACAGAAAACATGCTTTTGTTTATCTTAGTCTTCATTGCATCTCATCTCCTAAAACTGTAGTAGCACCTCCTATGAGTATTTAACATATTAACTGTCTTACACCAGGAAGCATTACGTCTATTAAATAAATAGACACAAAAACAAAAGGGTTTTATTTTGCACACTTACACACAAGCCCACACAGAGTCTCAGTCACTAAATAGCGCTCACAAAGCATATGTCAAATGAGCTGAAATGAATCCAACATTGATTTTCAATTTTAGCGATTCCCTACTTTACTGCCGATTACAGGAAACAATTAAGACAACAGACCTTGTTGTGTTGCACACTCACTAAACCTTAGACTTTTGTACTGTGGAATACAAGTTGCTCAATGAGCTGCTGGTCTGGACTGAAAGTATTAGGTGTCTAAATCAACACCACCAGCCTTAATACTGGATTATGTGACCCCAAATGCAGCATGAGGGTTAATAACATGCAAACATCCTATTAGACAGCAGTCTGCTGTAGAGAATAACTCGTAAATTGATCCCTTTGAAAATTCCCACGAGCCAAAGTAAATTCCAAGTGTTTATGTGGGTAGAAAGTGACACTTACCCATGCCGCTTTGTTTTAGGGTGTATTTAGAGGACATGTGGCAGGGCTCTGAAGGTATTATCTAATGCAAATACGTTGTTAACATGGATGATTTAATCTATTTTAGCTTCAGAAAATAACTGCATTCAGTCATTAATTTATAGCCAGAGAGTGGGTCACATTAGTAAGCATTCAAGCCTATTTTAATTCATACCCAAGGTGTACCCAAGCTAAAGGTATTTATGTTATAATGCCTGCTATAAGGATCTCAAATGCCTGAGCCTCCTCTGCTGACTCTTTTCAATGTGGAGGAGCAGTGGCTTTACTCTGAGGTCCCTCCAGAAGCTCTTTACCTCGTCTCAAAGGCCAAACCTGACTAACCTTTGAAGGAAGCTCATTTCAGCCACTTGTATCCAGGATGATTGTGCTAAAATATTTGTCTACATTTTCAGTTTTTTTACACTAAAAAAGGAGAGCTTCATCCAGATTCACTATCAGGAAAACCAACTTGTTCACTGCTGGGTTGGGTATGGAAATATTTTAGACTAGCACTTTAAGACATTTTGTAATAAATATATGAACACTGCATTTTATTGTACAATCAATTAAAAAAATAATCTGCTATGGTTAATTTTCTGTATAAAAATAGTTATGATCAAGGAAGCTATTGCGTCCCTTACATCTCTTCATTTACAAACAAGAAACTTGCAAAATGTTGTAAGATTAATAAGGTTTGGCTGTATAAAATGTCTAGAATAAAACCAAACATTAGTGGCTATTCTCTCCTGCTGCTCAATGTCTTTTGTTCCTACCATCTTGTCACTTCTTCAGTACATGTGTTCAGAGTAAATAAGAAAAAAAAATCCCACTTTCTTTGATCAAAGAGAGCAAATTTACTCAATTCATTAGTTTCTTGAATGTGTGTTTAGACAGAATGTAAATATACAACTCACCAGATTCTGTCTCAACTTTGCTTTTTGCTCTCTTGTATAGTCAAAATCAAATTGCTTTATTTGATGACTGATACCTCCGATCTAAACTATATTAAAACATTGCTCTATAAGAATTATAATCCACTTTTAATATCACAGTTGCTTTAAAGACAACAATAGCTGCCTGAATAAAATAACCAGGGTTTGTTACAGACAACAATTAGCCAAGCAATTTTAAAATCTAACTTTCTTTCAGGGTAAATAATCTATTTCATTCTGAAACTGCTTTAATTTCTTCTTTTTCTTTTTTCAATCCTGAATTTGTTTTTTCAGTGCATAGATCTGAATGTGTTCTAAAGAGTGGGAAAAATTCCACTGTGTTGAGCATGTGATGTATGCGTCACCTAGAAAGCATCCGTTTCCTACTCCAGAAAGTCTGCCTATGTAAAATAAAATGTTTTTTTTTTTATTATTAGCTTGCTCCAAGGGGATCACAACACTAGAATAACCCCAGCCTCTCTTTTTTTTTTTTTTTACAAACACCTACGCACCCGTTTAAGCCAAGTTCAGACTGAACAATAACAACGTCTGGAGCTTTTCTAATAATCTCCAAAGAATTGTTTCCAACCACTCACTCCCTTCTGACCCATCAAAGAGATACATACATCCTGTATCTGAAGAGAAATAATAAAAAACAAACACTTGGCTTTGGAAGTTGCTCTGTAATGTAGTGAAAAGAGGGAAAAGTAGGTTTTGTGCGGAGCTGAGCTGGAGCTGACCCTGTAGAGTTGGCTGTATGTCCTGCTTTGGAAAGCCCTAGACAAAACTCTTGCCAGACAGTGAACTGAAGGGCAATGAGGTAACAGAGTCAAAAAAACACTTAAAGACAAATACACTCTAAAACATTAAATGTTGAAAATATGTAACCGAGTTGTGTCAACCGGTTCCGCTCAACTGATTTGAGTAAATGCAAAAGCAGTTTAATAATTTTCTTTCAAAGAAAATTAGTAAATTACTGAGTTCTTATAGACACATGGGGCTCTGCAGCCAGTCAGAAAGTCTTAATTCAGATGGACTCAACTGATACTTCTTTATGAGCATGTTCATCACAGACACATGCATTTAATCAAGGATTAAAGGAATTTCATTTTTATTCTAAATGAATGCATGAAGAACAAAATATACAGAGGTCCCAGTTGTCAGCAATGAAAAAAAACAATAAGAAATAAAATAATAATAATAAATAAATAAATAAATAAATAAATAAATAAATAAATAAATAAATAAATAAATAAATAAATAAATAAAAAAGACATGGAATGTATTGCAAAATGTACACCTTCAGTAATAGTAATCATCTCCAAGAAAAAATAATCAAGATTATTTGCAATTAATTGCAGAAATGTGTTGAGATTAATTGCAATTAAGCTTTTAATCTATGCCCAGCACTAGTTTTTAGCTTGTAGTAGGAAACCAAGTACCTGGATCCACAAGAAGACTATATAAAGTTCACATAAAGTCCCAGAGTCAATCCCAGAGTCAAACCTGATCCAAGGAAAAAAGGCCCATTGTTTCTTTAAAAATGACCATTAAAGTTATATACAATAAAGGGGGTAAAAAATAACACATAGCATTAACAGAAGCCTTTCTTTCACCACATTCTACCTCTGTGATAAGTCTCCCCTGATGGATGTTGTTTTCAAGCCTTTCTGCACTTGCAAGGCTTTTCTAAGGGAGAATCGAGTGCTGACAGTCAATGGGAGGTGGAGGAAAAATAACAAGCGGTGTCTGCCAAGCCTCCCCTTTCACTCTCCCTGTCTGTCTTTCTCCGTCCCACTGCTGCTGCCAACCCAGTGGAAAAACTTCCTTTGGTCCAGACAGTTACGAGAGAATGAAACCGCAAGTGGGATATTGATAACCAAGGATATAGAGTTGCAGGGAAATAAATCAGACAACAATAAGTAAGTGAAATTGTAATCCACATAAAAATAACATTCAGATCATAGAAAACATTTGACTTTTTCATGTTTTTGTTATCTTCCTTTAAAAGAGCTACAGCTTTATATTCCCTACTAAAGTCAGATTAGCTACCTGCTGCCCTTTTCACAGCCTGGATTCACTCTCTTGGCTTTTTGCCAACCAATTTCCCCAGATGTCATCTAACTGTTTGAGCCAAGATGGCTACTGAAGGTGCGCAAACAAGCTTAGTGTGTAAACACGTGAGGAAAACGGAAGCTCAAGTGCAAATCCTTATAAGAACCTGCACATAAAAAAAATGTGTTTATGGATTTTATCGTCTCGGACTCTTTCTTGCTCCCCTTTTTAGCAGAAAAACAAATCCGGCCTATTAGTCTGCAATGAGTTGGTCCAAGCCTTGATTAAGACCAGAACCTGTGTTTTGTTCCCACCACCCTTCACTGCAGTTTCTCACTCAGTATATCAGCAGCACCGGTTAGCATTCCTTTTAATACGGGCTGAAGAGTTATACGGGCATATACGGTTATTTGTGCGCAGCTGAAATTACAGGTGCCGGTTGAAGGAAAGCACTTAAGGAAAACACACTCGGTGCCAGTTCCGTCAAGGCTGGAGCGCCTGGTTTTCACTCTGTTGGCCCTGCAAGCGCCAGGGGAAACAAAAAGACTTTGTGTGTGTCCACGCCACCGTCTGTGTGTGTTTTTTTTTTTTTCTGCGCTCTGAAGGTGTTTTGCATTCCAGTACAGTAAAGAACGAGGTGGGCGTTCACTCCCGCTCGAGAATGACTGGCATTCTCCTTCATTTCCTGCGAGCACTGCAAGTAGCAGAGGCACATGTGCTGGCCCGCTCTCAATCCCACAGCACACAAGCTAAAGCACACACCTCACAGCTAAGTACGGCAGGATGGAGTGGGAGGACAATGTAGATCCACATTCAACGGGAAAGTGTTCCTGCAATCCTTTAGCAAATAAAACAGGAAGTGAAATGATGGAAGAAGGAGCACCATATTCAATGTTATAAGTGTGGTAAGAGGTGTCATGTAAAATTTTTTTTCACCAACACTCGAAAAGCCCATATTTATTCACCTAAATACTTACTAACATGACTGATACCTCTTAAACAACACCTTGTGTCTCACTCTGTCACTGCTGGTGAGCTGCCTACTATCATGCCCCCTTGTGGCCACAAAATGCACTTTAAAGTGCCTGTGACATTAATTTTTTGTTGTAAATATGATTGCACTTTTGAAAAGATAACATGGATAACATAATGCAAAAGCAATTTCACACCACTGAGATGCACATTTGTTGAGATATTTGCATGTGAAGTAACAGGAAGTGATGACAAAGGGGAATTTCTGCATGTAAAAAGAGCATTGCTACAAAGGCTAACAACACACACACAACAGGGAATTTTCTGATGTTTCAATAGATTATTTTAGTCCCTATAAGAGAGAGATGAAAAAAAGTCAAAGTTCAAATAATATTGTTTTAATAAACAAAGACCAGGGAGTTTTCTTTATCAAAGAGTCCCCATTTGATGTCACTTCCTGTTTCACTTTAGCTGAGCCAAATTCAATGGAAAATATGCCAGGTATGTGACCAAAATGGGCTAAATCGCATGTTTTATGCCAATTTTCCTCAATATGAAGATATTTTCTTTGACCTTTTGTATTTGAAGGATAGGCATGTCACAGGCACTTTAATAAATCTACCTAAAAGCAATGGTGCAAATAAAGCAGTTTTTTTAATAGACAAACAGAGAATTATGAGATATTGATTAACAACTGACACACTGACCAGAGTTTAACCACTTCTGGTCAATAAAATAAAGGCACCGACAGTGTAAGTGTGTTTGAAATCTGTGTGTGTTACAAGAAGCGTTGTTTGCTTAAAGCTCATTGTGTTTGCCCTCATGTATCCACCGTGACTTATGTTTGTACTTGTTTGGCCACACTTTGACTTTGGGTATCGGAGGCCTGAATGGGCAGGAAACTGGTGTGTCTGGCTAAACAATGTGGGCACTCGAGTCGCTCGTAACCACAAGCCAGTCAATTGCTGGCCACCTGCCATACAGAGGAGGATGCTAATCCGTGTTTGTCATGGCTATAGGGAAAACTCACTTCGTCCCATTTACAAGCAGCTGTAGAGTAAAAATAAGAACATGCTTTAAAAAGCATTTGTTGTGCATCTGTTCAGCTAAAAGTTGTGCATTTGAAGCAAAACGAGTTTTAATCAAACTCAACTCCTGTTGTACTTCTCCGTGAAAACAAAGATTTCATGCTTCAATGTGCATCCTGCCGTTCCAGTTTGCAATAACCACTTTAATACCAGCAGAAGCCCAGTCAGCTAAGGACATGCATGAGGTGCTGTGCACGGACCAATACAAAACACATCTGCACATGGAGTCAGTTTCTAAAACCGCAAGCCAGTGAATTACAGGGAAGCTGCCAAATGTTTTTGGATTTTAGGAGTCCAGACGTCTGTCTTTTGCACACTCCTCCTCCTCTGTTGACAAAATGATGGAACTCTAATCACCGATCACGTCGTATCAGCTCCATATTTTGGATGTGTTCTAAGCATCACGTGTTCTCTTTTATTTTTTACTCATTTCTCTCTCTCTTTTTTGGGGGGGTCTTATTTGTTGGTTTGCCACGTGGGAACACCTGAAAACTGAGAGTCGCCACTACTGTATCTGTCCTCTCTGGGTTTCAGATGAGGGGATGCTGTTACAGAAGGAATGCAGTATCGCTTGCCAGAGGCGTCACAGCGAATGGACCGAGTTAAGCAACAAAAGAATGAGAAAAAGGAAATCGAGCGTTTTTTATTTTTACATGTTTTTCTCCTTGGAAATATGATTAGCAAATATGTCAAATAAAACAAAGAGAACGCCAGATTACGTTGCATAACACACACGAGAGTGGTCCAAATGGAGAACACTTCTGTTGCATCAGTAGTTGTAACTCAACCTGCTGCCTCACTGATCTACGATGAGTCGCACTTATGAAACATGCCACGCCCATTTCAACATCTTCACCTAAAGCCATATATGTGAGCATATGAAAGCAGCAACACAGTCAGAAGATGGAATTTATTCTCCCACCGCAACTAAATACTCAATCCCACCAGTTTCTAGAAGATTTAAATGATTACAGATGAAAGGCAATTAAAAAAAGAAAAGTTTGGTGAACAAACTGCACTTGTTCTTTTTAATCTGCAAGTTTTTACTTTGCGCACAAGCTTAGGAGCAAAGAGAATTACACAGGTCCCATGACTGAGAATCTGTTTTTCTTTTAATACATTCTTTCCCCTTTCCTGTTCTTTCCTTCTGTTTTATTTGGCCAAAGTCACCTCAGGCGCATGTGATAAAGTGAAGAAATGACAGGACATGAGGATGCTAGTAGGGCCAGAGGAAATATGAAGACAAAATAAATAAATAATAAATGCCCTTACCTTTCTCTCCTGGGGGGGGGGTTGCACTAAGTAAAGGGTAGCTGTAGGTGTACGCTTCAGGTGTCTCTTCTACCTCCCTCCTTGTTTCAACCAAGTGAGTCTCCCATGAGATGTGACTGTTTCAGATGTTCAGTGAACATGCAGCCAAAAAGGAGGAGAGGTATCCTCCGGGGCAAAAAACGGCCTCCTTGAACTGGTCCAGTGCTGCTAACAAGTGCTGGGAAATCCAAAAAATAACAAAACCTTAAAAAAAAAAAATCACAAGCCAAAATAAGGTATTATCAGCTGCAGGTGATAATGCAGAAATTTTGCAATTTGTGCTTCCTGCAAAAAACAATAACAAGAAAAAACTTTTAAAAGTCCCTTCACGTGCTCCTTGGAAGGGGATGGTGAGCCCGAAAAAAGGGAGAGAAAAGAGAGTACTCCTCTCTTTGCTGTTTTTCAAGCTGTCCAGGCGCAGGTCTGAGAAGCACCTTCCCAAACTATGCACTTTCACTCTCCGGGATGGAAAGTAGGAGGGAAAGACAGAGAGGGAGTGGAGGCAACTCCGTCCGTCACTCAGGTTAGTCGGGCAGTGGCTTTGGAGCTGAAGGCTGTGGGTCCCAACTCCCAAGACTTATACCCAGAGGCTGTGCACCTCTCCGCTCCAGTCTCGCTGGCTTACACAGTGATCCCTGTACCACTGGCTTATTTTGGGAAAGACAGGCAGGATTGTTCATTTGGGCTTACCCCCTTTTCATACAAAAAAGCAAGTGTCTTGCGTTTGGCTGCTGTAAGGAAGGAGGGGTGTGAGCAGGATGGGGTGGGGTGGCTGCTGCACAGAGAGGGGTGGGGTAGGATCAGGAGAACAGAAGGAAGAAAGTCAGGAAAAGTGTATTTTTGGAAGCATCTCTTGGTCCCATTCTGCCATTGACTTCTATCCACTTTTTAAATATTTTCTTTACATTTTAAAACATACCTCTTTACACCAACCTTTGTGCTATTCTATGTGCTGTACATTTAGTTTAAAGTTACAAACAGTAACATGAAAACCCTTCTCAACAATGGTGTCTCACTGGGCTGTGACTAATAGAAGTCATAACATACTCTGTTGGTCGAGTGGCAAAATCTTATAGTGTGAAAATTATCACAAAAAGTGTCAATGATTAATATTTGTCACTTTGCAATTAATACAATTAGTGTCATGTGATGATGTATTTTGATGGGTCTCTCATTCTCACTATTGAGCACGCATGTGAGCCCGTGGCATATTGTTTTACTAAATATTTGTTGCCACTCAATATTGTGAAAAATGTGAATTTCAATTCACAGCTGACTATTTTAACCTGTTAAAATGAAGTGTTTTTGATGATTTGTAAGTATAGTTTAGAACACAGGCTGGGAACCGATTCAGAGTTCAAAACATGCAATTGCAATTGTCATCTATTAATTGTTTTCAGCTAAATACCACGATTAATCATGACTAATTTTTTTATGACAATATTGCCCAAACTTGTCACATGGAATGACCAGTAAGGCTTGAAGCTGCATTTTGTGGCACCCGTTTTTGAAAAATGCTAGTTTGTTAGCAACAAGATGTGTCACTACAGCATCAACTTCAAAATGATTAAACCTATTTGTCAATCATTTGCCAGGAAAATTTGTATTCTCACCAACATGGATTGTCCATAAGTGTGTTTTGGTTGCTGGCAAACATCCAGGAACTGCGATTTTCCTTAACTTTGACAAGGAAACAAAGAAGTGTGTTATAAGTGCCAGCAAAGCACAGGGAGAGCAGGGCCTAATTAGTGGTGTGATAGTTGGACCTGTTTGGACTTTGAAAAACATGTTGCTTTTAGCCTCTGATTAGGTCAACTAGATGAGGGATTAAACCGTTTGCTGAGTTGAGATTAGATCATTTTTATTAGATCAGAAAATTCAACAATAAAAGTGAAAAAAGGTCCAACTTTTATTTATCTTTAAGCCGTTTCAGTTGGTACTGATTTATTAATGGCTCTGTTATTGAAGCAACACCCTCTGATTCATTCCTTCAATCACCACAAATGTTCCGGCCAGTTATCAAAAGCTGGCAGTCCTGTCCTGCTGCACTTTTCGCAGTCGTGTTTTTGCTCCGAAGGAGTTATAAACGTCCTCAGACTGTATAATTTACAAATCATTAGAAGCAAAGTCGGGCTGAGTTCAACTTTCCCTTACATGAGAACTTCAGACAACGTCTCTGCAAGGACATGTTTGGATAATGTCTATTACGTTTAATGGTTACATTTAATGGGACCTGCTGTTTGGACGGTGTCATTACGGCAAAATTTACGGTGTATTTGCAGCATTTCATTTACGTTCTTTTGGCAAAGTTTGCAATCTTAAGACTGGGTAGCTGAATGAGCACGTGTTGACGGAATAAAGTACGGTCCTCTGTGCTGTGCTGACGAAAAGCCATAAACATCACCATTGTTGGCTGAGCTGTCAAACTCGAATCTCTAATGAAAACACGTTTAGTTCACAAGTGGAGCCAAGTCGATTGAATAATCTTCAAAAAATAAGCAGCAGGCGTCACGTCTGTGAAAAAGCCACAGTAGACGCAAACTGAATAGCTCTGTGAACATGAAACGGGTGGAGTGACCAGAAGCTCGGCGATGATGTCATCAATAGGAGCCCTGTGTGGCAGTCTGGCCTGCCATTCATTCGCCCAACAGGTGTGTGTTTCTGTGTGATCGTGCTGTTGTTGTTCACACCCTACAACATAAGTGGCGGTTGTCTGTAAGCTTAGTGAGGCACAAAATTGGTTGGTGGGGTTACACACATACACACAGAGAAAAAAAAAAAAAAAGCCTCCGCCTCTCCAATTCACGGTTATGCTACAGTGGTGTTGAAGAATTCAGCCTCTGACTCCTCAATAATCTCAGCTTTAAAGTGCTCACACAAACACACATTTAGCTCACTCATGCCCTTTGGTCAGCACACACACCCCTTTGAAAAATCCCCAAAACCATTCACTTCGGCTTGGTACAAAAACTCCCTCCCACTCGTGTGCTTTTACAAGGTGAAACATTCCTAAGAAAAGGGAAAAAGCACCTGGTTGTCGTAAGTTTCTGTTTTTTCTTTACTGCACTTTTCTCCTTTTTTGCTTTCCATTAGTAAGAATAAAAACAAGCAGAGGTAGTTTACTGACTGGAAAACCTCAGCAAAGACCCCACTTTGCCATTGATGTTCATCAAAAGAAGAAAAAAAAAGTCCCAAAAGTAAGCAGCAAAAGGCAGGTTGGCGTCACAGATAGACCCCACCCTGCACCACACCCGGTGTCGCCAAACACAGACCCATTATGCGTCAACCTATGGGGGTCTGTTTGACTCAGAGGTGGTGTGTTTAGGGTGGAGTGGGTTGGGTTTTGGGGGTACATGAAGCATGCATTTTCCCTAAGAGGGTTGTGTGAATGGTTGGAGTGTGTTAAAGGGTGGAGCTGTTTGTGAGCTTGATTGGGATAAAGTTTCAAGTGGCAAGATGACTGTTTATTTCAGTAAGTTCACCTCCTGAGTAAAACATTGTATCATTTTTCATCAATACTATAAGCTTAACTGATAATTAATCGTGTTTCATTCTTATATTCTGAGGTATTCCTTTATGTGTCACTCCTGAATTGTGTTTGCATTCATTTTAAACCTAATCCACTAATTGCTAAATATTAAATAGACCCACAATATCGCGTGACAAAAGTCACTGCAAATTATAACTCAAGCATCAATCAAGTAACTTTAGTGTTAATACGGTCTGACGCTGACGTTACTATCAAAAATTTCTGTGGATTCTCAGTTATCCGGGACATGGAAAATCATAAGATCAAAGATCTGAAGATGTGCGGAGGAGTTCTATTCTATTATTCTATTATTCATTCTAAATACTTGGATGGATCTACTCACCCACACCTCACCAATGTAAAAGTCAGATGAAATGAAAAGACCTTGGTTGGATTTGAAAAAAAAAATGGATTTGTCACATTCAAACGGTCATACATGAATCTGTTATGGGTCGAAAAAGGCAAAAAAAGTGGATTTGGGTGGCATTTGCCTGCAGTGTCACCACAGCCTTGGTAAACCGTGACACTTCTTACAAGTCAAGTTTTATTGTTTTATTGTGGCTCCACATGCTGAGGATCCAACTAAGCCATTTATTGACAGTATATATCCAACGGACATCCATCCTGCTGAGCATAAGTCAAGTATTTGCTTATTCGATGAAGAACTTTTTTTATTTAAACTGGAATCACATTGTATCAATAAATTACCAAAGATCATTTACCATACAACATCAGCACAAGTGTTTTAATGACTATTCACAAGTCACAGATTTCTTGCACGTGACATGGTCGACCTGTGTTGGTTCTAACCTTACACAAACATGCCTGGCATTCACCAAGATGTGCCTACAGGGGTCATTAAGGAAAGCAGAAACTTAATGAAAGGAAAGAAAAGAAGGTGAACAGGGCAAAAACCTGATTTGGATAAAATTTGGGGGTGGGGTTTTATTTGATTTAAACAGAGAAATTCCTCTGAAACAAGGCCGGTAATTTTTCACTTTCTGGCAAAAGGCTGTAGAGTGTGGTTAGAGACGACTCAGGAGTTGAGCAAAACAGACAAATAGATGGGAGAAGAGGGCAGGTGGAGGAGGAGACATGTTTTTGGCCAGACTCCTAACCTGTCTTACCTGATGCTCAGTTCAGTTTCCCCTTTGGGTAATCACTTGACACCGATAAAACAGAGAAGGGAAGGTGGGGGGACAGCGGAGAGAAAAAGGGATGACAGTGTTTCCACCCTGGGAAAGAATCTCCTCGATGAGATGAGAGGACAGCTGGGGTAATTCTTCCATCTGTTGTATCAAGTAAAGGCCACATGGGGAAATGAATGGAGGACAAAAGGGGAGTTTCAAAAATAAAAGGAAGGTTGTAATCCAGTTTAGAACTGTGTTTCCAGCTTAAGCGCTCCCACTCTTTTAGTTCAATGCAATATCAGTGCCTATGTATTGTCTACGAAGAGTGAAACAGAAATGTTTTACAGTTTTTGTTCATGACAGGTCATTTTGATCCTGGGTGGTCCCTCCCTCAAGTTTTCAAGGGTTAATAATCATCACTGAGGAGTCAAATTTCAGGTGTATGTGTTTGAGAAACAAACTAAAAAAGCACAAGAGGACTTGCTGCTCCGTATTGTATAACAGTCACAGTAAAAATGCAAGTATGCGTGCATATTTGAGGTTAGCCTGCGTACCAGTGGATATCCTAATCATCTGAGCTGGTGGTGAGATAAAAGTATGTGAAGATTATTCCCTGGTAATTGTTTCCAGAGTGCAACAGGACTGATCTATCTCAAACTGAACAAGTTTCCTTCTTTTGTATGTGCTCGAAGAACACATTGTAATGGCAAAGGCAAGGATGTGGGACATGAGCATAACTCAGCAATGAGATTCCAAGTAAGAGCAACTGTATGTGTTAAAGAGAATGGAGCAGATTCAATGGTTAGTGTAAGTCGAAGAAATAAATCCATTAATCCACCTCTCCTTTAATCTACTTATCTTAAGGGTTTATCTTTGAACAAACACATTTCCTTGCTCACAAACTGAACTACTATCCTGCCAATCTTCAATCTACACCAACATGCATGCAGTAAAAACCACACCCAAAAATCTGTACTGGACTGATAAACTTATCTCTCCACCAGCTTTTCAACAATTCAAATTCAAGTTTCTTCCCCCTCCTCTCGACGAAAGACTGGTCTAGGTTGGCTTGCCCTGACAGGGCAATGAAAACACCCATCCTTTACAAACAAAGAAAAAGACAGGAGAAGCGCTGAAGGGTTTGTTTTGTTATAATTTCCAAAAAAACATTTTCCGTATCAGAATCAGCAGGCCAGGGAGCAATTTCCTTCACTCCTGGAGCAACAGAATCCTCAAACCCAAACAATCAGGTTAGGATAAATAAAGCCCATGGCTGGAGTTTAGAGAATTTCAGCAGTATCTCCAAAATACCCCACCCCAGTTAGATATGAGGGGCTGGCATTGTGGTCCTGGGATGAGCAAAGTTCATTCATGTCTGTCAAGAATTTTTCTAAAGGGTAAATATGCAGCTGCATTCTCAGAAAGTAGTTTAGAATTAAACAGTATTTCAGCCTGAAGAGAGAAACTTTATAAGTGTCTTGACTTCGCAATGTTCACCTGTTATCATTATTGTCACACATATCAGTTTGCTAATTGACTTTGTGGACTGTTTACATTTTATTGTAGTTTCTTGAAAGTAATTACGTTTTCTGTCTGTTTTGTGTGAAACACAAACAGATGTCTTTCTTAAATTCTTGTTTGTGTTTATTGAGACAGTTGTTATTTGCAGAAGATGTGTAAACTTCAACATTCTAATGCAAGACCTCAGAAAGCCACTGGGTGTTGTACTGGAGCAGCAGAGTCCATCTCCAAAACACATTGGACCATGGCTGAAACTAAGAACTAATTTATTGTCGATTAATTTGTGTATTGATCTCAGGTTAAAAGCCTGTATATATTCAGAAAGCTCAGAAAGCTCATTAGAGTTTTGAACAAGCACCCAATAAGAACACAAAAACAGAAAACGTGGGATGCACAGAGGAAGATAAATTGTACGATATTAACGTCACATCAAGTGTGTTCCTGTTAAAGGAGGAATAATATGTATTTACCAGGTACACAATTCAGATCTATACCACAATCAAGCAACTATGTTACCTTTGATTGTTATGAAAATGACAAAAAATGAATTGACTTTGCATCATAGTCTATCTAAACACCTTAAATTAGGTCACTGTCTCTTTAAGAACCTCCTAATTTAATGGGAGGAGCTTTGGGTAAATAGGCGGAGCTTTGTACCAGCAAGTGTTTAGGCAGCTCCACATGGCTACCATAGGAGATTCAAGGATTTCCTAAACATGCATGAATGATTAAAAGTAACACATGGGCATGACATTATAACATGATATATACTCAAGTCGATTTTACATAATAATCCCTTAAATGTTAGCACTATCGTATGGGTGTGTGGATTTAAACATCAGTGATATTTATACAGAATGGGTATCTGATCTATATTGGCGCAATGAGATCAATACTTTTGTTGCAGTTCCTCCTCGGGGAAATTACAAATTCCTGCTCTTTTTCATCACTTTCTTTGAACTACTGACTTTACTTGTAACAAACATCTGCGCGCAATGGACAATATATTTTGTTTTGTTGTTGGCGTTATTTATTTTTTTCTACATTGCAGCTCTTTTGTTGTTTTTTAAAACTCAGGATGCAGACAGGACTCAGGAAGCTTCAAAACAACATACTGTAACTTTATTTTAAAACCAGAACAAAAGGGTAACACGGCAGCAAACTTACAGACTCTGGAGATCCACATAGGAACCAAGACTGTGGCAGGGCCAACAACGCACTGCTGAGGTGGAGATGGAAAGAGACTGAATATATTGTATAACTAGGCAGATGAGGTATTGGAGACATCCTAACTGAATATGGGCTGGAAACAGGTTAAAGTAGCAGGCTGACTGTAAAAACAGAGGTGCAGACAACTAAGTGCAGGTGAATGATGGAATAAATGAAACCAGGGTACTGAAAGTCAGCCTCAATCAATATGAGACTCTACAGGACCTCTGCGTGGGAGTTATAAGTTTAAGTAGCGTGGAAAACACTACCTAATTTTGATACCGAAAAGATCTCATCCTCATCCTTACTGATTGTTGGATGGTTAGGGATAGATGTCATACCTGCCTTAGCAAGTCCACTCTATTATGAAAGACACCACTGTGAGGGTCATGTTCTCTGAAGTCTCCATTGCGTTCAACATGATTTAGCTTTAGCTGCAGGTGGATGCCTTCACAACTATGTTTGAATTGACAGACAGAAAAGAGTTTGCATGTCTAAACGGTTCTGCGTCTGACAGGGTGGTCAGGAGTAATGCTCTGCACACCTCAGATGTCTGGTATAACTCAAAGCCCTGTCGTCTATAGAAATACTTAGATGACTCAGTTAAAGGGCGTGTCAATGGTTGACAAGAGACCGAGTGCAGAAACTGGTGGACTGCTTTGAAGCAATGTGGGAAAAGTCACGTCACTTATAAAATAATGGCTGAGTGTTGATTTTAGGAGAAGTAGGAGCAAGTTAAAAACCATTTCACAGTAAATTGCCACACTGGAACCTTTTATACAAGACAATTCAGGCAGAAGAGACCCAATTAAAAAGAGAAACACAAGGAAGCATTATGGAAGGTTAAGCCCCACATAGCATGTATGCTAAATAAGTGACCAGTTTCTAAAAAAGCCAGGACAGATGCACTGTGTTACGGTTGATTAGGGATCATCAGGTCAACAAACATTTAAATAAAAACACAAGTAAGCCGATGGACAAACTGGGCAATGCATTTATGAAATACCCACTAAACGGGCAAGTTTTATTCTTACAGTATAAACTGTGGATGAATTACATTTGGCATGGACCTCATTTTACATACTTCTGCTCTTTCTGAAGCCTTGTGAGGCCTGCTCTTACATGAAACGTTTTTTTTTTTCCTTAGCAAAAAAAAAAAAAAAAAAATTGTGCTTCAATGTATTTTGTAGCAGAATGACTGTAGGTGGGCTGGTGCTTTTTTTCTCCCCATTGTCCACAATGTTCTCGTGCAAATAAGGTCTCTGACTTTAAAACTTGTGTCATAAATCCACAGCTAGAGCTGAGTCTGGTTTGAGTTGCTTTGGCAAAAAATTAATTATTATATAAATTAATAATTAACTGTGATTAATCAGTTCCAAAACAGGTGTTTTGATGAAGCCGGTGTCTGTTACCATTAATCATAGGGTGGATTTACAGCTCAGTTTTGATGCGGGGGCAGGTTATGTAACATGCTGAACTGAAACAATCAGGGAACAAAGAGGGTTTTTTGGACCTTTTTATCACAGATTTTTCCTTTACAGATCCCAATTTTACTTTGACTCACACCACAACACAACTCTGAGTGACAGGAGCTGGTTTTGAATGTTGCATTTCAAAAAAAAAAGAAAAAAAAAGAAAAAAGCTTTTTGGACAAAGACAACTCCAATCGTCCCATGTGTCTTATAGCTGCAACTTATAATGCTAAGAAGTACTCCATGCCTAATTGCAAGTGACTGAAGTGTGTCATTGTAAATTAATTACTGTAAAATGCAATTACAGTAATTTTCACCTGTCCAATCAACAATCTCTGCATGAAAATCAGCTCAGCCATCCTTTTTTTGAAGAAGATCCTATTTGTTTGCCTATTTTTTTAGTAGCTCCTTATATTTTTAAGATAAAAGGTTTTTAAAACCAGACATGCTTTTTTTCTCCAAATATATATAATATGCTAAAAACATTTGAATTTTTTTTATAACATCTGTGCACTGTTCACCAGTGGCCCCTCTCACCTGGTTTCCTGTCTGTCTGCGTGAATGTGTCCTGACCCCTTTGCTCACAGGAACACTCCTCCCTAAACAGCTGTTTCCATGTGTCCCACCACCCAGCGTCTGTCACAGACAAGGAAGCAGAAAAAAAATGAACTCTCGTCACCGTCTCAGAGGTTAGGTCACACACAATTTGTGAACATCACTTCATGAATTTCAGATTCTGAGTGGGTAATATGATAAATGCATCTGGGAAATGGTTGGAATAACAACAAGTTGGTTCTCAGAAATATTAACTGTTAGAAGGGATCATTGTTCCACTTTTACCAGACTGCATGTATTGAGAACAAACAATAAAACCTTGTTGGGTAATTAGACATTATGTGAATAAGTAACTGTGTTCGATACCTATAAGAGGAACTGCTTTTTCAAACAAAATTCATTATGCTAATTTATTAAACCAAAGTTACAAGGAGGAGCAAATGGAAGGATGTAAATCTATATTATACAAACCAAGTTGTCAGACAGAAATATAAATAGTGAGGCTGCTGGTACATGTGACAAGCTTGTCTAAATAAACCACAATTTACATCATGGGAACAGGACTAACACTAAGTCTCACATGCACCTATAGGAGAAAGTGGCAAATTTGCTTTGAAGGCAGAATTATGTGTTTTTGTCTCCACCCTTCCTGTGCTTTCCTGTTTTCTTTTTAAGAGCTTTCAGTTGTGTAGATATGTAAAAGAAAACAGGCAGTCACCCTCAGGTTTTGATTAGCACAGAAATGAGCACCAGAAGGGCAAGAGTGTTGTGCTGTACAAATTTTAAAAAGACCAGCCACAAAGATAGTGAAAGTAGAATCCTAATTTATTAAATGAAATTTTGCATTAATTTCCCTCTCTGGTGTTTGCAATAAAAATGTTAAAGTACCCTTTAAACACATTAAAAATTGTGCTTCAAATTTTGTGAAGTTCACAACAAAACCAGTGCCAAGCAGTCTCGAGAAAATCCCAGAGTCTTTCCAACGGGCTAACCTTTCACAGCCCCATTCATTTAATGTATGCCATGGTACAGATTGATTGACAGACGTTTTGTCCCACCCCCTCAGTTTGCTGCTCATTGAGGCTAATTTTGTTCAGCCCAGGGTCAGCACAAGTCCACAGGCTTTAGCCTATGAGGATGGATGTACAATAAAGTGCCTTGAGTGCGAGTATATATGGGCATGGTTTGGAGTATTATGGCAGGCAAGAGTAACAAAAACATTTTGTCTTTGGAGAAGCTGGAAGAGAAGAGCTTGGGAGCAGATTGAACAAGGATATTCAAAAGTTCAAAAAGGTTTTTCTGTGACCTTTCAGCCAGTTAACAAATCTCTTCTTTCAATCCATGTTTGTGGTTTCAAAATTATATATCTGTTAGCCCTACAAATCTCCCCACCATCCACCTACTTTTTTAGTGGGCTGATTTTCCTTCAGAATCTTCTTTTTCTTGTACAGAAAACATAAACCAATGATCAGTCACAGGGCAGCTCAATTAGTTACAAATGCCTCTTTCACAAACACTTTACTTACCAAGTCTGAGACACCTTGAGTGTGATTTATGTAACAACCAAGACGATGTGAGGTGTTAAAGTCCACCTGCCACTGTTATGCCTCTGCGTCTGCAAGGGAAACAGTCACAGAGCTGAGGTGGTGAGAGAGCAACTGCTGCTGCAATGCTGCTGTCAATCACTGGTTCTGCAATACCAGCTCAATTATAGTTCAGCTGGACCAAGCAGCTCACCAAAGCTCTTCCACAGTTGCCTGCCTGCTGCCGGCCTGAGACCGCAGCCCATCACCCCCTCACACCTCCGTCTTATCTGTCTGCAAATGACTGAGTGTTTATAAGGAAGAGCTTCAAGCCTGGATATGTGCAGAACATCTACATGTTCTCACATAAATTTCCTGCTTTGACTGGCTGCAATTGGCAGGCGTGACTTTTTTTCTTTCCTGAGACAGACGGATAAACATTATTGTTGGAGCTTGGGCCAGTTGCTTGTGCAGAACAAGATTGTGACTTTTGTTAGCGTGTGCGCTTAAAACGAAACAGAGAGGGGGTGAGTTGTCTCTAACAAAAAAAGAAAAGAAAAGAAATAACAAGCAAGGAGTAGGCACATGGATAAATAAAGATAACACATCTTCAAATTCATAACCCTTGCAGCTTTGCATGGCAAATTTTTAAATAAGGATCTTTCAATTTTTGAGCACTCAGAGTATGTTGATGTGACTTTTAGCTACTACCAAACCAAACTTGAACGCCATAATTGTAAAATAAACCCACTTTTGTGTTAGCTAAAGTTTATTTTCTGTTATCTTATACAGAGTTTTGTAGATTCCTTACTTTCAGAATGTTTCATTCATGAGAAAATTTGCTAACCGAGACATTATCGGCTACTTTCCATAGTAATGGCTGATAATTAATTCACGACGACAAAACCAGCTGCTGAAATGGTTTCCTGGGTTGTTTTGATTAAAATATCATTCATTGGTTACTTGTACTTGAAATCCAGATAAAAGCCATAAAAATTCCAAAATAAACATTTATACTTTGCAACTAACAACATATTCATATTACATTGTGGACCGCAAACAGCTTACAGAGGGAGGGACAAAGAAAGGCTTGTGCTCTATCCTGGCAGGCTGATAGTGATCTGCAAAATATTTATTTATTTTTTTAAATGTAATGATTTTCTAGTTAGTGCTATTCCACCTTGTTTGCATGAAATTATCCCAATCACAATCTGAGCTCTTTATAAGGTTTCTGTTTAAACATTCAGCTTTCGCAATGTTGAATAATGTCTGTTTGTTCATACTGCAGATTTTTGAGCGATAGCAGGACATAAAACAAAATCAAACAATAAAATCCATATGCACATTGTGAACTTGTGGTTTGATTTTTTTTTCATGCTAAAATCATGCCTATCAGTTTTATAGATCTTCATGAACCAAATCCAATGATCTCATCTTTAGAAATCCAGCCATGTTGTATGAGTTTGATTTCAATCCATGGCAAACGCTAATCGCTCTTTCTTCTTGTCTTATTGCCTTGTAAAGATTAAGTCACACTGTCCTGGAAAAACTATCAGCACGTGTTTTATTCAAAACTTAAAGCCACATCATTTGTTTTATTTGAATCACCTCTACTGATGTCACTGTCAATCTCAGTTTATTTCTGAAGCACATATAAAACGTGAGCCCAACCGAATTTCTATAAAATGAGACATTCCATAAAAACACTCAATGCAAAGTGGTTTAAACCCTGCACAGACAGTATGCAGGTGTGTGTGTTTGAAATCCCACCACTTCTCCCTGATCTTACATCCATTAACATTCCCCTGCTGTTCGTTTTGTTTGTTTTTCTGCTTGCTGTCCTCTACATATTCTGTCTTCTTTAAAAAAAAAAGGCTGAGCCTTCAACCCAACCATGAGCTGTGGTTCCCTCCTAAACCATTCACATGGAACTGGTTAGAAAGACATTCCTTCCATGGAGGGAATGTCTGGAACCAAGCGCCTGTATTACAGAAATCATAAACATGAGGTCCAGCCTAATTGCATCTCGTGGCACTCTCACCCTCTCTGAGTTCCCTTTTGCTCCTCTGTCTTCCCCCTGTGAGGACTTATTAAAATGGGGTGTAGAAGAACATTAGCAGATCTTATCTTTTCCTTCCTTGTGTAATACAAGAATGTAACTCAGTTGTAGATATTAGATGGATTGGAGTTTTGTGATTGGCAAATTTTCCCTGCGTATGAGATCCTCTGGCAGCAATTCCCTGGTAGTAAAATCTGTTTGAACCTTAGCGTAGCCAGGATCCAACATGACGGAAGGCAGACTTGAAACAAACGTAGTTCATAAATAGCCCAGAACGAACGCAAGCCTGGAGGGTTAAACTGAATTACAAGGGGAAAGCATGCATGCTATACACTCACTGGCCACTTTATTAGGTACACCATGCTAGTAACGGGTTGGACCCCCTTTTGCCTTCAGAACTGCCT
>JAUBOC010000149.1:12223686-12241321 GCA_032275365.1 Anablepsoides cearensis | reverse complement strand
CATTTCAAATCGTTTTACAAGTTACAAGTTCTGTTTTACAAAACACAAGGACTTAAGAAACAATAATAACTTCATACTCTTACCTCTGTTGCTCGCTCCCTGGATCTGCTCCTTGCCCCAGTTTGGTTGAAGTTTTTCCATGGTCATCTTGTACTCTGCTCTTGGAACTGCTTCCTACAACCAAAGCCACAACCGCTATCCTATCCACTAGCTTTATGCTAATGTAAGATACTAGTACACAGAAGGTGCTGTACCCGCTGTGAGAGCCCATGATTTTTGATCAGTACATAATATCTTGTTTCATGCGAATTAAACATTGTGGGATAAAAATATGCAAAGAAACAAAAGCAGAACAGGTTTACTTTTATTTGGACCAAGTTGGATTAAGTTACGGCCAAGTTCAGCACAGTTACACTAGGTTCTCCTGACTCTTGGAAAGCTTCAGTGTAAGATGAAAAAACTATGTTGGTAGATTCTATATTAGGACTGTGCTTGCTCTTCCATTCCCAAGCATAACTCACTCAGCAAAAATCACCATGTCTATATACTGTAGGGGCTTTGGGACTGAACGTTGATTACGCTCTTTCCCACAAAATGGGAACTTAAGATGATTTAGAGAGTTAGAGGGTGTTTTGTCCAGTGGGAAAACACTTTCCAAAGTATGCCTCTTGTTGTTATGCTACACTGCCCGTTGTAAAACGCTTTACAGTACAGACAAACTGATAAAAATCTGTGATGTGATAAATCCTTAAACTATTCACAGATGTTCCTTCGGGACCCAGTTTAAACTAAATGTTTATGACTGTGCATGAGTCTGGACTAATTTAATGGTTTCTGCTTATCAATTCATTGTATGTTTGGGATCTATCAAGCCAAATCATTCGAATGTGCAGACATGACGTGAGAAATAACACAATTATAATGTGGTGCAAATTTTGTCCTGGTAAATGCTTTCAGCCATGAGCATTGAGGCAAGCACGACAAAAATCACTTAAGCTGCCTGATTCTGTTCCCCCCGAAAAATTAAGGACAAGTGTATCCCTTGGCATGTCCACTGGCCAGGAAACAATCATACAAACTTAAAAATATATATCTAAAATAAATGCTCAAGGTCTGTTTAAAAAAACAGCAGATTTGATAAAATGTTTCTTTTTTCCCCCCCTAATTGTTTTTGGAAACCATCTCCATCGGTGTTTTGATTCAAAAGACAGAATCTACAAACTATATCAGCTATTAGGGAAAAATATGTAAATACTTTCAAATTGCAGTTGCTCAGATTGAGAAATATAAAACACATGCATGAGAGTGAGTTTGCCAGATTATTATGTTCTTTTAAAAAAAAAAAAACACAAATGACTTGGTCCACAGATTTCATTAATGAAAGCTCATGCCTCTGCTGTGCAGCACATGCAGTTAAATTGAAATTTGTGTGTTTATAGCTACAAGTACAAGTGTATGTTTATTTGGACCTCTTAGAATACAATGGTCAGCGCTACCTCAGCATTACTGAGGAGTTCAGAAGGTAGCGCAGATTGTCTTTTAGGCTCCGCCAGTGAAATCTCCAGGGCTTTACAGCAACTCATTGGCCCGGTGCTTCAAAACACTTCCCAAATCCTGGAGCTCACTCTGAGAGGGAACATCTGTGGACTGGTGCATGCTGCAGCTGAGAACAAACGGTGTGCAAAAGCAAGGCTGTGGTTTTGTGTTAAAATGATAAGCAGGTGGGTTATGATTTATGTCAACTAACGTTTAAATTTGGTATAATATGTGTAAATTCAATTGTACTTCCATTGTTGCCTGAGTGCAGTTGTATCTTGAGGAGTTATTTGGCTTTTAGATCATTGGAGTGAAGATAGTTTGGTAAACGAAGACAATTATAAAACCACTTTCTGTTAGAAACCACACTTCCTATTGTCTTATGTTTTTTTTTTGTTAGTTGAAGTTGGCCTTATCAGAAAAATATAAATAAATCAAAAGTATAACATTACTTGAAGAATGCAATGACAATGTTTTGGTCATCCATCCATCATCTTTACCCGCTTCTACCTTTCAGGGGTTTGTCCAGCAGTCACTGTAGGAGGGGTAGGGGTACATTCTGGACAGGCTGCAAATCCACATAGAGACAAATGATATAAACATATCCCTCTCTCACTAAAGGGCACTTTAGAGTTATCAATTAGACTATTCATGTTTTTGGTCTGTTGGAGGAAACTTGAGAAAACCCACACATGCAAGAAGAAAACATGCAAACTCTACCCAGAAAGGTCCCCGGGTGGGATTCAATCCGGGAACCTTCTCACTGAGTAGCAACAGCTCTGCCAACTGAGCCGGGCTGCCAATTAGAAAACAATCATTAAATTAATGCACATTATCAGCCACACTTCATGACCAACTTACATTGAAAAAGGACAGGGTCGTAGGTATTTTGGTCAAACTTGACAACATTATGTCCAACCTCATGCAATATCATGAGATGCCACACTCCAAGCATTTGTTGTGAATGACGATAAACAAGTAATCCCACCCCAAGTAGTGTCCAAAGATAGCCACGCTTTTGTCTCATTGCCCAAATTATCAGTACCTTAAGCAGATGGCAGGATTTTGGCGTGTGCAATAACGCACAATAAACAAGGTCTTTGTGAGTGAAACATAGACTTATATGAAAACACACTTTGTACTTAGACTGCAAGTATTGTACACAGAAACCCATTTGCTCAAATTAACCACATGCTGACATACTGTTGATTCATTGCACATACACACCTCCCACTCGAGTTGCGCTCGGAGCCAAGAATAACTGTGCCTGACTGCTTAAGCAGATTCAACCTATCTATTCCCAACAGGTGTGCTGACTTCCATCCAGAACTTCTCTGTAAACAGAAAAGGGATGTATATTTAAACTGGTCCCGACCAAAGAGAGCCAAGCAAAGCAGGACTTTGTACCCACCTCAACAAACAGCTTAATTAAAGGGACTTACCGTTGATTTCTTGGTTGAAGTTACAGTGGAAATATTTGGACAATAGCTGCTATCAACATGAATTACCACCGACATGTTTGTACGTTTAAAAAAGGAAAGGAAAGAATGCTAAACTTAGTGAAACCAAAAGAACACAAATAAGAAAGGCATTGGGAAACACAAAGAGAAAAAAAAAAGATTAAAGCAGGGCGCACATTTTATGAGTGTTGCGTGAATGTTAATAACAAATGTTCTTGGTGGGAAACGTGTTGAAGGCTCGCCACCCTCTTGTTTGCGGTTTTCTCAAGGCCAAGTAGATCCAGCCTAACCTATCTCTTTTTCATAAACAGAGCCCCAGTTTTCCTGTTCACATGGAAAAAAAGGAGGGGAGAGAGGGATGGGAAGAATGAGTGGAGGTAACCCTAGCCACCGAGGTGGCCTTTTGGTTGGGCCTGAATCCTACTATTCCCCCTCCTAAATCTCTCAGGCTCGCTCACTTTCACAGACACATACAAGCACAGGGCGAGGCATTCTGCATGTTGGTGGGGTGGGATCTCTTCCTCTTTTTGACCACACTTAGTTATTCGCCTGTGGGTTATGTAGTTAAGAAAATAAATGGCTCTTTTTGGGTTTGAGCTTCATATGTCCTCCAACACAGGAAGGCAAAATCCAAATCAAAGAATTTAGCTGAGCTCCTAAATTCCCCTTGACTACAGCATGGATCACTTTTAGTCCAAAAAGTGATTATCTCTCTTACAAATTGTTTGCTATGCTAAATTGCTCCGTATAGGGTTTGTCTGCGACTGTCTGACAGGAGCATTTTTCTCTGTCTGTGTCTGGGAGCCACTTTCATGCTGCTCTCTTCATCACAGAGTCCTGCTTTTTTCCTCTTCATTCAATCTTTGTCTTTCTCAATTTCGGTCTCTCTCTGCGGGACACTGTGCAGGCAATCTGCTGCAAAGATGTGGATGGAATTTATTTATTTATTTATAGGGCTCAGATTAATAAATGTCTCCCAATTAACATTCAGCATCTGTGTAAATATCACACACACATACACACACAAACAGTTGTGGTGACATCCTCTGAATGCATGACAATATTCATTATGGCTGGCTACAAACTTAACATTGTAATTAACAGTGTTGCAGAGTGTATTTTTAACAGACTGGGGTCTGATTTTTCAAAACAGCACAGTCTAGGTAAATTTGTAATGTAAAGTGAATTTGTTAATGCAAGCTAAATTTAGCGTATACTCAAATCCATAACTGTCTTTTTCAAATAGTCCTTTTTTCCTCCAAAAGTCTTCATTCTCCCTCATTTGATGTGGACCTCATTAATCCAGACAATATTTTTTATGTTTCTTGATCATCACTCAACCAAAGTTGCTTGGAGGTTTGATGCATCAAGGTTTGAACCTGATAATCTTTTAGAAAAGTTGTGTGACGAAACCACCGTGCAAACCTCCCAGCTAACATAAGCTAATATTGGACTTCCAGATCCAGACTGACAAACAGCTGCTGCCTAACAAACTGTTTAATGAACCGCAGATGAAGGCAGCAGTGATAGATGTAGCAATCCCATGCAACATCAAAAAGAAAGAACATGAGAAGCTGGAGAAATAACAATAGCTGAAAGAGGAAAAGGGAAGTTGTAGAAACTCAAGGCCTCACTGGAGTGGAGCACTCATGGCTGTGACACCCCCAAACTGAAAGTGTGGCTCCAATAGATCCCAAGAACAACATTAAAGATCTCGAAGTGCTATGATAGGAACAGCAGAACCCTCAAGATCCTGGGTCTGGATTTGGACGACCTAAGTATGAAGTGAAATGAACAAGAATATGGACAAAGATCCAGTGGACACCAAAAAATGTAATCAAAAATGATCTGATACAGGCTGTTTAAAAAGTGTTTGGTTGTCCTTTGAGAGATGAAGAAAAAATGTTAAGTATTGTCTCTTCTAGTAGACAATTCATGACAATGTGAGTTTTCCTATCTGTAAAATTTCCAAGCAGCCGACTTCGTCATTTCATTGAAGGGAAAATTTCAGCGGTTTCTTCCTTTTCAGTCATCATTTATGGCTTACTGACTGTTTGCACCAATCAAACGTGGGAGTGGGAGTGTTACTCAATGACCTGAGAGATTTGCAGGATCTCTGTTTCTGACAAGTTAAAAAAGAAAGTGCTGAAACTCCAGGAACTGTGTAACAGAAGATTTTTGTGGTTTTGAAATCGTAACATTTTAAAACCTTGATATACCTTGAAACCAGGAAATAGTCTTTACCTAGAGGTTAATGTAAACGGCACTGTAATTGCTTAAATTCAGACTTACTAGAGCTTAAGTGGATGCCAAAAGTAGATCTAATTTTCACATTTTAAGATTATTTAAGAAATATTCAATGTATTAAGTTAATATGTTAAATAAAGCATACTACTAAGGCATTTGCAGACCTTCCTGCCTTTACCTTAAACTTGATCCAAGTGTGACTAAAAATTTCACAATTTCTCAACACATGTCTCTCTGGATTTAACCTTATAAATATAATTATTCCCTGACTTCAATCACAAAAGCAGTCTCAAAAGTCAAACATGCTCATTCCTAATGGGCTTTGGCAGCTAAAAACTACAACAGAGAGCTCTCCAGTTACCACAGCTGCACTGTGCACGGTTCGGTTTGGGAAACCAATTTGGAGAGAGACATCCAACGCAGCAATGATATCCAGTGAAATTGACGTGAACTAGACTCCTCCAGCCAGTGCACGCTGACAGTGATGAAAAAGAAAAACAAAAAGCTGGAGGGAAAGAGTGGAATCGCAGAGGAAATTAATATCTTACAGTAACACGTGGTGTGAAAGAAAGAAATGTCTCTCTCTTGCTGACCTTCTAGTGTTTTTCATTCCTATTCTCTCTACCCTTCCTGTCAGCCATCCCTCTCCACCTCACACTAGAACTCAATGATGATTGAAATATGCAAGTGTATTAGTCTGGGAAATAGGATCAAGAGGTTTTGGGAAGGAAAACGTGCTCAGGCTGGGCCTACAGTGCTTAAACACTGCAGCCCAAACACTTTCCAGCAACAGATTTATGTTAAGTTAAAGTATAGGACTACAGCTCTGCAGTTTTGAAAACACAAATGATGAAGTTGGAACATGAATGAATTAAATAAAATGTTTTTTGTTCAAGAGTGACACAATAATTTTGGTAATTTACAGGCTCAAAAGTTTGCTCACTAAATCTTTGCCTTGACTGTTAAAGTAAAAAACAAAAATGTTTTTTAGTATCTACAATTATGATAACAACTTTAAAAAAAGGTTTCTTCATTCCAGTTTCTAAAATTAAATAGGTGGAAATTGTCTGAGGCATGCTAGCAATTATTCAAGATGTGGTGTGAAAGAAATAGCTGTAGAAAGGTTTTGGGTGGGCCACTTCAAAAGCTGTCAGTGTTCTGGTCAAGGAAAAAATAATGTTTTTATTTAATGGTGGTGATATAATGATTTTTATGTCACGTTTTCAGAGTGTTGCTATGAAAAAAATGACAATACATAATGTGCTGAAATCAGTAGTTTTTTAGCTCGGGTAGGTTGTGAGTAAAACTTCTAAAGCACCTTTATGTTAATTTATATATGCTCATAAGAAGATGAAGAGTAAAAGAAATATTTCAGTTGCTTTTAAGGTGAACCATGTGGTGTGATGCTCCTCTAACCACATCACACTAACAACATATTAAGCATTTCATAAGTGCCCAAATTGTGGAAATTGTGGTATTACATCCAGTTTTCCAAGACTGTTACTTTTGCTTCTATTTTTAACCATTTTATAAATATATAAGCCTCTCAAGGCAATTAAGAGGTGCTTGGGTATGACTCACTTTTTATGGAAACCTCCACTGTGCCCGTCACTCTTTCCTTTGCTAAGTCCACACCTTGAAAAACACAGACTAAATAATGACAGTGATTTTTTGTTATTTTCACCCAACGAATGTTAGCAACCATCAGTTTCTAACTTGTTTTTATTTCAAAACTGGTAATTATGTAACAGTTGTGTGAGAAGTTCACTCTATGACTTCCAGATTATGTGGTTAATTTAAGCCTTTTAACAATATAATTCCACTTTTGCATAGAACTCAAATCGGGGATTTTCATTTGTGTGGACCAGACAAATGTCCATACAACAACAAAATGTCCTCAATAGCATAATATAAAGTCAAAATATATCCAAACACACCAATACAAAGACATGTACATGTGTGCGCACTCATAGCACTACCAATTATTTTGGCATTCCCCCCCTCATTTCCTCACTAATTTTAGCCATACCTTCTACTGACATCTTTTACCGTTAGTCCAGTCAGCACTGGAAAACCAAACAAAGCCTGACACAGCACTACTTTAACTTGCTCAATGATGTCATGGTACCTTACCCACCTTTCTCTCCGTCATTTGTCACGAGTTGGTGAGTCATGGGCAGGCGTTGGTGTTTGTACAAATCAGTGATGGTTTTTGGAGTCCATGTAGTGATGGAGTGTATTTTTTTAAATGAAGCCTCCTCCTTCTCTTCCTGTGAATGCCTACCGGGTCATGCTGCACTGGAGGTTGGTGTGAATAGGGGCTTATGTCTTTGAACAATCCTCCCTTTGAGATCTCATTGCCAGTTTCATCAAAACAGATCAAGCGTTGAAGAAAGGCGTTACCATCAGGCTGACTGGTGCCTGGGGTCTCAGGTGTTGTAGTAAATTTTTTGTTTTTCCTTCAGTTTTTTAAGCATTTTAACCTTTTAATTGGTAGAAATGGTATAATATACCTTATATATTTTTTTCTGTAATGTAGAGTTGTAACATAGATTTTTGGAAATAACTATTTTTTGCAAGTGTTGTGCCTGAGTTTGTAATATTTGAACCCTTAGACTGTAAGTATTAAATTCTGATTATGTAAGATTTTCCTTTTACATGTTCACAAGAAAATGACAGTAAGTGCCGAAATTGCTGTTGCCCTCCTGTCGTTCTTGGGTCAAAACACACAGCCATACATATGCACAACCATTTCTCTATCATCACAGTTTGGTGTGGTGGTTGTATTCTGTAGCTTCTTTTGAGCTTGACAGAACCCAAGAACTAAGGTGCAGCCATCTTGCCAGGCCTTACTCCAGAAATATTCTTGTTCCAAAGAATACAACCTGTTTGTTAAGGCTTCACTTCATGAAAGTCTTCCCATGGTCTGAACCCCTTATGCGATGAAAACCTTAGACAATGCATCTCCAGGTTCAGACAAACTGTATGTTGAGGAGCTCAGTTATTCAAGAAGAGTTTGGAGTAGAGCTGCTTCTTCTTCAGAAGTAGTCATCTGATGTGGTTTTGGTATCTGACCAGGAGGTAAAGGATTCCATCTTGTAAGAGGATTTTTACACATCTTGCTGGGAGGAGCTCCTTACAGGGCTCAACATACTCAATCAAGAGTCAAACAGTTGACAAACTGTCACATAGTTGTTCAACCTTTTGTAGTGCATGAGACACATGGCACCAAGTACCTGGAAAAACCTGTGCATATCACAGCAATGGAAGCAATGGTTTCCTCCCACATGGAGATTCCACTCTAATATCTGCCATTTGGCCACAAATCTGACACAGAGAGTACCATACTTTGAGGCAGATGGACTCCTTTGTGCACAATGTGTGCTCTCTCTATTGTGAGTTTTTGACCAATTGAATTTCTGTAAAAGTGCCTGAAAGAGTCATATAGGTGGGTGTACTTCCTGACTACCCCAGACAACTGAACCACAAAACTATCCATGTTTGGATTCTCAACGCCCACAAACTTCTGACAAATTACACAATACTTTCACCTGTGAGAAAACATTGCGTCAAGAAGGGGCAGGCGAAGCTGTTCTCCAAATAAATTGACCCAATTTTCATCACAAAACTGCAACAATGAGAGCTGACTTTGCAGCTTTGGATGAAGGAAGTAGGGGCCGTACCTCACTAGAGAATTTCTAAATCCTTTCTAGACTGGTAACATCTCGGGACACCCTGGGAGAAATGGGATAGTGTTTCTAGAAATAGGAGTGTCTAGGTTTCTCTTCTGGACCCGACTTTGGATCAATTTCAAATTGACCTTTTTCTTGAGAATTTCCTTTGTTGTGGGCAAACAGGAACTTTTGCACTTTTGATACACATGCACTGTCATTTTCTTGTTCTTCCACTGCCAGAAGAGAAGAAAATGAAAAGGAAGCGTCATCACATTTACTGCAGCCGATGTGTGTCCCGGTTCTTTCTCACAGCCTCATTTATTTGCACTTATTCGTGTCTGCCAAGAAATCGGTAAAACAGAAGAGGGAGGAAGAGAAGAGACACTAGGAAAAACAGGATCTGAATGTTGGACATTTCCCTCACTTCTCGAGTTCTGTTCTTGTCTTACAGATCACATCTCTGAGGACGTCCAGGTCTCGTTCACTTAGCTTCACTGGCTTTTATGTTCGTTTAGAATGTCTCCATGGTGTTGCTAGTTGCAAAAGAAACCAAAATTATTTTCAAGTATTATATTTCCCTTTAGAATCTGTCCAGTTTTATCACATTCTTCTCTTTTAAAGTAAGCAACAATCTCCTAACTAACGCTTAGTCGAAGGGTCAAAGTTTAATCTTTGCGAGAAGCTTGGAAAAGATTGAAAGAATTGTGTTTCAGCTTTTGAGAATTTTCTCACCTCTGCAGTTCCTGTGGAGCGGCACGCCGTGAGTGTTTTTACTGGGCCTAATTCACAGCACGCACCACTGAACCCAACCTGTCCAGCTTAAACAAAACAGGTTTATGAATCCCACAGAGACCGTTTTCAGCACCTCCACAATGAATAAGCAAAGTATACCACAAAGGGAGGCACACAGGTGAAGCCTCAGCGCACATGCACAAGTGTTCCGGGATAAATTATCGGAAGCTTGCATGCCCGCAGATGTACAAATATTAGATCCTCAAGGCCATAAAAATCGAAGTACTTTTGGCAGAGTGCTCGCATAACTGAATGACAAAAGTGAGGATATGGGAAATTTGAACACTCGGCTACATGTGTTTGGCACACAGATTGTTATCTGAGAATACAGTCACAGGATACATCTAAAATATAATGTGTTGCATTTGAAAGATAATAAATTCTCGCAGGTATGAACATCTGCTCACTTTCACGCAAAATTAAGTATCCTAATATTTTAAAAACAGTCTCTGTATCAATTATTGCGCAGCTGCAAAACCGCAGATGTCACGCTTTCCCCAAAACGCTACGCTTTACAACTTCAGACAGCAGGAATGACAGAACATTTACAGTCAGAGTGAGATGAGGACAGTTCCTGCTGGGCTCAATATATAATATGAACAGAATGTCATTCACAGGTAATCTTTAAATCAACAATGTCTATTATTTTTCATTATAACTCAGTTTGAAAAGAAAGCTACCAGCAAATTGGATTGTCCTGTACATACAGCCTAATACATAAAACATTCAAAAACCATTTTTTAAAGTTTAAACTTACCATGTTTGTGGAGTTTTCCGGACCTCAATGTGCAAATTGATACAGCGAGACTCTGAGGTAAACTTAAACTAATTTAATAAACAAAAAAAGAGGCTGACAGATACTTCAGAGAACACAGGGAGCCAAACATGAACGGTGGAATACACAAGGCACTAACAGGGGAGTGACGGACTGACATAGTATAAGGAGCAACTAATTACAGACAAGGAACAACACCTGGAGAAGACACAACGAGGAACAGGTGCGTCTAGCCGAGGCAGGAGCTGAACAGCAAGAAAGGGAAAACACTGGTCTTTCAACTCTACATCATTAGAACAATAAATTGTTTTTAAATCTTAACATTTGGATGAACATGTCACCGGAAGCGTCAATGGAAATGGAAGCAACCTGCTGAATATAATATCAAGATAATGAATATTACTTACAGAAAGTGTTTAAAATACAGTTTGGGTATTAAAAGTGGGCTGCCATGGAATGGTTATCAGAAATTTCCATGACGTGGAAAAGAAGAACCGGGTAAAGATGGAGGATGGATTGATGGATGGATGGAAGTAAAAAAAAACTTACATTCTCATGTAACTGTTTATTTCAAAAATGACAGAGTTGAAAAAATAAGAAGTCTAATTAAAATGCACAAATATCAAGAATTATTGTGATCGTCCTTTTGTTTCTTGCTTTTTTCCCTCAGCACTTTGTAATGACTCATAAGGTACGTAAGGTCTCATCATTATTGTTTATCTCATGATATGAAACAAAATAACATTCTTGAAATTAAAATTGTTTTAGAATACTAAAGTCTTCTTTGCTCTTGGCCTCACTGTCACTAGCTGTCAGCTCATCTCTAACCAAAACTTTTTTTACAATACTTGGGGAACAGGGAACAACTCAGGGCTGTCTACTACTGATACTCCAATTCAAAAATTCTAATTATCCTTTTAAATTAATTTTAAACTCATCTTAAATTCTAGTACCTTCTTTAGAGCCATTAAAATTTAACAGACTCAGTCATTTAATAACAAAGTGAACTATTACCAAAATGTATACTACAATAGACCATTTCATATAGCTGCAAATAGAAACAAAGCGCAAAGCGTTTGAGTTCCCACATTTTTGGGTATAAACATTGAGGTTGCTATAAAAGGAGATTGGAATTACACCTTTATAACTTTTTTAAGATCCAAGATGTAAAGAAAAGAGCTCTATGTTGAAAATAAGAAGCACTGAATGAATATATAAATAGGTGGGGTTCAAAGTTTTGACTAGCCAACAAAGAAGCCTTAATAATCCAGTCCATATACCAGTTTTGCCATAACGTCTCACTCAAGGCGGAGGTCAGCCTCGTTTCCCAGTTTGACAGCTTGAGGTGTTACATTGGAAAGCCATGCATGAAGATTTGAAAAGCCTAGAGCCTGAGCTAACAGGACATCCAGAACTCGTAGTCACACCGCCTCTGCGAGAGAGGGGCTTCAGGTGGGGCGGATAATAAACGACCTGCTGAAGACATAAAGCCTCGGAGCTGGTGTTCAGATTTATGCCTCATATTAGCTTGAATATCATGCTTTACAAGTAAGATAAATGGCCTGCTTGGGAGACATGTATCATGAGAAACACGCTGCTCCCATCACTGCATGATTTGTGTTTTGTCACTCCAAGGTTTTAATATGACACACACACACGCGGTCAGTTTGTGCTTGTCAGAGGTAAAAAGTGATATGGCTCTGCAGCCATAAGACAAAAGGGGACTGGTTTGATTTTACTCCACAACTTTCACAAACCTTCTGCTGAATTAGAATTAACATTTTTGTAACCGCATGAGAGACTCGAACAAATCAGAATGAATCAAGAGGCAAAAGCTTAGAATTTTAAAGTCTAAAGTGAAGTGGAGTTTGTCCTTTGGGTCAATCTGTGCAAAATATACATAACATGTCTTTTTTTTTTTTTTACTTACTGTACTCACTATATCCAAGCTGGCGAGCTGGAAGGTTCTGTCAGTCTTGCATAAATTCCAGCTTAAGCGGCTGCAGGGTCAAGAAATAAAGAAAAGGGGGACAGAAAAAAAAAAGAAAACAAGACAAAGTTTAAAAGCATTGTGGGAAAAATTAGGGACAGTAATAAAAAGGGTCTTGAATGGGTAAAACCTGTATCATGAGGAAAGTCTAAAACCTCCTCTTCATCAGATCCTGGAAAGTAGAAAGAACAAAAGAGCAAGAGGAAATTGGAAGCAGAGTGAATGCAGCTTAGCGGCTCCCATCCAAAAAGCCTGGAAGAAAGAGAGGAAGCGAGAACTGAAAACAATGCATTAAACTGCTCAATATCGTACAAGCTCCTGCTGAAACCCTGGTGGAACCAGCCGGGTTAAATACAGAACAGTGATCCAGACTGGTTTCAGCCTAACATGCCCATCTCCATGTCACCTGTTTAGAGGGAATCTTTTAAAGTGAAGTTTTGTGCAAAGGAACAACTTAATATCTTACCTGAGGAATTCAGCGGCTCGGGTTTTTGGAGGGAAATGTCCCATTTATTCTGATGTAGGAATCTAATGGTTCAAAAGTTTTCTTTGTCAGACTTGTTTTCATGACGCATCAAATGTTTTCAATTGATGAGAGGTCTGGACTGCAGGCAGGCCAGTTCCACACAAATCCATGCCGTTGTAATGGATGCAGTCTGTGATTCAACATTGTCCTCTGAAATATGCAAAGCCTTCCTTTAAAAGATGTTGTCTAAATGGGAGCTTATGTTGTTTGAAAATCTGTATGATGTGCATCATCGATGTTGCTGTTTTTTTGATGCCTAAGCTTTTTATAACCCGTAGTTGCTCTTGTCCCATATGGGGTGTCAAGTGTAAAATAAAATGCTTAAAAAATGTCACAAACACAATTTTTCTATTTAGCTCACTGACTGTAAAATTATGTTAAAAAAAAACTTTTTTTTAATATTTTATTTTACACCTTGCGCCCCATAGTCCCAACATTTTTGAGGTGTTATATTTTTTTTTCTTTAAATTTTGTAAAAAAAAAAATCTTACTTTTAACATTTGATCAATTTACTACATTCCACTGTGAATAAAATATGGGTTTTTGAAATGTGCAAATCTTTTTAGTCTGTCCCAGCTGTTTGGTAACTGGGACTGTACACAAATAAACTTTGAAATGCTACATTTAGCATTGCAAAATAAACTGGTTCACAGGAACTGCTATGAGATTTGGGAGATTAGAGATGGTTTGAAACAACAATAATCCACTTTGGTCTTGACAGGATTTTTCCAATTGAGGTGATTCAAAATAGAAACAACAGATAAGATAATAACTGTGTTTCCAAAAAACTCTAACTTAAAAATAAATCTAATATGTCCCTCAGAGTGCTTTGTGAGGTGTTCCACACTGCAAACTGATGACCCAAACATAACCTCCCACTCTCCAGCAGCTGTACGACCCGTTGCTAAAAAGGTAGAGCGAAGCCCAACGTTAGATTTATAGGAAGTGCTCAACTGATTGCAAGTGAATGATGATTCATAATGCAAATGGCTTGCAGATGCTGCGACAGAATACCAAATAAACGCATAATTCTGTCTCAAAACCACATCCACGTCTGTTTACTGAGGTGTTTATGCACATAAATCTGAGAAAACATCCCTTCAAACCGCTATAATCATGCAGCGTGTGTTTAAGTAGACAAGTGCAAGTACTGTGAATTACACAGCTTGTGTTTACACGAGCATGTTTTTAGGTGTACACTGTGGGTTGATTTAACATTTGTTAAATTAGCCAACTGCTGCTCCTCAGCCTGGGAATACTTTACTAGTTCGCTGACTCGCTTCATTCTTCTCACACGGCGTGCTGTGCAATGAATCTGCATCGAAACAATACAACAAATAAATGGGATAAATTAGGACCTAGCATTCCTTAAATGAAAATATCACCCCTGGTCTTTAGAGTTAGAGGGGGTTGAACGAAATGCTCATTTTTCCTACAAAGGTTTGGCATTTGCTATTTTATTTTCTGATTTTTTTAATCCTTCCATTGCTGCGTTCAGAGCTGAGAATCGAACTTTAACCACCCAGAACATTTTCACGTATGTGCTCAGATTATGCTGTACAACAGATTCTCATCCACTACCACACTTTTGGCGGCCATCTTGAATTGTAAAATGACTATTTTCGGAAAGCTGAATGAAAATCTGCACTGTGGTTCATGAAAATGTTTGCTAACAGACAGATAAACTCTAGATTTAAGCATAAATCTTGCTACATTTGTTAGCACTTAGAGCACACAGTATACTGGGGAAGATGTGCTAAGATCGCTGTGCTGTGGCAGCCTATGAATCAAGCTGACTCCAAAACCTAATCAGTTGTAGATGTCAGCCCTGTGATTACATTCTGAAAGTTTCATTAAAACCCATTCAGCGGTTTGTGAAATAATTTGCTAACAATATACAGACAAACACACACAGGCAAAAAGATAATCACTCCACCTCTGGGCAATGAAACGGGATAAATGATTAATATATTGAGAACCACTGGGAAATGTTGAACCAGCCAATAGCAGTGGGTGAAAATGAACGAAGTGGAAGTGGAAGAAAGGGATGTGTTATTCAATAAGCACAGGTCAGTGCGCCGCTGTGTGCAGGGCTCTGCTGTCACAGCGTGCCTTTCACCATTTGTTTCCCATAAACACCACATGGAAACATTTATCTGGCTTAAAGCAGATCAGCGCGCGCTGTCTCGGCCTTTTACCGTTTGCTACTTGTTTTCCAGGTTTGTCCTAATAAAGGTTTCTGAGAAATATACGCAGATGCAATAAATATTATTAATAATATGACATATTTTATTTAAAAAAAAAGACAAAAACGGAACAAGCTACTCAGTGAATTTAAAGTCCTGCATATATCCCATCACCTTTCATGCCAGGGTTTTAGCCTAAAATCATCTTACGAGGAGAAATTACAGATTCTGTTGTAAATAACCCTCGTATAATACCACATCAAATTTTACTTCATTATCTGGTAAATTAACTGAGTTAAAGTCATTTTTGTGTTGGCTATCGTCAATTTGCAGAGGTGGCCATCTTAAACTGGACTATAACCAAAATGTAATGAGTTCTTGATGTACGTTCTACCTTTCTTTATGTGAAGTGCCGTCTAAATGTCTCCAGTGGTTCATGAAATATTTTGATAACAGACAAAAAAGGTGGACTCCAACATTTACCTAGAGCAAAGATCCCTGGCAATGGGAATGCTCAGTTATTACAACAAAATTTAGCTTAATATCTGCAGTGTGTTTTATATTTTCTATTGTCAGTCAGCTGGTGTGGCCATTTTAATTTAGCCGTAAATGATCATCAGCTGTAGTTACATATCGTTTAGTTATTTTCTGACATTTTATTAAAAAACAGCTTGTGGTTATGAGATATTTTGCTAACAGAGAGTGTTCACACCAAATGTTAAAGCTAAAGTTTCATACACATCAGTTAGCACTCAGGGTATAAGTTGGTGATCAACCTCAGCTACCACCACACCAAATTGTAGCTCAATATACGTAAAACTGGCCGAGTTAGTGCCGTTTTTGTGTTTGCTAAAATCACTTTGCCGCCGCGGCCATCTTGAACTTAGTTGACGCCAAAATATTATCCGTTGTAGATGCTAATCCAGTGATTACGTTCTGAGCGATTTATAAAAGTCTGTTAAGAGATGGTTTAGAAATTTCACCAATTGCACAGACAAAACAAACAGGAAGGAACAAAAACATTATAAAGGCCTTTGCCTTTTCCTTGCATGAGTCGTCTTTAATATGCGAGTTAGACAGGAAACAGATCCAAAAGATAAAGCAGTTCCTCGTGGCTCGACAGGTCTTAAGTGTCTTAAAAACAACTTTATTTTCCTTCAAATGTTTTCATTCTGTAACATCTGCAGTCTTGCGAAAGGGAATAGATTTCCCATCTGTCCACATTATTAGAAGTGAAGTCATATTCAACTTTTGTATGTTTTTTTTTTTTTTTTTTCACCTTTCATACTTTCTGATTTAATGAGCAAAACTGTGAAAACCATCAACACGACACTCACTAGACATAGCAAAATTGCCATTGTGCGTGTTTGGACAAGGTCCTTTTAGTGTGTATTAACACCTATATGTGAGTGAGGAAGTAGTGATAAATTCATCCTCACATCTGCCTCGGTGCACAGCGTGCGTATTTGTCTATGCATTTTTCACGTTCCTGCAAGTATATTTGTGGAGGGGGTACAAATATTCATGTGCATTCAGGCTCAGCTGTCCAGCCATCCCATAGGTAGACAGTTTGAAGCCTGCCAAACAATTTGTTAGGTAAACTAAAAGGAGAGATTTTTGCACCGGTTTCAGTCCAGCGTACACATCCCAGACCTACTGAGATGCAGATGTAATGTGTTGAGCTCTTGCCTAACTGTGCACTGGGGTTTACAGCACACTGTTGGCCTTCTTGCTGCTTCCGCTTCCTACTGTTGAGCTCCCTAAATAATCACAACACCAGACAGAAAACAGATACTATAATAAAAAATTCCACTCTAAAATGATGTGATGTCATTGTTTTTCTAATCTTGATTCAACGATTATCTTGTCACGTGTCAAACTCAAGGCCCACGGGCCAAATGTGGCCCACCACTGCTTTTTACGTGGCCCACAAGAGCTTTAAAGATGCATTGTTTTCAAATGAGCTGCTTTAAAGCCAGCATTGACCATAAACTACATCTCCCATAATGCATACTGATTATTTCACAAGTGAAATGACAGCATCCCACCACTAGGTGGAGAAACACAAAGTTCAAAAGTAGCTGGCAGGAAGCAGACGAAATTTGCTGTGTAAGTTCTTCATTTCTGTGGCCCAGTTGCACTGGTATGTGGGAATTTCCTACTTACAAGTCATCAATGTAAACTGGAACACCCAGTGGGAATTCTCTGTCGAAAGATGGGAGACTTCAGAATTCAAGATGGTGCTTATTCAACAGTGATTAAAACTCTTACTTTTAATATTTCTGTATTGTTGATTTCACATTTCAGTTGTAGGGGTCACCCTGAGGGGGAAAAAACATTTCCACCTGTCTTTGACCCTGGTCTCCTCCTCGTGGTCCCAAACCTCCAACATTCGATCTACATAGGTTCTGACATTTTGGTGAGACTGGGTGTCCAAGTGGACACCATT
>JAUBOC010000149.1:12188222-12199468 GCA_032275365.1 Anablepsoides cearensis | reverse complement strand
TGCTTTTTGAATATGTAAATATATATTTATATTCCAAGAAACCTATTGAATACGTGGAGTAAGCAAAGTGCTCAAATATAGAATTGTTGAATACATTAAAAGACAAACACTATTTAAATTTTAAATGAAACACACTGCCCCCTAGTGACACAGAACACTAACTGCACTATGAGATTAATCACATACAACACGAGCTACAAATCATTGGACTTGAAAAATGTTTGTGAGTCAAATAAACTTTATTGACTTCGCATCCAGATGTTAAACAGGCATGCAAATACAGGCTTATGAATCTGAAATTGTTTTTGTTTGTTTTCTTTAACCCCAGTTTGGTTCTATTGTTTGTTTGTTTCTTTTTTACTTTTGTACAAAACTACGTGCACCTCAAGTAATCAATTTTGCCGCGTACAAACCACAAAAATACCAGTTTTACATTATCAAATACTGCACATAGAAAACATTTACAAAGCACAAGTAGAAAATTACAGCTCCCTTTTTTGTTTGTTTGTTTTTGTGTTACTGATTTACCACATCTCTCAATCACAGTCTGTTTCTCTTTGCGTCTTTGCGCTGCCAACACTTGTCAGTGGAACGTTTAAGGCCGAGGTCGGAAAAGACAACCGCTCATTTACCAGCACCGGTGGGTTTAGGGTACAAATTTGTGATTTTTCATAAGATGCTTTCTTGTGTTTTAGCTTGATGTGCTTGGCAATATCTATTTGGTCCATTTAAGATGAATAAATCTAAACTTATACCTTATTTAAACTTAGACCATTACTTTATATTTGTGCTTTTGGGGGTAAGGGAGCGGCTTGATAAGATGAAAGGTTGTCTTGACGGTTCAGATGGAAGCTACTTTGGCCTTAAAAATAGTCCCGACAGAGCAAAAAGGGGAGGAAATGGCGACGAAAACGTATGCTGTGATTGTTGACGTGGATGAAGTGGGAGAATGTTCAGCAGCAAGAAATTCCAATAAGCCCTCATTAGCAGTTATCGTCTGCTCCATTTATGCCGACAGCTGTAACTCAGGCGAACAGCCGTGTGGAATGCATGCTTTAAAAAATAATAATAATGAAATTAAACCTGCTGTGCATGAGGGCTATCAAAAATATAGCGTATATACACACAATGCTGTCCATGCTTAAATGAGTCGCTTCGAGTGCTTTCCTGTTTTGGACTTTTGTTTTCTCGGCTGGCACTCTTCCCGCTCTAAAAGCCGAGAAAACGGAACAAAAGTCCTGGCAACAGTTGAAGCTACAGGTAATGCTTATTGCCAGAAGAAGTATTTGTGGAACTGTAAGTCCATGCTACTTAAAGATTTCTACAGCTTTTTTTTTTAGACAATTATCTTGCATTTTTCACTCGCTCAAACCGATCCCCGTGTTTTTTTTTAATTTTTTCGTCTTATCATCGCGAAGGTTAGATTCAAGAAAAGGATTATTATTTATCGTAAACACCATGCTGCAAACGTTTGTTAGTTCAAAAGTACAAGCTTGAGAAACCTTGCGGGGGGCAGCAATGCTCGCAAACTGTCAGGGGGATTTAAATAAAACCAAAACAGAGGCGCTCTCCATCAGGACAGTAAAACATACAGTACGGTAAAAGTGGCGGCTGTCCGAGGCGAGGCCTGAGGAAAGCCTTCAGTGACCATCTATGACGATGACAATAAGCACTCAAGTTAGAAATACATTCATCAAACTATACATTTAGACTTTCAGTACAGTTAGTACAAGCAAAATACATTTTGTCAAAACGTTCAGTTGTGTGCAACAATGGTGAAGCAATGTCTCCTTAAATAAGGCCATTGGAAACTGATCGAGCCCTCATTTTTGCTAAAAGCTAAAGGCAGGTTTTGCCTACGCTACCTCTCTGATTCCCCTCGCTAATAGTTCTGTCCTTACAAAAATAAAAAATGTTCTCAGCACAGTACTTTCAACATGATTAAAGAATTAGGTTACATTTAAGTAGCAGTTCATGAGGTTTACATCATAAACATTCACATTCTTACAATTCATAAATCTGCTTACAAGGTTCATGTTTTACATCCTCTTATTGTCAATAATTGACAGTGTGATTATTCCAACGTGCATCGTTCCAGTGGGGGAAAAAATATTTATGCTGCTTTTGGCTTCACAAAACTATAGACTGCACTCACAACCCATTGAAGGGTTCTGGACGCACATGGGTCAGAAGCTTGCAGCCGGGCCGCGGGGTCACCAATGGAAAACTGGAGAAATAATATGGATTCATATTTGCTCAAGGCGTTGATAAATTAGTGCTGTTAGACTGAAAAACAGATGTGATATGTAGGATCATAAGAGTTTATGGCAGGCCTTTTTAACATTAAATCGTCATTTTCAAGATATCATCAAATTGGTTTATGAGTAGACATATTAAATTAAGATTTCTCTAATTACCTTCTGACTAGTATAAATGATTTAACATTGAGTTGTATGGAAGCTCCAATTCTTTAAAGGAATTTTGACAATAATCAAAAACACAGCAAATATTATTTGCTTAATATATTTATTTTAGCTCTGATTAGTCATAATTCTAATTAAAGATATCTTAAATGACTTTATTATCTTGAATAACAATAAATCAAATTGCAGATATCTTGGAAGCAAATAACAACTCAACAAAACTAACTTAGATATCTACAGAACTGTTTTTTTGTTTGGTCACAATTCCTTTTTAATGTAAGAAAGGTGTTTTACTGGGACATGAACCTTCTTACAATATTTCCAAATAATTAAGGATATCTTGAATATGTTTTCATCTAGATGTTTTTTTTTTCCTATTTCAGATATCTTGAATGATTATTCTGTTTAGCCAAAACATCCCCGATTTACATAGCATTTTGGCAGAATGTTTGTAACGCCTTTTAGCCTCACCAATTCAATGGTCTGAAGGTCAGTCTATCTTAAACTCACATGGAATAACGATTTTTAGCGCTGCAGCTCGTAGTCGTCATTTAAGAAACATAGATCACTTTGGGGGGATTTATGCACAGTTTCTAAATTTAGATATCTGAAAATGTAATTTTGACTCCTCAATATTATGTTTGAGATATCTTGAATTGTAATTATGGATTTGTGACCCTTCAAATGGCAAATCCAGTGACGTCATTTGAGATATCTTGAAAGGTATTTTGATCCATCAAAATGTAATTGAACATATCTTTTCTGACGTGTCAGAATGCAAATGCAGAGATTTTATATTACCATTCAGGATAGTAGTTGTTTCTAGTCAAAACTCTATTATTAGATATCTAGAATGTAATTATAGAAAGCTAGACAAAAATGTTTTTGTGTTAAAATGGCTTGCCATAAAGAGTGCCGAAAAACTACACGCTTTGGATTGGATCCTTTCCATTATACTGTTTTATAATGGGAATCTTGCCCCATATTGTGTGCAACTCCTACACAAGATGGTGCATAATGTATGTATTATTGAATTTTCACAATACAGATTTGCATGTCAAAAACCAAAAGTCTTCACAATCAGTCTACAGCACAATTAGGCCAAATAATTCCTCGTAAACTGCCTGCAGGAGCATTTACACTTTAGGTTGTGAGTGAGCCATTAAAGACCATGAAAGTAAAGTTTAACCCTAATAAGGTGAGATAATGTCCAGGAACTTTGTTCATTTTATTTTATAAAATGTTAAAAGCTGTTCATATAAGAAAAGATGGTAAAGTTCTGAAAGGATCTTTGTCCTCATCTGTCTCAGCCATTATCTACATTAAAACCCCACTGCCACACAATAAAAGCACCTCGTCGATAAACACACACCACACTTTGAAGAAAGGCAAGAATTAAACCTCTTATAACTGCAGAAATGGAACATTTGCACAAATTTGGCAAAACGTTCTCTTCTGAAATACGCCTCCTATAGCTCATTATCTCTAGTTTTGTTCACCTTTAAAAAGAAATGTGTCGGGAAAATCGGTGTACGAGAAACAGACACATACACTACAGCCTCAAACATTTGGTCTCACATGGGAAAAAAAGTGTTTTTTTTTTATATATAGTTTTACACATATTAAATATTCATTTGGAGGATTACATTAATAGGAAATTAGATTTTCTTTCGATTTCATTTTACAGCTCATCCTCTAGCTTTTTTTACCCTCAAATGTGAACAAATAGAGTTTCTTATATTTTACACCATGCCAGCTGAATATAAATATATAAAATTAATATAAGATACATAAAATGACTTTGTATATTTGATCATAAAAGCACAGATTCAGCAGGGATTTGTTTGAAAACATTAGGCAAACTGGGGACCTGGTCTTGATCGTACTCATTAGTGGTTGAATACATGATAAGGGGCATGGGCAAAAGTGTCTACCCCCACCCCCGCACCCACCCTGTGTAAGTTAAGAATTGTAGAACACCCTCTTTTCTTCTCAAGAGTGCTAAAATCAGAAACAATATAGATGCTGAGGAGACCAAACTGATGAGAGTAAAGAGCTCCACAGGTCTCAGATGATATAACACACAGTGACAATAAATAGATGCTTTAGAGCTATGAACTCTGGGAAAATAAAAGCCAGTTTGGTGTTGGTCTCAGCTCGAGCGTATACTGACAGGTACTTCAGGAGTCTACTTTGGCTGCTACTCCATTGGCACGTCTCTTTTACCTTTTGATTGACTTTTTTAAGCTGTATTCTAAACTTCAACAATTGAAGTATTAATTCTGGTTAGTTGCTGTAAACATAGAAAACTGTAAACAAAAGGATTTCCAGCTCTTGAAATCAATTCTTGTAGCTTTGATTGGGTCATATATTTTAGTACTGTTCACATATTTATGATTAAGGTGTAAAAATTATTATTTTAGTTTTATTATTTGCAAGAAAAAGTATGACTGATGACTGATTGGATTCAAAGCTAAAACCCTTAGAAGAACTGACCTGTTTCAGTTGCTCTAGTAAGTAATAAAATACACTCTGTTTGGATTTCAATGCTGAATTTTAGGGATTCAGATGAATCTCTAACTCCTGTATTTGATTGCCTGTGTTTAAAAAAATGAAAACAAAATAGAACACAAGAAAATTTTAAAAATAATTCCTAATTTACAGTAAAGTGCCATCTAAAACAGAAATACCTTCTCGACATATTGCACGTAGAACAAGTGCCATAATATGGCTGCGTACTTTATATAATTGTAAAATAATATTTGTGTAATAGATATCCAAAAAAAAAAAAAAAAGAACCTCACCTGTAGCTATTTACATGTTTACACATTTACAGCAGGTTTCAGAGGGACAGACGAGCAAAAACAAAAAAAAAAACAGCCACAGGGTGAGTGCTCACCGTTTTTCTTTTCCTCCCCGCGTCCAACACTGAGCAGGAAGAAGAATTCATGACATCAAAAACGAGGGAACTGGAAGTCCAAACGAGTCCAGGTGCTGGTAGACAAAGTGAGCCTGTGGCACCCGCCTGGTTGTGGAACACAAACCCCCCCTCTTCCCGACTCTCCAGACAAAGTCAAAGCAGCACTGTACTCCTGCTCGCATCAGTCGAGGCAAGCGAACTAAAAAGACCGAAGAACTTCAAAAGGTCTCGCAAGCAAACATGCAAACTGCAGCCGATACAGAAGTAAAGACAAAAAAGTATTTAACTACCTATATGATATATCTGTATATAAACTCTGCCCTGTGAAAATTATAGAATAGCAGTGTTGCTACCTCACATAACAGCCATTATGTGAATATTTGCACCCGTTAGCCAGGTTTATGTGTTTAACTTATGAGCTTATATGTGTAAAATGTGTTGTCTTTTTATTTATTTATATATATTTTTTTGCATTACATCTAAGTCATTGACTCTGCTACATATTCATACTTTATATGGTGTAATACTTCACCTACTACTTATAGTAATAACAACAATAACAATTGCTTTGGTTTTAAAAAATAAAGTTTTTTTTCTCAGTTTGGCATAGAGAGTTCAGAAACTGGCATCGGGATGGCCCTGGAACGAGAGCCAGTGACTCGGAATGATGCAGGGCGTGGCACCGGGTGTGTGGTGAAATGCTGAACGGATTGATTGTGGTGAAAAAATGGGGGCTACGTGTTCAGGTAATTTGTGTGGATTTAGATTTTGCTGCCCGTTTTGTCAGCGTGGGTTAATTAATGGGTGAAAACAGGAGCAATACCCCTTTCCTGAAGGATACGTCAGCCTGGGAGCGTGTGTTTGTAAGTGTAATGCTTGTTGCGCTTTAAAGACAGTCGTCACGTGTAAACACCACCCGAGCTTGTGCCTGCTGAGTGTCTAGGTGCACGAGGGGCTGGTGGCGCTCTCCAGGGAGGACTGCGAGAGGCGTCTGGTGAGGGGTCCGATGCTGGGGTCTGCCAGGGAGGAGGTAGGGAACAGCTTGTACCAGCCGCTGACTGTGGCGGAGAGGTCCAAGTCCTCCAGAAGGATCTGGGCCATTCCCATGAAGCACTTGTGGTCCATACGCCCGTAATCCCCCCACACTATTACCTGGAGGAGAGAAGACAGTGATAGATTTACCTGCTAGTGTTGCAGAAGTTGGAGATGATTGTGGCACCTTAAAAAAGTAAAACGCATTGTCATCATGTCTGTAATGTATTTATGAATTACATGGATTTTTTTTTCAACACTTTTGGCTCCGATATCAAAACGTTTTTGCAGGAATAACCAGGTAATGCAAAACTGATTAAAAGTTAGTAATATATTCTGAAAGAAGAAAAGGTTCAGTTCAGCTGCTTTAGACACTGTGAAGGACTAAAGGAGCTGTCCAAGGTCCTGAAAGTGCTGAAATGTTTTAGGACTTCAGAGTGTGAAGGACTAAAGGAGCTGTCCAAGGTCCTGAAAGTGCTAAAATGTTTTAGGACTTTAGACAGTGTGAAGAACTGAAGGAGCTGTCCAAGGTCCTGAAAGAGCTGAAATGTTTTAGGACTTCAGACAGTGTGAAGAACTGAAGGAACTGTCCAAGGTCCTGAAAGTGCTGAAATGTTTCAGGACTTCAGAGAGTGTGAAGAACTGAAGGAACTGTCCAAGGTCCTGAAAGTGCTGAAATGTTTCAGGACTTTAGAGAGTGTGAAGAACTGAAGGAACTGTCCAAGGTCCTGAAAGTGCTGAAATGTTTCAGGACTTCAGAGAGTGTGAAGAACTGAAGGAACTGTCCGAGGTCCTGAAAGTGCTGAAATGTTTTAGAACTTCAGAGAGTGTGAAGAACTGAAGGAACTGTCCAAGGTCCTGAAAGTACTGGAATGTTTCAGTTCCCTCAATCCAAGAGCCACAGAGAATCAACGTTATTAATCTTTTTCTGTGTTTTTCCTAATTTAACATCAAACAAGTGGATTTTAGTGAAGGTCAAGTTGTTGAAATAGAGTAAAGCACATGAAATGAACACTAAATGTTGTTGAGAATAAGGTTATGTATGTTCTAACTGCTATAGAAAACATCATTTGGAAAAAGTTATTTGTATATCTATAAGAATAATTTGTTATATAACATTTCTCAATAAACATTGAACAACTTGGAACAATTTTTTTAACTTTGGCCCCCTTGTGAGTTTGACACTCCTGCTCTAAATGAGCCAATCTCTGCCATCATAGTTTTATTTTAAAAAATTAAGTGGAAACAAAGACCACAGGTACTGCTGGAGTGCAAGCATGTTTATCTATGTTTATCCATAGGACTGGTGAAAATAAACAAACACAAATATCTAACAGAATTAGCAGGATAGAAGGATTGTCAGCAGCATGATTTTTGCTAAGTGGACCATAAGTCACCATAACTCTTCAAAATTCAAATTATTTAAATATTGACCAACAAATTGGAAGTCTACTCAATAAATAGAAACAAAAGCTGAACAGTTTTATTCACTAGATGAATAAAAGATTGGCTGGAAATGCTACAGATTAGAAGGACTAAACAACACTTACTTGTAAGACTTTGCCCTGAGGACTCTCATCAAACAACAAAGCCTGCTGGTAAGTAGGGTCCAGATTCTTCTTCACTACTTTGGTTTTCTTCTTGGCCAAGCACATTCCATTTTCTAAGACATACACCTTCACATAGGTGGCTGGAAAAAAATAATTATATGAATAAATATCTCTTTCCTCCATGAAATAACAAAATAAACAGTATGGTAGTTTTAACAGGTGAGGTTAGTACCTGGTATGTTTTTGGAGCCTGGTTTTGGGGTCAACCTTCTGGCTTGGTTCACCTCCACCTCCAGCTGTCCTCCTCGGTCAACCATACCTATATGGACATCCCCTGAAATAAATAAAATAACATTAAATTGCAAACTGGTTAATGTTAAGAACAAGTCAGTTTAGTCATTAGCCAATAATGCTTCTTGAAGCTGCAGTAGTTCATCTTTAACAGCAGAGGGAGTCAAAGAGCTATTGGCCTTTAACAACAGGTACACAAAAGAACTATGAGCATCAAATATTTATTCCTTCTTCTGACTGAATATACAAGTATTGTGTGGTATTTTTAGATACAAAGGCACAGTTAGATGAAAGAGAAAGAAGGAAGTTCAAAAGAATCTGTCTCCAAACAACTTCAATTACCTACAACAGCAGAAATCATTAGAAAACAACATATTTTGTGAGGCATTCGCACAGTTTTCCTGTTATTTTCAGTCTAACTACTTTTGCATATTTTATGTTGTTTCAGCTATTCTTTTATTAAAACACCCAGCTCAGTCAGGAGAAGGTTGCCGTGTCTTTTGGTATTTGTAACTTTTATCCATCCATCCATTTTCTTCTGCTTATCTGGGGTCGAGTCACAGGAGCAGCAACCTAAGCAGAGAGGCTCAGACTCCTCTGTTTACAGCCTCATGGGCCAGCTCAACACCCCTCAACACTTTGGCTGTGCCTGGAAATTCTGTCCATAAAGGTTATGAACAGAATCGGTGACAAAAGGTGAACTTGGCGGAGTCCAACTCTCACTGGAGTCCAACTTACTGCCCGGCAATGTGGACCAAACTCTGGCACCGGTTGTAAAGGGACCTAACAGCCCGTATCAAAGGCCTTGGTACCCCATATTTCTGGACTACTTTTATCTTAAATAAATATGTTTTTCTCATAAAATACATAAAGACTTCTTTAATTCTTTCAAAAATGTGTTTTTTGAAATCTGCTCCAGCACACTGGGTTTAAATTTTATATATAGTGGGGTTTAGCAAGGCTTTCACCCCTTTTTACTTTTAATAAAATTTCTACTACTTTAAGTTTCACGCTAACCTTTTAGCAGAGTTTTTGCTACCTTAAACTTTTAGCTAAATTGCAGCATTATCTTTTAGCTATTTATTTTGCTACATTTAGCTACCTCTTTGCTACTTTTAATTAATTGTTTGCTCTTTTTAGTTAGTTTTCTGCTTTGTTACCTATAACAACTAATTCTCAGCTTTTATTGATTTAAAAAAATGTAATTTCTTCAGTTTGTGCATTTCAGTCTAGCTAAATGCAGAAGATGAAACATTTAAGCTTTTGTTTTGATTGCTAATAAAGAATAGGACAAGCTCAAATGGCTTACCCATGGGGGGTGTGGCTAGTGTTTGCCGGCCTACAATCTGGGCGGGGCCAAGTCCATCCAGGAAGTCACTGAACTGGCTCTCGGGCCCCAGGCGTGTGGTAGGAAAGACAAACCTGCGAGAGAAGAACATGGATAAGGATGGATGGATGGACGGATGGATGGATGGATGGATGGATGGAGGAGTTAGTAGAACACCCACGTTCCATCAGAGCTATTAGAGTTGGTGCTGCCGTCTGTAGACTCCTTGCTTCCCTGCCGTGTCACTCGATTCCTCATCTCCACGGCTATGCCGGTCTCTGTGCTCCTTCGGATGGTGCTGCGAAGCTTCTTCATTCCACCATCTGAAAAAACACAGAGGTCACATTTTAAAGACCCTTTGTCCAGCAGGATTTATCATTAAGTGAAAGAATCAGAGGAGGTATGCAGGATTAGTCGTTCGGCTGCTTGAAGACTCTGTGAATGACCGTTAAAGTTATAGTTCAAATGATTAGATCAGTTCTGCCAAACTGTTTCCTCAAGGTTTCACTTTTCAAAGCTTCTCTCCACCACTGAGGAGGAATTCAAATTCACCTTGAGAACACCCATCGCTCTACTATTTATTTTGAAGCAAGCTCACTCGAGTGAGAAAGCAATCTCGCCTAATATCCTCCGGGATGTCCCTGCACTATTGAAAAATCTCTCCACTTTTCAGGTATTAAGACAGCATTTTAAACTCACACACACAAAACCCATTCAGCAGTTGCTCCTGTGAGCAGGGAGCAATACGTTTTTAGGACTCTTGCAGCTAAAGTTGGCAGGTAGAAACACAAAGCAGCAAAGCAGGAAGTGTTACAAGTTGAAGGGTCGAAAACAGAAGGTTAGAGCTGATGACAACAGGGGAGTTACGCAACTCTGCCTGACACAAGGTAAAACAGAGCCATCAGGAGACCAGCTAAACCCAGACGCTTTCAGGACTTCATCCTATAGAACAGGAATGGGCAACTGGTGGCCCCCGGTCCACATCTGGTCCACGGATGACTTCCATCCGGCCTACTAATAAACCAATGTTACAAGTGAAATGAGAGGTGGACTATCTGTTCACAGAATTTCAAGGTAAACTGTATGCTTGAAAATGCTGTCTGCCTCGAAGGATTTTAATATGTCGCCACTAAAAGATGTTGCACAAAGCTAAATATGCACAACCATGCAGGAGTCTGCACTCAAGGTGTGTTACGCCGTTACACTTCAGCTCGCTGTAGTAAGTGTTTATTGTTTGTTTACTTTAAACGTTTTGTGTTCATATTTATTAAACAGCAGTACATATACATGCATTTGAGCATGAAATATGTTAAATTACTGCACTTTATGTTGGTTTAATAAACATATACAGCAATACCCTGGGTTCCACCAGAAGGTCCCAAATAGTGCACTAACAAAGTATTCATTTATTATTTTATTTATTTACCATTATTTAACCAGGCAAGTCCCGTTGAGATCTCAGATCTCTTTTTTTCAAGGGAGGCCTGGGCCTGAAGGCAACCTACTGTACATGTTTTAAGGGGTGGGGGAAACCAGAGCACCTGGAGAAAACCCACACAAACACAAGGAGAACATACAAACTCCGCACAGAAAAACCCCAGGTCTTCTTTACTGTGAGACGTTGGTGCTAACCACTGAGCCGTCGTGCCACCATAATACAAAATATAAAGCTTGTTATTGCCTTAACTTTCAAAATGAAAAAA
>JAUBOC010000149.1:12154810-12169063 GCA_032275365.1 Anablepsoides cearensis | reverse complement strand
ATGGATGGATGGATGGATGGATGGATGGATGGATGGATGGATGGATGGATGGATGGATGGATGGATGGATAGATGGAAGTTGCTATAAAGTCACATTAACTCATTATAGGAAGACTATTGATTAAAGTGCGAGAGACGCTGCAAAAAAATGAGTTATTTGCTATTTCAGCAACATTGCATCAACATCGCCTATGATTAATGTAATATTATGAAAACATTAAATTCTGACACAATCGTTGTATGAATTTAATCTTGGAGATTGCAACTCAAGTTCTGGAGCAAAACTAATTGAAACAACTTTTAAATGCTGAATTCAAGAATAAAACAAATCATAAGCCCATACTGTGACAAGGCATTCTGATTACAGGCCTTAGTTTGTCATTTAAGCAAACTGAAGTAGTATTTTTTTCAGTACACCACTTTAGTTTTCTCTTTGTTTTACTTTACTCTCCCAATGTGAAAGTTTGTCTATAAAATGAATCACATAGAGCTTCTTTCTCCTTTCATTTATTCTGTCTTTAACTTCTTTAATGTAAACCTCATGGCGGGGATGGAAGAAAAGCCCGGGGATCGCCAAGTTCTGCAGAACTCATCATCATCCAGAGTCAGTCCACAACTTTGTGGGGATCTATCACAAAGTTGTTGCCAAAGAAAAGTGATACATCCAGCTTTAGAGACATTCCACTAGCATGTCGACAATGATTATTTCTTTTTAGCATACACAATGAGGATTTTTAGAAAATGGTGCACAAAAAAGCGTTACGTTATTACTTGAAAATGTTAAACATAAATAATGCAAATTGTACGCATTGCATTAATTTTTCCCTTAGCAACTCAAATAAAGACCCTTAATGCAAGCACACTGGGTTTAATGTGTCTTCATTAATCATTGCAGCCTTGCTCTTTTCCACAACAATGATGCTTACATCCTAAAAGACTTTGCTGACCAGGACTTCTGCAACGCCAGTGACCTTTCAGTTTACCAGCAAAAAAGAAAAAAAAGGAAGTGAAAGGAAAAGATTAGAAATAAAGGGCCTGAAAAGTATAAATTCAGGTGAGCATACAGTATATGTCCTAATTCACTCTCCTCACTCCAGTTTTCTCATTGCTGCCAATGCACACTCTTTTTCAGGCACTCCGAGGGGGAGGGGCTTTGCGCCTCTCCACTTTGAACACAGCCAGCCAAGCAAGAGAAAACGAGCAGATGAAAGGAAGAGAGAAGGCTGCAAAAGATAAACAGAATAATTTTGCTTTTAGTAGAGGCAGGAGGATGGAGAAGAACAAGTGAGGGGAGAGGAAGGGAAGAAACATGGAGGAGGAATACGTTCCATAATGAATGGACGCTGGGAGAGACACCGCAGGAAGCTGGGGTCCGAAACGTGAGATTTACAGAACCAGCAGGAATACAACAAAAAGAATATGACACTGATAGCGTCAGCAACAGGGAACAGATCGATTCCTCCCGTTTACTTAAGGATGAAGTCCATCTGTGGTTGCCTCACTGTAACATAACCAGAACACATATAAGTGGACTTGTTTTCTAGTTATCCCAAAGGTCTAAAAATTTTTAATCCAACCCTTATAATTGTTATTTTTAAACATCTTATATTTCTACCATACTGTGCCACATCAGATTTGATTTAATTTTGTGTTCTGCTGGACCGCAAAGACTTAGGAACCATATATTTTCATCCCTGCGCCAGACTCCTCTCTCACCGTACGTCTCCGCTCACTAACTCGCCATGTAGGAGGCTGATTTATTTCTCTCCGTGTCAGCGCACCGCTCCGCTCTCAGCTACCTCGGCGCAATCCGTCTCCACCCAGTTCGACCCGCGCCGAGTGAAGTTTGACCTGTTAATTTGTACGAGCACCGGAACCGTGACCCAGCTTTGAGGGCGAGAAGGGAATGGAAGCAATACACACGGAAGTTTGAAAAATGGTGGAAAAAGCCACGGTTAATTTGTTTGTTCGGCGTCAGTCTTTTCGGAGTCAGGTGTGTCATTTTCTCATCAGAAATATGTTTTCCTATAAAACTTGGCGATAATTTATAAAATTAGAATTCTGTTTCTTTTCATACATATAAAAAACTTTACATATTAAGTGAAACATCTGGTAAATACTCAGTAAATGACAGACATCTTGTAGATTTGGATCACTTGTGTCAAACTAAAGGCCCGCGGGCCAAATCTGGCCCTCGATAACTTTTTTATCTGGTCCAAAAGATTTTTTTTTAAATGCAAAATCATCACATTTCTTTCTGTATATAAAAACATGTTGAGTTTCCTGCACATAGTGCAGACTTCTCATGACAGGAATTTTCAGAAGTGTTTGAATTTGTTGTTGTTAGAGCAAAGGAGAACGTCAAGTTGAACCAATAAAATTCTGCTTGATAAATTTTCAGCCTCGAAATTATGTCTGACTTGAGGTAACTTTAGCAACAGAGTCTGATTCACTTCTCTTTTTTTCTTTATTTTTATTTTAGCATCAAATGATCTGAATTTTTAGTGAACTGATTTTCTGGATTGTGATAAAATGTAAGGTATAAGAAATAAAAGAGAGTGAATAATAAGTTAATGGTAATGATGTGCATTTGTACTTTTTTTCTTTGTTACATTGTGTATGTTCTAAACGTGGTACTCAACATTGGGGTCAGGACCCAACATGGGGTCTTGAAAGTATTTTCAAAATAAATTCAGTTTAAAAATGACTACCAACAACATTTTATTTTTTGCCTTAGTTGTTACAAAAGCGTGTGGTTAAGGTACTTAAAAATGAAATGCTGTTTTTACGCTCATGTTTTTTTTTTTTCTGTTTTTTTTTTTTTTTTTTTTACCTGATGTTTATCACCCGAAATTAGTTGGGAGCACAGGTTTCTGCTACTCTTATTTTGTTGGTCGAAATCAGAAAAATTGGGAATCATTGTTTTAAACGATACGTTAAATATTATTGGAAAAAGTACTTTGTATTTCTATTAGAATAATTAGTTATACTACATTTGAAACCAAAAGAATATATTTATTTTTTATTAATATTGACTGAAACTGGCACTCGACTTGGATCAATTTTCTATTGTTTTTGTGGTTTTTTATCAAAATCAGAATTAGAAACTCCATTACAGACCAAAATATATGACTTAAGTGTCTCAATCATGCCAGTACAAGTGTTTTAGTTAGTGTTAAGCTTAAAATCAGAGCAAAAAAGCAGACAGACTAAAGCCTAATCTCTATTGTTCCAATTTTTCAATAATGTAGCAAAAAAGCCTTGTAAATAGAAATGATCCGTCAGCTGTCGCCTCAAAACTGCACCCCAGTACGCAATCATTCCACCCTTCTGCTGCAGAGTTAACTAACACAACACAGTGGCAAATATAAATCATTTTTACTGGAAGTGAATTATCTTTTACTGCTGTTTTTCTAGTTCTCTGCCAAGTCTTTTTTTTTTTAGCTTTGTTTGCTGAATTTCCCACGAGGGAGGCAAGGTAAAAAAAAAATAAAAAAAAAGGAGTAAACTCACCATCAATAAAGAAAGCTCTGCTGATCATCTGATATAAATTAAAATTGACTGTTCTGATCAATCAGCAGTTGTTGTGCTATCGATGCTTGTAAGTGAAGCAATTGTCATTGACGGCTTATGTTTGACGCTTGATTTAATTACCGTTGTCTTGGCTGGAGGACTTTTTAAAATATTCATGTTAAATCGGAGCACTACGCTGCTTTTGCGTGTATTAAAGTTTAAAATACATGTTGCGGAGCATCTAGTTTTTCCTTTTGTTTTTTCTTTTCTTTTCTTTCTCATGGTGGTTTTGGTTTTTGTTTTATGTGCTGGTTAAACAATGCTATGAGTGTATAAATTGGCTGGAAATCAAAAAATAATAATAAATAAATAACAAGAGAACAATCACAGCAGCAGTGCACGAGAGCACATGGGAGCCGTAATGCACTTCCTGTCGAGGCTGCCATGGAAACGGCCCAGGCTATGATACTCGACCCGGCGCCTGCTGCCATTGTGTTCCGTGTGTGTGTGCGCGCTGATGTATCTCTCTGATCGTAGGGGGCTCTGTTAGGGCGAGAACACAGAAGGCTGCTTTTACAGGAACACACACACACATTTAGATGAAAGTATGCCAGGTTGTGGGGAAAACATAGGAGCCAAACGGATTGTGCACCAAACTGCACACAGAGACACCGGAGTGGCGCAAATACACATATGCTGCACTGAGCGTGCACGCCAGAGCGAGCAGAACACCGAGCCAAAATATTGAATGACAGAGGGCGTTGATGTCTTGGCTGTTTGACTTGAATTAATCTATTCCAACACAGCCTCGTATTTAAATTCCCTAGTCTCTCGCTGATAGGAAGGACGCAGAGTTCAAGCGAAACATTTATTTCCACTTTTCTCTGAGTGTTAGTACACAAATTTACCTACTAACACCTGTGAAATGGCCCCCGTTCAAATTTCTATCCAATAACATTCTTAATGAGGTAAGTTGCTGCAGCTTCGCCTCGTGACAGAAAACATAAATTTGATCCGTCGCGTTACTTTCCTTGCGTCAAATCAGCAGTGGCAGGGGAAGCAGACGATAATAATTTCCTAACAAACTGTGTTTGTGAGACCGATTGGCCTGTCTGAGGTCGTGGAGGCAGAAACGTTTTATTTGTTGCATCTGTTTGTGTACAAACGGGGACGTGTTCCAGTCACATAAATTAATCCCAACATATGGTTTTAGTAATGGAGACGGCATTCGACACTTTGTGGGGAGCTCCGTGAGTATGGGACTGTGGGTATGTTGTCTTGGGCCATTCAGTCCTCATACAAGCGGTGCAAGAGTTTGGTTTGTATGTCGATCCCCTTCAGGGTGGGAGTTGGACTTGGCCAATTATCGATTCTGTTCCAAACTTTTTTGGACAGATTTTCGCGGTGGCCTCAGAATTCCGTCTCTGTTATTTGAAGATGACATGGTTCTTTTTGGCGTCATCGTGCCGTGATCCTCAGTTCTCACTGGAGTGGTTCACAGCTGGGATGAGGATCAGCACCTCCACCTGAGTCCACGTTCTTTGGTTGAAAAAGGGTGGATTGCTCTCTCTGGGTTGTTGTGATGAAGAAGGAGCTGAGCTGTAAGGCAAAGCTCTCTGTTTACAGGTCGCTCTATGTTCCTACCCTTACCTTGGGTCACAAACTTTGGGTAGTGACCGAAAGAACAAGATCATGGATACAAACGATCAAAACAAGTTTTCTCCTTGGGGTAGCAAGACTCTCTCATAGAGATAGGGTAAGAAGTTCAGTTATCCAGGAGAGACTCGGAGTAGCCAGTTGAGGTGGTTTGGGCATGTTGATAGAATGACTCATGGAGGTGCTTTCGGCATGTCAAACTGGGAAGAGACCCAGAACATGCTGGAGAGACTGTGTCTTATTTGGCATGGGAATGGCTTGGAACCTCCCAGAAGATCTGGAAGAGGTGGCTGTGGAAGGAGAAGTCTAGGCTCCCGTGCTCAGGCTTCTGCCCCTAATACTCAACTCTGTAGCAAGTGGTATATAATGGATGATAGATGTGGTTTTAAAAGTATATAAAGTATCACGACTCAACATTGATCGTAAAGCAAAAATAAGCACCATTTGTGACAAATGTGACCAATTTATCATTGAAGTAAGATACCTACTAAAAAGTTTCAAACGGCTGTGATTTTCTTTAAGTGTGCACTGGCTCATTCCCAGTTCCTCTGATTTCCAGTCTAATCCTGCCACAGCTGAGTTGGCAAATATGATGTTTTCATTGCAGCAGTAAGTCAGCTCTGCACCAGGGTCTGAGCCAGCAGCCTCTCGGAGAAGTGAGACCTCTCATTTATCATCACACAAGTCCCAAACGCTCGCTAGGGCTTCTTCATCCTCTGTACCTCCCTGATGGGGCTTCTTTTTTTTTTTGTTCTCTTCATAACAGCTGAACAAACAGAGAACTTTTTAATTATTATACTGATATTTAAAGCTTTGTTAACAAATGTCATCATTTTCATCCCCGCAACCCATCCAGTACCGAACCGTTCTTCTACTTTTTGAGAGATGGCAAAGATCCTCCGTCAGCAGCAGGAGGGGCGGGGAGTGAGCAGGAAATAGGAAAAATAAAAAGTCCAAGTGGTTTTGGCTGGAAGGAAAGTGGGTTAAGAGGGGTGTGATGGATGGGGCTGGGAGCTTTCCTGACTCATGGCCTGCTTTCTCAGGTGACTAATGTGGTCAGCGACATCTCTCCCTCCCTCTCCATCCCCTCGGCCATCTTTGTTCCACCATTCCCTCCATCCATACCGGTAGCTGGAAGCGGAGTTGTACACCGGCTCTCACCTTATGTTAAAGTCCCAGCTTACAGATATATGGGCTGTGCTGTGCTGAGGGTGGGGACAACAACAGGGCTGAGCAGAACTCACATCTTTGTTTCATGAGGTGCCAGATCTCTAGAAGAGATGTCTGTTCAAAAGTAGAGCAGGCAGTGAATCCAAGAAAGAAGGTGGTATATTTATCGCTTTCCTTACAAGACTATCACCGCCTTTAGTTTTCTTTGTTCGTCTTTTTAAGCGTGACTTAATTTAGCTTTCTTTTGCTGATCTGACTGATCTCTTCTTCGCAGGTATTGTTCTATTTTAGGGCTGAGATGACAGATTCTGACAGTCCAACTTGCAGACGCCAAATTTGGCTCGCTGTGATACTTGTTTTAAACTTCCACTGATGACTCTGGAAGTTAAAACCTGTGAATAATGCAAAGCAGATGCAGAAATTGACACTTTCTGGATTTCCTCTAAACTAAAGTTTAAGCATTGACCAAAACTTGGGAGCAGTTTTGGAACTTTCTGCGGGAACTACATTGGGGATAACATGATTGTGCGTCAGCGCTTGTGTCCCGCTGCTTGGTCCCACGAAGTGGGTAAAACAAGAACAGTTCATCAGAACCCTGTAATAATTGCTTTTGGCATGTTTTGGTGCACCCAATTATGCACGAAAACATAAAGCAGCGTTTATTTTAAAAGAAGGTATAATTTCAGTTTATAAATCTGTATTTCAAAGTGTTGTGGGGTAAACATCATAAGCTCAACAGCTGCCTCCTGGTGTTTATTCATGAACGTGACAAACACAGATAATCAAAATGCATCAATAACCATTTTATAATTGCACCACAACCCTCTGAAATGTAATCAAATTGTGAGGTGCTTCCAAAATATGTACCCCTAGACTCTTGACACAAGGAATGATGACCAAGCAGCAAATCAGGTTACTATTTACTTGCAGCAAGGGGTTCATATACAGACAAGGTACAATCATACATTGTCAGCAGTATGAGCTGAGGCTCTGTACAGCTGTCGAACTCTTAAAGGGTCTTCTACAAGAGAACTAAGCGTGACCTCCTGTTTTATAGGGTCTAAAGTTAAAACTCAGAACAATGGTTGTTTGAGGACTGTTGTCTGCTAACCCCACTTGTCTAATAGCAGATCATAACTAGGAAGTTAAAAAGCCGTGTCTTCCCTCTATCAAACACTGAAGTACAACTCTTTATAAGATGTTTTGTCTACATATGTAGGCTGTGTCTCAATTCATGGGTTGCAACCGATGCAGACCACGGCCGACGTTTGCCACAGTGTATGTGGGCTGGAGGCTGTTTGTGTCGGCTGCATAAACGGCTCTGAAATGAGACAGTCTAGTCTACAGAAGACATGATGTTTGTGTGACTTTAGTTTGTTTTTTTCAAGGTATACCTTCACAAAATTCAGATTTAATAGAAAAATGTTACACATAAATAAATAAAAGCAATAATAATTTGGGTTTAGCTCCAGTATCAGTACTTGTAACTGCATTCTTTGGTCCGTGATAAATTTCCAACCTCTACAGCATCTTTGTTTTTCTGTTTAATTTGTTGACGATGCAATGGATACCATTGGGATACCATTGGGATACCATTGGGATACCATTTGGATACCATTGAGATACCGTTTGGATACCATTGGGATACCATTGAGATACCGTTTGGATACCATTGGGATACCATTTGGATACCATTGAGATACCGTTTGGATACCATTGGGATACCATTGAGATACCGTTTGGATACCATTGGGATACCATTTGGATACCATTGAGATACCGTTTTGATACCATTGGGATACCATTGGCCAATACTTAAATGTACATTACGTTTTGAAGGTTTTGTTGGACGCATGAGTAGGCGCCTACGAATAGGAACAGCCTACAGCACAGAGCCGACAGTAAGTGGCAGACAAATGCATCCGACGTCTGCTGCACCCCATGAATTGAGACAAAGCCATATACTTATTCTAAAGGTCATGGCAACAATAAATAGATTAAAGCAATTACAAGTCATGCAAAAGTCTGTTATTGAACAAACACACATCAACAGCATTGTAGCCCTTGTAACTAAATGAACCATGATGTTTTAGATCACAATTTCTCCAACAAAAACACTGTTTGTGTGTTTGATTGAACCACTTTGAGTTGTTTCATTGATCTAAAATTCACTTTGGAACTGAAGCTGTTAGCTCGACTACTCCATAAGAACGTCTCCAAACTCAGATAGCTCTAACTCCTGTCTTCTACTGCAGAGATTAATTAGTAAAAAAACCTGGCTTCAAAAACAACAAGAAAAAAACATGTCAACAACCTTTTAGGGGGATGGAAACAGATACAGCCACGGTCAAACTTGTAGGAGGGTATTCACACGGAGATATGAGAAAGATTATTGGATCTGAAGTAATTAGGTCAAACTTTCATCTGTTTATCCAGCCTATGTACTTCCTGTAACACTAGCATACCTGAAGAGCCCCTGATGAAGGTTCTGAGCTGAAATCTGTAAAGAAATTGTCCTGAGCTGAATAAAGAAACCAAATGTGAGCAATTTAATCTACCTTAACCTGCATAATAAAACAGTTTGGAGCAGATATACTGCACCACTTTTGTTTTCATCCTTTTTACCGATCTTTTATGCTAATGCTACTGTGCATTGATCAGCTTTCAACATAAGCTGCAAATAATATAAAACTTGACAAGCGTTTCTCTCTGAATAACTGAAGTTTGATGGTGAAACGTCTAATTGTTGGCAAAGAAAAGGCTTAATTTCAGTGGAGCCAAACTCATGGATCACTTTAAAGCCTTTTATAGTTTATCATGCATAAATCTGTAACAGCGTCTGATTTTGCCGTCTGTTAATGTGAACGCTGTCGCTTTTTAACAGAGAACATGATGCAGAAGCAGATACAGCTGATTTAGAGACGTGTTCTCATCCCAGCAGTGGAGCAGCAAGAGGCGGCGAGATGTTAACCAGTTTATAATTATTGCTTTATTCTGTTTAAGACAGCAGGAGAGCTGTCAGAGCATCGATTACTGACGTCTCTGTGACAAACGCGCTGCCTTTTGACACGAATACAATCAATTCTTTCGATTCAGACTCTGAGGTAAATATCTAATTTAGCAACTAAACAGTTGAAATATAGATCTGTGATCAGGGAGAAAACTAAGTTTGTTCAACACCCAAAATATTACTACTACTGAAATCTAAATTTAATCTGGTAGGAACTACTTTTTTTTCCACCATATGTTCATGTAATGTAATTTAAGACGCACGTTTTCTGTTTTATAGTAGTTCTTGATGATTAAACAATAATTATTTGAATAGTTTTATTTTTTACTTCATTTTTTATTCTTTAAAATTCTGTTTCCAATTATTTTGTTTGATTGTTTTTTTTTTTTGCATTATTATAAATGAGGAGGCTCAGTTTAAAATGAATAAATAAATAAATTTGATGTCTTGTAGTCTTTATGAAGCGATGATTCGAAATACACTACTTTTTTTATTTTTTACCTTTTCGCATTTATTTGTTTAGTTAAATTTTTTTATGGTTAGATTTTTATAACAGCTTGACGAAGTAGAAACTAAACTACTTGGCTAGGTTCAGTATAAATGCTACTCAATTAAAAATACATAAATTTGTGCTTTGAACAATATTAGTCAATATTCATAGTTCATATAGACTAGAAATTCTGTATTTCTCAGGCTTTATGTTACACATATTAATCAATAACTTTCTACAAATTTATGTAAAAAAAAACATATTTTAGTAGATCTAAAGCTCATTTTTAGAAGAAAACTCAAGTTGAGTTATATGAGAGGAAAAAATGAACCCACATACACATTAATATTTTGTTTCCATTTTTTTGGTCTGAATGTGCTAAAATAAAGTCACACGAGGCCAAAATGTGTCGTTAACAGGTCCGGTTTGTAGAAGGAGGAGAAGAGCAACGCCATGTTCACTCTCAACCCATCGCCTCTCTCTCCGACGGTACAAACCACTTGGCCAAACCGTGGCCTCCAGATGGCAGACCACTGGTGCACGCAGCGACACACTGTGCAACAACACACACACACATTTGGCTGCAGCCGGGGCGTGCAGGCTGAAGCCCCCCCTCATTACTATGATAAGTGTCTGCTCACCCTTTTACTTGTTTTCATTTGATTTTCATTTCAAAGAGCAGCGAGGGGGCCGGCTGCGGATCTGAAGTGTGGCCAGATGTGCCAGTGCATTTATGAGTGTATGTGTGTGTAAGTGTGTGTGTGTGTGTGTGTGTGTGTGTGTGAGAGAGAGCAGAAGTGCTTTCATGGAAGATGATAGAAAAGTCAGGCTGGCCTTTTGAACTGCTAGATTATTTGATATCATGTGACACACACCCCCCACCTCAACACTGGCTTACAAACACACACATTGCTCTTTCAGCCAAGTCAATATCTCACAAGACGGGGGGGGGGGGGGGGGGGGGTCGTCTCTCTCACACACACACCTGAAAGCTACTTGGATTGCCAAACCTAACCAAACTGCACCACAAGTCCATGAATGCTTCACAGATGAGTGAGCGAAACAAAAAAAGATTGGCTGAATCATTATTTGCCTTTTTGTTTGAACAAATTTGTGAGTATTTGACTTGTGTGTTTTATTTTCATTTTATATGACTAAATTGAGGTATAAACACAAGGTCACAAGGTCGAGTCTCAGCTATTCACTGAATTATTCGAAAAGATTTTGCAGGAGCTGGCAGACATTTGGCACAAAGATAATCAAATCAGCTCTCGTCAGAGTTTTAAACTAAGATTATCTTGTGATCTGAGAAATTATGCAGTTTGGTTAAACCTTGAAACAAACGTTAAGTTATTCTCATGTGACGTTGCTAAATCTCACCAGTTCTGTTTTAATGTGGGTTGTGAGGGATGCTCAGTTACTATCACACCAAGTCTGAACTCATAATATGCATATCTGACTAAGTTATAACCATTTTTGTGTTGGCTAATGTTGATTAACTGTGGCGAGCACCGTGAATCATGTTGACTCCAAAAGCTAATCAGGTGTAGATAATCATCCAATGGTAACATGATTGGAGTTTAATTAAAATACACCTAATGGTTCATGAGATATTTTGCTAACAGACAGATGGAGTTAACTTCAGCATTATTACCAAAGTTTTACGCAAGGATCTTGTGCCATGTTTAAATCTCAGTGTATGTTTAGAATTATCCTCGGCTACTACCACACCAAATTTTAGCTCAATATCTGTGAAATTAACTGATTTGTGGTCATTTTTGTGTTTAATGAAATCAGCTGGCTGTGGCGGTCATCTTGAACTGGGTCAACTCTGAAAGGTAATGAGTTGTAGATGTACACCAAGAAATTGCTTTAGGATAGTTTTATGAAAATATGTCCAATGGTTTGTGAGATATTTTGCTAACAGACATACAAACAAAAGCATTATCGACCAACTTCCGCCTTTCATTGAAGGGTGATGATAATGCTTTGGTGCACGTGTCACAGATGAGGATGTTATTGGGTTTACATCCATGCATGGACTCGGCCCGGCCTGAGAGGCTCACAGAGGACGGACATCTTCTGCATGTTGCACCTCTCCTCCTTCCTCTCATGTGTTCCAGTTCACAAAAATAAAAGGGATGCTTATAAGCTCAGATGACTTCTCTCATGCTGATGCAACAACACACCCCCTAATAAACGAGTCTCAAAACTGTCCAAATAAAGAAAATAAAAAAAAGCGCAGGTTGTAATTCCCTGCAGCTTTAATGTGAATAATCTCCTGCTATATAATCAGTCCCTGTGTGGCTGAATCCACAACATGCTGAGCATCAGCCTTTTTTTTTTCTTTCTTTTTTTTTCAAAAACAGAGCTGCAGGAATAAAAATATTAAGGAGAATTTACTCACCACTGAGCAGCGAGGAGACGCGGTGGCGATGCGGGCTCTGAAGTTGTCAGATTAAGGTTGGCCCCTGACGTCCGTGTGAGAATGTCATTGTTTGTTTTTTTAAATTGTTTGTTTTTGTTTATTGTTTGTTTGTTTGTTTGTTTTTTTCTGTTCGCTGTGTTGGAGAGGCGGGAGCTGTGCTGCTCGGTCTGTCCGCTCGATGCTGCTGCTCGCTCGGCATCCGAGGCGCGGCGGAGGGAGAGGGACGCACTGGCGAGGAGAGAGGAGGGAGGGAGCAGAGAGAGGATTTTGGAAAACAGCGACCACGTGTGGTCATGTCTGTGAAGCGCAGACACCACAGACTACCTGTGCCATTTTATAGCGATCATCAACTGGTGGTCTGCGGGCTGCTTCCAGGCAGTGGCATGTAACAAAAAAGTAAGGAAATTAGCGCTTGGTAGATTATGTTGTAACATTGCTTCTTGGCAATGAATCTTATACTGGATAGCCTGTTAAATTCCATTTTAAATGGTGCCACATTTGTAAGGAACATGCATTTGTGCGATGTGGGTTATATCAGAGACAGGTCGCGAAGTATAGGCGTCCCAGGAAGACAACACCCCAAGAGTATTGTTTCCTCACCCTGTCAGCACTTATAGGTTGTCTTCTACATATTTGCAGTCAAGGTTTCCAGGTTGATATGACTGACGGCCTTTCGTGACTGTATATGGTTCTTCCACATGCATCTGTTTGTTAAACTGCCTCTATGTTTTGTTTCTTCAAACTTCAATCAACCAGTCCACTAAACACCTGATGAGTCAATAGCAGAATAAGCTGTTTGGCTGAGGATTTGGCAAATCTTGAATCACATAACTCACCTCACAAAACATGTTCCTTACAAATCAACAGGCTTTCCAACAGTATAAGATTTATTACCAAGAAGCATTGTTACAACAAAGAAATAACCCACCACACACAAATATCCTTACTTTTTGTGCCAAGTTTATATTTATGTTTTTAACTCCTAATAGCAACAATTTTTTTTTTGGATTTATGAGTTTCTAATGATCTTAAATAGGAGAAATTAAAAAAGTTCAGAGCAAAAGTGGAGGATAAAAAAGCCTGATCTTGGGGGACCATTGCCAATTAAAAAATAAATAAAAGTTTTTTTAAATACAAATTTACGATTATAAAATGTAAAATTAATGTTTAATATATCTGAGTATTTTTATGGGAGCATGACATGTTAATATGGTTCAGATCAGATCCACTGCTTGTTTCTCAAATACAGACAGATCGGTCCATAACAGTGCGTCACCTCTGTGTTGTGCCGTCACTAAAGCTCTGAAGGACAGAAACCTGGGCCTGTGCAGGAGAAAAATGTGAGCTTCGAGTCACCCGTGAGGCATAAATCACAGCCTCTGAGATCAATGCACCGTTTCCCATAGGCAAACTGTTCTGGCTGAACACAATCAATTCTACCCCAGGATTCATTGCTCCAATTAGTACGGCTTGTTCTGCGCCGGTGGGGGGGAAAGGTAAGGAGGCTTTACTGGAGTCAGCTCCCGCTGAACATTAATAACAGCGGCTCTGAATCCGAATCGCTTCATTAGCATTCTGCAGAGAGGCGCTTTGGAGCCGCGTTATTAGCCCCTTATTTCTGCCAACAGCTGATGTAGGGACCACTGCTGTAACACCGCTGAGCTTTTCTGTACGAGATTCAGATAGCTCATTGAAGGTCCTCTGTTTAGATTTTAAATCGGACCAGATTAATGAGCTAACAGCTGGCCCAACTCCAAATCATAGTTTGGTCGTTTTTTGAAGTTCTGTCAAATAATTCCTGCTAGAACATATAAAAGTTACAGTGGAGGTGTTCAAAATACATATTTCAGATTAGAGCTGCTTGCTCTGACTAGTCTATAGCTCATCAGCAGTGGTGGAGAAAGTACTCAAAACTGTACTTAAGTAAAAGTACAGATAAACAGACAAATATGTACTCTAGTAAAAGTAAAAGTACCACATTAACAA
>JAUBOC010000149.1:12083094-12097325 GCA_032275365.1 Anablepsoides cearensis | reverse complement strand
ATAATAATAATAATAATAATAATAATAATAATAATAATAATAATAATAATAATAATAATAATAATAATAAATTATATATATATATATAAATATCTTAATTGACAAACCTAAATCAGGTTCCTAATGTGATAAACCGCCACTTTTATATCTGGACACTAGATGGCGAAGTAGACCATGATGTTTCTTCTGATCAGCTCTCAACCATAATATCCCTTTTTGCTTTATTTTCCTCTAAATCAAGTAAACACAAGTTAAAAAATGGCTTTTTTATATGACATGAAATCACAAGCTGATACCAGAATAAGTCTTTTTATTGGAGCATTAGATTTACAGCCACATCTTTACAATACAAAACGTGTAAGTGAAGTGTAAATTACCTGACAGAATTCCCGACATAAATTACAGTTTATACCAGTTTAGTGGCTTGGTTGTATTACAAAAAAAAGTGCTTTTGAAGAAACACTGTGGATTTGACTAACTTTTATTTACAAGGTTATGAAATTTCAAGATTTAAAAAATAAGATTTTTGTCTTACCTTGATTTTTTTATATATATAAAAACAAACGCAGTTGTAAAATGAACTGCAAGCTTTTCGCTTTAAATAAATGGCATAGGGTGTGCAATAGCAGCTGCTCAGTTAGAAAAGTACACTGATAGACTGTTTAAAGGGTTGCTTGCATTTTGAAATTAGTGCAAAATAGAAGAGCAAAAAAGGCGTGGTTGTGTTTCGATGGAACCGTCACAGTTTTTGACATTTTGCACCCTCATCCAGTTCAGCATTTCATCGCAAAGGCGGACGGGTTAGACTCCAGGGAGCGTGTCGCCTCTGGCTGCCGAGGAGGTGGAAATGCTGTTGTGCTGGATGGCCTGCCGGTGGGACTCGGGGTCTGCAGGGGTGGTGGGGCTTCCTCCTGGACTCACCCCTGCAGCTGGACACAGAGACATCTGTCAAAGTCACTCATTATGCTCGAATCGTGACACGAGCTTTGCCAGCAGTGATGAATAAAAAAAAAAGAAAAAAAAAACACTGCAGTTTAGGTTAGATGAAAATATTGTTTTTTGTTTTATTTTAACAATTGAATACTGTACATACAGGTAAAAAAAATAAAAAGGCAATAGAAATATATGAATATAAAACAAGCTAATACTGCTTTCTATTTTGTTCTCCTACAGCATAATATTAATTTTATTAAAATTATTACTTTAGGCTTTGTGGCGTGCATAAATGTTTCCTTTTTAAATATTATTATAAAAAACGGGGTGAAATAACCCTTTAGATGAGTGCAACTTCTTTGATTCGCTCTCCTGTGGAACAAAAGTGCATCGTTTATCCTTGGAGACTGCAGGATTAAAAGCAGATTTTACTTTAAGCCTGTTTTTTTCTTCCGGACACAGTTTAGGGTCTCTATGTGATTCGTTTGTGCTCTTATGAGGATCATTGTGACTTAATGGAGCTGAGTGACGATGAAGATGAAGATGAAGATCTGGAGAAGCTGGTGAGCTTCCCAGACAGGAGGTACAGGGTAAGGGGGTTCTACTCACTGGGGTACCCCTGTGCCTCTCGCTGCCGAGCGGTGACGGGACAGTCCTTGTGGGTGAGCAGGATCTGCTTCAGCTGACCGACCTCTGACCTCAGCGACGTCACCTCGTTCTGAGAACACACAGCATCTGAGTGAACCGCTGCACGAAGGGTCGAGCTTTAACGTAATGTTTGAGCGCAGCCTCACCTGGAGCTGCAGGTTGGTGTGCGTCAACTCCTCGGCTTTCTTTTCCAGGGACGACACCCACAGCTTCCTCTTCTGGCGGCAGCGCGTGGCGGCGGCCCGGTTCCGCTCCAGGAACTTCTGCCTCCGTTCGTCGGGGTCGAGCTCCGTCGTCCTTCTGCGACGGTTGCCGCCGCTGCCGCCGCCGCAGCTGCCACCGGCCTGCACCGCGTGCTGAGGGTGGGGGGGCTGGGAGGGCTGCATGTGCTGTGCAACTGGTGATAACTGGCATAAAAAAAAAACAAGTCACCTCATTGTGCCTAAAGCCGTGAACACAATTAGAGATTAATCAGTGAATATAAAGCAAAGCACCTGTGGGGGGGCTGCAGGTGGCGAGCTCTGCTGCAGGCGTGATGGTGGGGACTGGTGACAGTGAGTGGGCGGTACGTTCCCTGAGTGGAGAAGCTGGTGGCCTCGGCTGCTTCCCAGGTGCTGCGGGGGCGGAGCATGACAACGCTGTTGATAGGTGACGGGTGGAGCTGGAAGCCGCGGTTGCTGCTGCTGCTGGTGGTGATGATGATGATGATGGGGATGATGGGGATGTTGCTGTAGGGGAGGTGCATGAAGGCGCTGCGGCAGCATCATGGGATTCATGGACGCCACTGGGTTGTTGATGTTGACCAACCCTGGGTGTGTCTGCTGGTAATGATGGCTCATCGTCTGTTTGACTCTCTGAATACAGAAAAATCATTTTGACTTGATTCATAACAGATTGTTTCCTCATCAAGTTCAAACAAGAAATAAGTACAAAGAGTCAAAGTGACACTATTGTGTTTACCTGACTTATCTGTATTAATCTGAACACCAATCACCAGACAGTTAGAGCTACTGTGTCTTATTGTTGGACATGTGGTCTTTCCAATGCTAACGCCAGCTAGTCGCTACCCTCTCCGGTGATAACACAAATGAATAGTCTCCTTCTCATTTGCCAGCACCGTCCTCTGCGCGGTGCCAGCCTATCATCAATCAGATCAACAGCTGGTTTAAGAATAGATATGGCCTCAGGATGCAGCAACCATTTTTGCACAGTCTTAATTTTGGCCTTCATACCACGCCATAGCTGATGATGGCCATGATAATGATGATGACAAATACTGAGTCAGTATTTACTCTATTGTTTTCATGTTCTTTAGTTTTCTGTATGTTTTGCTAACTCCTGCAGACTTTGTACTATTTTAACCATTTATATATCAAACTTTCAGCTCATTCACAAGTTGAATTCTATGACTTTTTTTTTGTAACTTTTGAAATATTTACATTTATTTACAAATATTTTCCCCATTTTTGGGATCTCCTCAATTCCTTCAAAGCCATTGTTATCTTTGAAAACTTCAACATACTTTTGGCTTTTTTTTAAATATACCTTTAGCTAGTTATTGTACTTTTAGCTACCATTACACTGCTTTTAGCAAACTCTTATAGCAGAATTACCATTTTACTACTTTTAAAAAACATTCTACTACTTTTAGATAAATTTCTGCAACTTTTAGATACATTCTGCTGCTTTCAGCAAGCCACTTGCTACTTAATAGCTTTTAGTTACCATTCTGCTTCGTTTAGCTTTTAGTTACTATTATGCTCCTTTAACCAAGCTCTTTGCTACATATCTATTAGTTACAATTATTCTGCTACTTTAGCAAGCCCTTTGCTACTTTTAGCTTTTAGCTACCATTCTGTTAATTTTAGCTATGATTCTGTTACTTTTAGCAAGCCCCTTGCTACTTATAGATTTTAGCTTCAATTCTGCTACTTTTAGCTATCATTCGGCTTCTTTTAGCAAGCTTTTTGCTACCTATATTTTTTTGTTACAATTCTACAAAGTTTAGCTAACCTTTTGATGGTTTTAGCTCATGACGGCTTTCAGCTACTCTTTTGCTATTTTATAAGAACATATATTTTTTTACAGATTTTAGCTGGCATATTATCAGTATAAATATATATTATGGTTCCGAGTAGTGGCACTAACAAAAACAGATGTCAGAGTTAAAATGTTCATATTTTTATTGGGAGCATATCATAAGAGCAGCTCAGGTTTGGAGACAAAGGCTAAGATAGTTTGGACATGTGCGGAGGAGGAGAGCTAGTGGATAAACCGGACAATTCATGTTAAATATAGAGCTGCATAAAATGTTTTCCATCACTGCCATTTCTTCTGATCAGCAACAGTGAAGGCCTCTGTTGATACAACCGATGATGTGTTCCAATTTAAACCTTGCATCTGCAGCTTGATACCTTCACACTTTATTATTCCCACGTATCATCTGACTAAACTGACTGTACGAGCTAAATTAAACCTCATCTCACCTTTCTCGTTCACTCAGCCCGAGAAGGAGAGGTCATGTTTGGAGCATGACATCACCCCTGTCTGTGCTCCCCATCCCTGACAATTTCGCTATCTGCTTGCTGTTACACAATGTTTCTTTAAGAGAGAAGGCAGATTTTTTTTTCTTTCCCTTCACCATTCAGCTACAAAAAAAAAAGAAAAGGGAAAAAAAGAGAAAAAAAAGGAGCACATTTAGCCGGTGCCAAGGATGAGGTCATTGAGCTGTCTGTGCCAGCTTTACCAGCCAGGCCGCCAGTCAAACACACACACACACACACACACTCACAGAGCAGGACAGGACATGAGCATTTCAGCTCTGTTTACTACATACAAACACCATGACGCTGGGGCCGGCGATTACATCATGGCTCTCCTCGGCCCAGATGACACATCGCTTTGATATTTCTGTCTAGAGGGATCAGTGAATGAAGACATAAAACTACAAGAAACACCGATCCACTTGTTAGATGTTTACTTTTCCATTCAAACAGAGCGTGGCGTTACTGTACAACAGAGACATGTTAATGCACCATCCTGTGGTTTTAAAGAAGCAGGTCCTTTTTTTTAATCACAACTAAGAAACTAAGTTGAAACTGTACTAACCTTGTTACATAAGGGCCTGTAATTACTTGTAAGAGCACCAATTAGGAGGACACACATGGAAAATTAGGTCATTTTTTTGTTGGAACACACACCTAACACTCTTTTAGATTAGAATTAGGTCAAAGTAAGAGATTATGGATTGAGTTGATAATTAAAAGAAGGGATGGGAGAATGGATGACATCATTGTTGCCTTTTTAAACCGTATATGAAGAAGATCAGAACCATTTTTTGTTTGCCGTTAATAGGTAGCACGCCTATAATTACTTCATTTTTAGAAGACCACGACCAAGTAGCATTAGCCAACACAAATAATGAGCTAAAATTTGGTGTTGCAGTAGCTGAAGGTCCGTCGTAACACAAAGTTTAATTGTTCTGATTTGACCAATAAAACCTGATTTGTTGAACCATTAAGTTCATAGCCTATAGCTTCTTGCAACATGATGTTAGCCTCACATTTACTGAACATAAAACCTCATCGAACTGATAAAGACATAAAAGTGAACTTTTAAAGAGAGTAGATAAAATACTTAAAACTACAAGTTTTTGTTAAAATAATAGTGATTTCCTGTGGTTTGTACCTGAGGTGAAGAGCAGGAGGGGTTGTGTCCAGGGGCGGGGACGCCTATCGCACAAGACATCTGCTTTTCTCTCTGAAAAAAAAAAGTGTTTTCATGTAATGTAGGAACATGAGCAGGAGACCACTGCACACACACACACACTTACGGTCATGTGCTGAGCAGATGCCCCTTGCATGGCAGGGTCTGGCAGGGAGCCGGGTAAGGAGGCGGGCAGAGGTTGTCTGGGTCTGTTTCGCATGTGGAGGTGGCACGAGAGCGGACCTGGAACCGGCCTGTGTTTGGTCACAGAGAGAGGAAGCAGGTCAAACACAAGAAGCCGTCTACAGCTAAAGTTTCCCCAGCCCACTTCAGAGAGGAGCTGAACGTTTTTAAGTCCTGATGGCTTATAAAAGTGACGACGAGCTGAGTCAGCCCAAAGAAAAGATGATAAAGAACAGAAAATAAAATGGTGCTTTAAAGAAAGTGTTTAAGGCTTTAAATATGATTTAATTTACTTTTGATGTTTAAATTAAGCAGGATTAGAGCAAAGTCATGAAATAAACTAAACTAAATAATGCTGATTCAGCATTCACGCTGTTTTCTAATAGTTTTTTTGTTTGTTTATTTATCTTTATTAATTTCATTTAAAGACAAAACAAATTATATACACAACAAAAAATACAAATCACAAATAAAATGAAAGGCAGCAGAAAGACGAAAAAAAAAACCATCTTATATTATCGGCACGTATTTTCCAAAAATTAATTTCAAGCAATAATAGTCTTCAAATAACATAAACAAAACACTCAAATCCTTCTCGAACAACAGATCTTATGAATGCACATTATACAATATCACATTTCTTTAACAAACTAACTTTTATCATTCTCTTAAACAAATAATTGAACCAGCATTTTTATAAGCATTTATTCCACAATCTTATTCCTTGGACTTAAGTACGTCTGCCTTTCAAATTTGTTTGAATTTTAGGTTTTACAAACATCTCTAGTCGCTTAAAATAATAATAACTTTCCCTCTTAACAAAGTTGGATTGGATGTTTAAAGGTAATACATTTTTATTAGCCTTATACATAACCTGCAAAATATTATAACCAACCAACTCATACAATTTTAATCATTTCAATTGATAAAATAATATATTTGATGGGTGACTGTAATGTTTTCTGATGATAATTCTTGCAGCTGTTTTCTGTAAAATAAAAATAGGATTAGTAATTGTTTTACTTTCTTTTCCCCAAATCTTAATACAATAGAACAAGTGTGGAACAAATATTGCATTATACAACATAAACCATGCTTTATTATTGAATAACTTCATTGGTTCAATAACTTCAATAGTTTTTTTAACCCCTCATACATCAAAACTGTCAGATCATTCATACTTTTATACATTTTTGTTTCAGTTCCTTCAGAATTTGCTTTTTATTTGTAGGTTTTGTTTTGTTTATTTTAACTACTGCTTAACTAATTTTAGCTTTTTGCTACTTTGGTGGTAGTTTTAGCTTCAACTTTGCTAATTTAGCTTTTAGCTATAGTTTTGCTCATTTCCTTCCTGTAATGCTTCAAACATGTATACAACAAAGTTTACTGGAAGTAGATGACAACAAAATTAAATAGATGTGACATTTAGTTTTTTAGTGTGTAGCTATAGGTAATAATTTATACCAATAAAATGTGTTTGACTGGTTTAAAAAAAATCTAATTTATTCTCCACATGAGGTGAAACAAATCAACAGGTTTGTGCCTATTTGAAATAATTCTGTAAGACTGTGTTGATCTATGTATAATCATTTACAATTAAAAAATCATGTTTTCACTGTATACGAATGAAATTAATAAAAAGCGTTGAGATGAAACAACCACGGGGATAAGATGAAAAAAGAACTGAAAGAAAACAGGAATGTTGAAAAAAAAACATGACAGCTTGAGAAGGAGGAGAGAAGCTCAGGGGGGGTTGCAGAGACCCCGGGTTTCCATGTGCTGCTGACCTAACGGCCTCTGGCTCTCGGCCAGCGTGGAGCGCCGCGGTCGCCCTGAGGTCATCAGCAATGATGTCATCACCGAACCAGGGTTCTTTGCGTCCCGCTTGCAATACGCAACGCAGAACAGAATAACCATAACAGCGCTTACTAACACAACCAAAACAGCTCCGGACCAACCAACTGCCTGACACAAACCGTGTTTCCATGGCAAACAGGCCGTAAACACCTCTGGAAACAGTCAGACACCCAGTCCACCGTTCATTCAGGAAGATTTAACGGGTCTCACTGACTAACACGCCGTCTGGATTGAGTCAGTGTTGATTTATTGTGCCCAAACTAACTGTCAGTTCTTCCCTTGCTCTCCTGCCACAGCCTGCCTGGGCCGGGATCTGGGCTCTGAGCTTATTATGTCACCAACTTACTTCTAAAACCCTGACTCATCTACTCATCAGCAGAGAGACAAACACTTTGTGTGTGTTATAAACCAGATATTATAGAAAGTAATAGAGGGGGTTTATTATTTCCAAGAAAGGGATTTTTGTGGCAACACATCCTGTCTTTCAAAATAAAAGTCTGATTCAATACCGTTCATACAAAACATTAAACTTTTGCATGGGAACGCAAAACAATATTGCGTGGGAATGCAAAAAAAAATAAATAATAAGGTCCCCTTGTGGGCTGTGTACAATTAAAACACGTAATAATATTATTTCTTTGGAAAAGAATACCAGAAGTCTTCCTCATTTGTTGACAGCAATGAGGAACACCTGTTCATTTTAAGGAGAAGCCGTGGAGGGAGGCAGTTCTAGGGGGGTCCAGGGGATATATGCTTCTGCAAAAGATCTACTCAAAACTATACATTTTCCAACCATTTGAGTGCATTTAAAATAATTTCTTGGGATAAATGACACATGTAGACCTGAACTTTATTTGAGACCACAACTAAAAATTCCATTATCCTTATATTGTTTTCTATTTACACGTTGAGCACCAGGAGTTAGTCTTGCCTGCATCATATGATACTTTTATCACAAAATATCCTCTGCACCATATAACACCTCATGCACAAAGCAGGAGAAACCCACAGAACAAGTTGCCTTCATAAACTTGAGTAATCAGTGATTATTCTACAGACTAAATCAACTATAGTCTAATAAAATCTCACCTTATAGCTCAGCTCCCTCTTCACCACAACAGACCAGCACAGAGTTCACAATACTACCTAATAAGGGTTATCTATCTGCGTCTTCCCCCACTATGCAATTAAAAATAAATATTTGCATTTTTACAACTTATTGCTAGCCATTCTGAACCCTGCACCAAACGTATACATATATTTTTTTCCAGAAATCTTAAAGTTCGAGCACAAACCCATCGTGAAACTGTCGGGCAGAGTGGGAGCAGCTGCTGGGGAGCTGCATGCGCCGATGAAAGACAGGAACTCCTCTAATCTGTCAGCCGAACTGGACGATAACCAGGGAGCCGTGGAAGCTGCCCGGGTGCTGAGCGACTGCAGTCCACTCCAGAGCTTTTACAGACATAACAGAGGCAGGGTGGGGAGATTCAGAGGGACTAAGTAGGTGTTATGCAGCGGTTTTCCATGTTCCTTCAGTAAATTCTCGTTTGATCTTTTGCCTCGCACTTCATTAACCAAATGATGAAATATGCAGGATGAAGATGCCGGCCTGCGAGTAATTACACAACCAGAACAGAGGCGAGAGGGATGAGGTGAAAGGATGGGCGCAGTCGGGAACAGGGATTGAAAGGAGATGCTGTGTGTTTGTGTTTTCTACTCACCCTGAATGTGTTAGGGTGGACGTGATGACCGAACCGGACTGGGAGGAGGAGGAGGAGCAGGACAGGGCTTGCTGGGCAGCCAGGCTGCAGCTCGGCGCCATCATTGGGCCGAGGGCCTGAGGATGATGCAGCGGTGGCTGCGGAGGGTGTGGGTGCTGAGGCTGGGGAGGGTGCTGGAGCTGAAGCTGGGGTTTGAGGTGGTGCTGGTTGGTACAGGGCGGCCCATTGTGGGAAAGCGTCTGTAGGGTGAAGCAGCGGCGACAAACAGCTGGGACCAGTTTGGAACTTGTCGGGTCGTATCTTGTTCCAGCATGCAGTGTGTGTTTTACTATCTGAGATTATAGTCGCAGTGTGTGTGTGTTTGATGACTGGCTGGCTGATTTACAAGGTAGAATGTGATCGTCTGGTGTGTCTTTCCTGCAGCAGGTCAGATATCTGCCAATTGGATCCAACTACTTTTATTTTTATTTTAGCTCACAAACAGCCGTCACCAAACACAAACCATGGCAGACCTTACATGCAACAACTGATAAGTGGTGGATCTTTCGGTAATTCAACATTAATTCAACAACAACAAAAAGAAAAGCGTACGAGAAGCGTAAATTTGTGAGTTGAGCCTGTACCTTTTTGTTTTTCTCCTCCTCTTGCTCCTGAAGAAACTCCTCCTCGATCTCCTTGAACAGACCCACCTCCTCACAGTTCTGCAGGAATCGCGTCGGCGTCGGAGTCTGGTCTGAAAACATCACCCGAGCCAACACAAAGGAGACAGATTTAGGATCTTTAGCAGATATCCGTGTCTCGCTTTTCCCTGTCCCACACTTTTTTTTTTTCCAATCAGCAGCAGTCTGTCAGGTTGAGTCTGTTTGCCTGCTTCACCGACCTCCGTCCAGGGTGTAATGCAAGGAGGAGAGACAAGCCTCGCTCTCAGCCTCGCTCTCTGATAACATCAGTCTGTCTCTCTGAGCCGTCTAAACACGCCGGGGTTAAAGGTCACCTTGGCCCTTTTGTTTTGACATGAGCTTTCCTGCAGGAGGTGAGACGGACTGCAGGACGTGGGACGCGGGGAGAGGGTCCCAGCGGGAGAGTCTGCTAAGGTTAGATCTCACGCCGATGTTTACGTCCAGGGAAGCAGCTGTTTCTATGGTTAGAGGCTTTATCGAATGACAGTATTTTGACTGTGAATTCAATGGGTCACGGTGATCCAGGGAAAAAAATGGCAGTTTTGTAACATAAACTTGTATTTTTAAGGGTTTTTGTATGAACAAATCTTTCATATTGAGATATTTTCAACTCCCTGCTGAAATATAGTGTTTTTTTATTCAATCTCAAAAAAATGTTGCATTTGATGAACCATCTACATTTGATGAACCATCTACATTTTGGGTGTCTGGGTAAAAAAAAACACACATTTTGTGATTTTATAATGTAATTGTATAGTAATTAAACCAGAAATAAACTATTTCATTCAAATTTGTGATTTTAAAATTTCACTGTTTCGCTAAAAATAATATATTGCTAAAACTGTGATACATGTTTTTTTTTCCATTTCCATTATTCTTTATTAATCAATAGCAACAGATTGTAATAAGATATTTGTTGCGGTGTTGAATTTTTCTGGAGATTGAACAGCCCATGTCTATCTTAATGTGTCTATTTTCTAAAATAATAAATGTATTTTCAGCCACTCACAAATTACCTGAGTTTCTTATTTAGTTGTTTCTTTGAGCATAAATACAGTTTTGTCTTTTTAATCTTTTAACTTTTCTACCTTTTCCATTATTGCCTGATGCAAAACCTGTCAATCAACTGGTAAAATTCCATATTTATTCTTTGATGCTTTTAACAAAATATGTAGCTAATTGTGCATGTTCTCCTTGTGTTTGCATATGTTTTCTCCTGTGTATTTGGGTTTTCACCCATGCATTCAGGTTAAAAAAACTGCATTTTTCATTTGTTTTGGACCCAGGTGTCAGGTGAAAAAAAAGAGTGGGACTTGCCTGTTTGAATTAATAAAATATTATTAATTAAAATGGATGAATTGTGTCATTTTACTGAGCAGAAAATAACTCTAGAAGTCTGGTGTTTTAGCATTGCTGAAAATGTTTATTATCTTTTAGTTTCCTTTGTGCTTAAATGAAGCGTAAAATATTTCCGAATTCTACACTAATGCGTTCCTCCTTTTTATTGTTTTCAAATCAAACTATGTTTGTCCTAGCCTGATGGAGTTTACTGTACGTGCTGCAACATGAGCCGCTCTGTTTCACAGAACAGGCCGCCTTAGGGAAGGAAGCCTGTATGGAGGTTATCTGATTTCATACTCTATAACAACATATTGTCTTTTTTTTACCTCCTAGCAAGTTTTGATGCCAAGAAGGGGTTTATCACATAAACATTAAGCTTCATGCTTATATGTAGCACAGAGTGGGGATAAAAAAAAGTGAAAGTTAAAGGAAATATGGTGTCACCTGTAAAAGTTGCGTCCGCCTTGATGGAGGGAAACTTGAGAGTCATCTCATGTTTGTGCCTGTGGATAATCAGGTGCTCCTCCAGCTGGAAGCTCTGTCATCAGAGAGATATAGAAAGAGATGAGCATTGAAAAAAAATACCACAACCTTCTTAACAATGACTTCTGAGATGATAATAGACCAGATAAATGCGTGAACTTGGCCCACTTTGCGAAGTCGTAACAATTACTAACTACAAAATTGTGTTAATATATAAACTTTTTAATTTGCTGATTCATTCTTTCAAATTCGATGATGCATTCTTTTTCCTTTTTTTAATCATCATGCGACAATTTGTATCATATACCGACCTGAGAGCATCCAGGAGCGCCGCACACATAAAGCCTGTCCTGTTTGTCATTCATGTCATACACAAGCCTGCACAAACAGAAGAACAAAAACATCACAAAATGAACCGCGGGATTAGGTCCTTAAAGCGTGGCAGCTAGAGTTACCGCAGATGATGGGATGTCCGAGACACAACATCATCTGGAGCAAAAATGATCCCTCTGGTGTCAGCAGGGGTGCAACAGCCTCCTGTACTTTCTGTGTATTTATTTATTAGTAAAAGTATTGGAACACATGCAATCAGTTAGAGTTTGTCCTCTCTGTATTTTGTTATTCAGTCATGATCTTTATTTTTGATCATTAATGAGCAGCGGCAGTGGTTTCACCCTGCAGTTAGTGTAAAAACAAGAGTGATAAAAGGATTAACAGCATCCTTACAGAAAAAAAATGAAAAAAGAGGCCTAAACTCTTCAAAATGAGCAACAAGTTTTCAAAAGAGGTGACACACATGGGGTCAAAAGGTTGTCACTATGATTTTGTTCTGTCCAAGGAAGAAGACAAATAGCCCTGTCTGAGATTTTGCTTTCGAGAAAACACAATTAAGGCCAGAAAGGGGTTCTGGTGTTATGGGAAAGAGTGAGAGAGATGGAAAGAGCAAAAAAAAAGTATATGTTTCCTTAAGAAATGGAAAGAGTGCATATGTGTGCGAGGTGATGGAGAGGGGAAAAGGAAAGGGCAAGTTGTAAGAGAGGGAGTCAGGAGGAGGAGGAGGACGGATTGAAACGAGGAGAGGAAGAATGAGAGAGGGCTGCACTTCAGGGCCTTCTCTCCTGACAGGTTTCAACCTGCCTCAGCCCCCATTTTCCAACCTCGGGTGAGCAGAGGTGACATCATAGGCGCGTGTGTGTGTGTGTGAGCGTGTGAACCTGTGTTACAAAATCAAGCAAGAAGAGCCTCATTAAAACTATCCAAACTAAATATAAAACTACAATCGTAATTTACAGCTGATATTTGTTAGAAAAGTACTTTTTTAAAATTAATAAATCCCTGTATATCCTCCATGTCAGATTATAGCAGACTCAGCACATTTCCAGTCAGTGTGGTTCCATCAGTCCACAATGACATCATGCTTAATGCATAAATCCTTTACAACAGAGCAGATGGCATGTTGCACATTTAAGACAGACTAATCCCACTTCTCAACTTCTTTGTTATTATTTTTATTTAAAACTCAATCCTCATTTTTATTTTCCTCCCTCCTCCTTTTTGGTCACGTTTAAATAAATAGTATTAAACCAAATGCATCCAAACATTACTTACTGTTTCTCAGAGTTGCCATGTTTGATATAGTCATGAGGACAACAAGGCATGCAGTTCATTCAGCTCAACTTTAAAGGTTCTGCTTCTGTCAGGAGGAACCATGAAAGCCGGCGCGTCTCTCTCCTCCACTCCCACCACCTGTTCGACTCGCAAACAAGCCGGTGTCCGCGGCTGTGTGAAGGGTGCTGTCACACCCCCCAAATAGACACAAGCATTTAGAAACCCGTCCGGCACCTCACGCGGACTATATAGCTCCAAACAGGGAGTAAAAGAAAAAAAGAAAAAGTTCCGCCGCTAACTTTCTTCTAGCGCTGTTTATATATTAATAATTAAGTGCGTAAAAGTGGAGACATGGCAGCGGTGTGAGCAAGCCGGATCGCCGTCGCTCCTCCGAGGCTGAAAAAGTTTTGTGAATGGAAGCTTACCTACGAGCGGGAGAGGCTTGACGAGCGGCGCACCGCGGAGGAACCACGTTGGACTGGAGCGGGATGACAATACGATCTATTTACAGCAGCATTACATCACCCCCACGGTGACGTCACGTGGGATTCCTGAACTTCTAAATCATTGCGGTCCGGCACGGAGAGAGAGTGGGGAAAGGGAAGAGGCGGGGCTACATGGGACCGGCCGGCAAAAGTGGTGGGCGGAGCTTAGACGGCTGGAGGGGACAGCCGCAGCAGCAGCGTGCGGATCTGGAGTGAAACAGACGAACCGGACCAGACACAGCAACTTAAAAAAGTTTATGGGACAGACTGAGGCGGCGAATGACTCACTTTTTGTCAGATTTTTTGAGAATTTGAGACTTGACCTCATAACAGTGTAGCACACAATTATTCTTACTTAAATACGTCAAATAAAAAAGAAGAGTTTATCCATTTTAAAATAAGGTTTTATAGATTTATAGAAAAGTTATGAGTAACTATCTTACCTGTTGTAGATAGTGTGTCAAACTTAAGGCCCGTGGGCCAAATCTGGCCCTCTTTACTATTTTTTTCAAGTTATGAGTAACTATCTTACCTGTTGTAGATAGTGTGTCAAACTTAAGGCCCGTGGGCCAAATCTGGCCCTCTTT
>JAUBOC010000149.1:12067157-12082574 GCA_032275365.1 Anablepsoides cearensis | reverse complement strand
TTTATATCCCTGCGGGGACCATGGGTTGACCTCCATTCATTTTCTGGTAATTTTATAGCCTAACCCTAATCATTTACCCTGTAATTAACCTCACAGGTACCTACCTGACCCTAACACTAGCCTAAACTCAGTTCACAGTGAGGGTTAAAGTCAAATGTTGTATTTTTCATGAGGGTTTACTTTTTTTATTTGATTTGCAGGGTTGTGATAAAATATATTTCTAAGAAATAATAAATGAAAAGGCATAAGAAATGAATGCTAATGATGCATCTTTCTAAATTAATTTGTTTTTCATTTATGTGTCAGGTTATGTAGGTTCTAAATGTTGCAGAAAACAATTTGGAAAAAAATTTCTATAAGAATATTTCATAATATAACATTTTTTTCAGTAGATAATACCAAAAATTGGCTTATGGCTTGGACCAAGTTGTGAATTTTGCCCCCCTTGTAACTGAGTTTGACACCTTAAAACAAAGTTGAAGTCTCAGTTCGAGCAACTCTCTTGTGAATGCATGAACCTGCAGAATGTTGTCAGATTTTGATTATATTGTAATTTGATAACAGTTTTGTCTCTTTGTCTCCAGTCACAGTTTGGTTTCACGAATTGCAAAACCTTCTCAAAGTTGTCTCACATTAATTTTCTCACAATTAGCTGAACTGAGAAGGGTGTAAGACGATTTACAGACAGCATTTTGGTAAAACGTTTGCAAACACACTCAGATGCATGCTAAAGGGGACTGTTGCCATCCTAAAACACCTTCAGTCTCATCTTTGTATTATATTTTTGGAGTCAACCCAATTTAAGATGGCCAGTTAATAAACATTAATCAATGCAAATATTATCTCAATCAATATAGTTCATGCACTGTTGTTTAAGGTTTGACCAAAGTAGCTACAACAATGTTATTTCTCAACATAAGATGATATTTAGTCTAAAGTTCTGGCGTGAATGATATACCTTTAATTCTAAAAGTTTCAGTCAAGTTACACAATATAATTCACAGCTTTAAAAACATAAAATATTCCACAGCAGTATTAAACCACACAGGAGGATCTGGTCATTATCATGAGTAAAAACCACTGAATAATTTCTCTGCCATATTTGGAGAGGTTTTCCGGCACTCCAGCCGGGCCGAGCTGAACTCGGGGTTATGGTTTTTGTTGTGGTTGAGCTGCAAAATGAGACCAAACCCCACTGACTCATCGTCCACCAATCATCCCGACGCATGCAAATGAACAGTCAGTCCCATGGCAACTGGAAGAAACAGGAAGTTGTGGTGATGTCACCCTGTGTTTTTGGGCTCTTCCCCATGTGGATGTGAGTCGCTGAGTTTTGTTTTCAGGGCAAGATAAGGGAGATTTTCTTTTTTTCTTTTTACACCACACATCTACGTGAAGAGTGCACAGTCACGCTCACATATCTGTGACGGCAGCAGCCAGGAAGTCTGAGCCTCGGAGCAGACAATGCCTCTGAGATTACAGCTACCTCCATAACTTAAGGCTGCTCCGGTTGTTACCGCGTGGCACCATCACCAGCATAGATTTTAACAACCAGTAGTGTGAGTGTTAGAGAGCTGCCTCATCAGTGGCTGACATCACACAGTGGAAAAACATGGAGTTTGGGTCAAAAGTCAAATTAGCTTAAAGATCTTAACCTCATTTAGCTTGTAACAAACATTCCTGCTCAGCTGCCATGTGATTTGTGCAGATTAACAAAGAAATTAGAAAGAAGCATATCCATACGGTGCAAAAGTCTTAAGTCCTTCAATGTTGTTTTCTGCATGTGTTAAACTCATGGCTCACAGGCCAGATGGGGTCCTTGCTGCAATTATTTTCATCCTGCAAGATGTTTTAAAGGAGACATATCCTGCTTTAAAATCCTTCTTTTTCACATTTAAATAATTCACTTAAGGTCTATATAAAGTGGAACTGCAATGCTTTGGTCTGAACTCCTTATTTTAACTCCACAAGCCCCTCTTTCACCCGTTTTCTGAGGTGTGTCTCAGATCAACTCATTTTGACACTGTCTCTTTAAATCCAACTGAGGTGCCTCAGACCCCCCAGCTTCCAGAGTTGTCCATTTGATAGAGGGGTTTTACAACTATTTAGCCACGCAAAAAAACGTTTTATTTACAAATCAATTAAAATATGTCAAAAATGGAAGACTTGTTCATCCAGCCTGCGTCTGACCAAGAGCCAGAGGAGAATGAAGACCACCAAATTGTAGTTGGTAAGTCCAGATCTGGCAGTCCCATTTCAAATACTGTGATGTAATAGTTCAGAAAATGTCAGAGAAAACTGAATGGGTTAAAAAACATTATTCAAATATAATATAAAGATATATTTGCAGCACCTGGAGAGACTAAATTTACATCTTTTGCACTCTTAGAGACTCCAACAACAAAATGCATTCAATGCCTAAAAAATTGTTTTTTTGCATATGTCCCCTTTAAAAGAAGCTCTTAGAAAGTAATCTTTGGACAACCAGCATTCGAGGCCACAGCTGACAGAGCTTAGCCAACACAAAAATGGCTATAACTTAGTCAATTTGACCAATATTCAGCTAAAATTTGGTGTAGTAGTAGCCGAGAGTCATCCCCAACACATACTTTTTGCTCAGCACATTGGGGTACATCTTTGCTTAAAACTTTAGCATTAACTAATTGTTCATCATTCAATTTGTTGAACTTTTTATGATCATCTAAATACAAAAAACTACAAAAAAATTATAAAAGATTGTGCTACTGACCTCGGATCAGATGATGTCATGCAACATGAGCTCTGTGTGTGTGTCTCTCCCTTTGCTCGCTTGCATCTGCAACACATGCAACCACTTCTGATTTACGCAACACTGTTGTCCACTGCGTCACCGTTACACATCCAATACCCTGTGTGTGTGTGTGTGTTTGTGTGTAATAAGGTGGGTGTGTTCACGTGTTAGTGTGTAAAAGAGAACATCTGTGCTAGGCTGATGAGGTCACTGAGTTTCCGCTGTGAGAAGGAGTTGTGCGCCCCTGGTGATGTCATGCTGTGTGTATTTGTTTGTAACGGTCCCTACACCTGTGGACCAGTGTGTATTTTATGTTTTGTTTTTGCATCAGCGTGTCTCATATGATTGGTGGAGAATAGTGCGTTCTCGGGTCTACACAGGTTGTTTATTGCAGCTCAGTCTGCTGGTTTATGACAGGCTGTTTTTAACGCTCGATTAAAAGTCCAGAAGAAGCAGGCCAGGTCCAGTTGGCCGGTTATGTGAGGACAGTCTGTATCCTCAGGGAGCCACACACACACATACATCACACAACTGAGCCATTATTCGTAACATTAAAAACAAAAATGTTATGGATAAAATTGATTAGATAGTGAAAGTGTTATCCAAGTTTTTTGTTTTTATTTGAAAACTTTTACAACTCTGGCATGTTTTAGAGATGTATTTCCACTTTAGCCACCAACCTTCAACACATGTCTCCTAATCAGATTGCTCAGATGAATGATTTAAGAACTGCATGAGTTGTTAGGGTAGCTCTTGAGAAGTCTCTGCTCAATAAAAGTTCAGTTCCTCCCAGAAAACATTCATCTATACAAAATCTATGACACCTCAGGTTTATTAAAGGCCCTGAAGAGGCTATTATTTAATGTTTTATTGCAGCCCGACACACAAGGGAAGCATCAACCGTAAAACAAAACTAGAGTTTAATTACCTCGGAGATGTGATTGACACCATTTTTAGCCTCAGATTTCCATAGTTAGCCAGTAAATTATAATCATTTTAATTTACAGCGGTTTAGGCCTACTTAAAATATATTTATTTTTAAATTCAATCTAACTTAACAGGTAAACTTTGCAGTTTTAGCCAAGATTGTTGTGCTCACATATAAATCAAATAACATTGCAATTTTGATGTTATAGTGCATTCAGATTCTGTCAAACAAGCCAATAGCAGCTTCTAATACAGTATAAAGACATAACAATTTAAAATTACATGACTCCACACCCTAAGCAAATGAGAGATCAATAAAGGTGTGTGTGTGTGTGTGTCAGGCCTAAATAAAAACTAAAAGCAGCCAAAAGGTGAAAGGAGCAACATGGTAACTAAAAGGTAAAAGTTGTAAAAATGCTACCTAATATCTAATACCAAAAAATAGCAAAACACCAGTGGTGGGATGTAAGAAAGTACAAGTACAAGTACTTTGTTGCTGTACTTAAGTACATTTTCATGTATCTGTACTTAACTTCAGTAGATTTCATCATGGGTACTTTAGACTTTTACTCCCCTACATTTTACATTACAAAAAGTATCTGTAATTTCTACTCCACTACATTTCTGTAATGTGTTGAATTACAAATTACATTCATGTCACGTCCCATTACATTTTTTTTGTTGTTTTGTTTTTTTAGTTTGAAAGTAATCAATGGCTTAAGAGGAATTGCTGTAATTGGTCCATTGAACCATGATATTGTAGATCATTAGGGATTACATTAGGCAAGTACTTTTACTTTCAATACTTTAAGTATTTTGGAAAGCAAGTATATACTTTTACTCAAGTAAAAATGTTAATGTGGTACTTTTACTAGAGTACATTTTTGTCTGATTATCTGTACTTTTACTTAAGTATAGTGTTTGAGTACTTTCTTCGCTACTGCAAAACACTATAGTTCAAAGCCAAAAGTAGCAAAATTAAAAGGTAGATAAATGTAGCAAAAGTATGCAGACGTAGCTAAAATATACAGTAGAAAAGAAAGGAATAAGGATCACAGTAACTTTTTGGCTGATGTGAATTTATCTAAAAACTACAATTTTGCAGCTAATCTTTGCACAGTGGACTTTCTTAGCAGCCTATAAAAAGAGTAAGCTACTCTGTCCCACAATTATAAAAAAATATGGCCCGTATCCAGTTTAGCAAAGCTATAGCCTAAATAGGCATGTGTACCTACAATGAATAGAATTAGACTAGATCCACAATGGATTAAGACGATGAAAATATCTGCATAAAAGAATGGATTTTTATTTCAAGCATGAATAGTAATAATAATCTATGCACATCTGGATTTATTTCTCGGGTTTAGATGATTCAGACGCCAACAGGTAAACACATCGTGACGTAGTCCTCCACCAGTCGCCCTTTCCTCGCCCCTCCCTCACCGTCACCAGCCTCCCAGCTGCGTCCCGCCGCTGTCCGGTCTGGCCGCCCGCCCGCCCGGTGTCTGCTCCGCGCTCTGCCCCGCTCCCACCCCCGGACCCGAAGCCTCCTCCTGCCTCCTCGTTCACTACCCACCCGGCTCCCCCGGACCCCCGCAAGTCTCTCCTCCTTTCCACCCGGTGAATGCACCACCAGGCGCCGTGAAAACATGACTGGCATCGCCGCCGCTTCTTTCTTCTCAAATTCCTGCAGGTTCGGGGGCTGCGGTCTCCAGTTCGAGTCTCTCGCCGAGCTCATCGTCCACATCGAGGACAACCACATCGGTGAGTTGGGGCCGCCGGAGGGGGCGACGGAGCTCGGCGGCTAGCCGGAGGCTGCTGCTAGCTAGGTCCTAGCTAGCTCGGGCTGTGCAATCCGCTATTCCTGCTGCTCCGCTCGTCGTCGAGGCTCGCCTTGAGTGCGACTTCCTCAGCGACTCAGACTTTAGTTATTATGAAAATAGACGTGTTTCATGTGGATTCGGGTACATTCTTTATTAGAGGACGCCAGTGGTTTTGCAGCGGAGGGCCGCGGAGGTCTGATAGGTGTAGCATCCCGGACCAGGCAGCGGTTTTTCAGCTAACGCCGCTGATGAGTCCGTGTTTACATTTCCAGGCCTGCTGATACAGCACAGCCGCGGCTCATCCCCCCTCTGCTCGAGTACTGAGCTGCTGAAAGAGAAATCACTTGTTTTACCTTATGTTTATCATCAAGGTTATTCCTGTCTGAATTAAAATCATCAGTTTACAGAGTTATGGACATGCAGTCAGATTTTTCTCAACTTGTTGCTCATTTTTTGTTAGATTTCCACACTAATTCACCACTTACCTTGTGCAAATGAACTTTTAATCATTTTACTCTTCTTCTGCTGCAGAAATAATTAAAGGAATGCAGGTATTGCAGCATTACAACTAAATTTATCAGCAGCAGTGCAAACAATGTGGTTTTGCATGGTTAATTGATAACATATGAGTAAAACAGATTGCATTAATTGCTTCTTTTTTGTTACTCTGGAAAAAAACAGCATGCAAACTGTAATTAGTAACATGCAGTAATATTTAACAAGCATTACACAACTTTTGGAAGAATAAACCTAAACTTAACCATCATCCAGCATAGTAGATTAAACTTTAATCCAGCATAAAAGATGGTTAAACAGAGGTGTGCATTGAGTTAAAAACAGCATATTGTTTAGGAGAAAACTGTCTGCCCTGATCATTATTTGTTGCATCCATCTATCCTCACGAGGCTGTTTGTTGGACGGAGGTGAAGGGGTAAAATGGATGCTTCATTGAGCCAGTCTCCATGGCAACTGGGCTGTCTGAGAAGGTTGAGGTGGGGGCAGCATGTTGGCTGAGTTATTGCACACCTGCTGTCTCACTAACAAAGAGCGCTGCAGAGCCGCCAGCGGTGCTGATAACAGGCCACGTGACGTCACGTCGCACAAGGGACGGACATGTTTGAAATATGGGTCGTGTTGTGGACGGTGGGGGTTAAAAGTGGAGCAGAAAGTTGAGAGAGGATGACTTGGACTACATTCCTCTTCCCTATATGCTCCGTGGATATTGAAAAATGGAGTAAAATTAGTGTTGACCTGCTTTTTTCCCCAATCTATAGTTTTTATTTTACCTAGTCATAAAAATTAGTGACAAAAACTGATTTATTTTCCTTCAACCCTAAAGACAAAAAATGCATCAAACGTTAATAAATGCCCCATCTGGCTTTTAGCTTGACCTTTGGCTCCCACTGTCAGCTTAGCAGAATGGCGGTTTACGAGCCAGATCGCCTGGATTAATGGATTCCCACTCTGCACGCCTTATACCAGCGGCAGTGTCAAGATCATACAGAGTCTAATCAATATTGCTTCAAGGATCAGTTGGTACAAGGACCACTGTGACAAATAGAGGGGATTTTTCAGGTGAGTTTGAGAGAGGAGGTAGTGAGCGATGTTTGACTTTGAGACCTTTTATTTTCTTCTAAAGTAGGGAGGTGATGCACGATCAGAATCAGTCAAATGATAAGCTGTTGTGATCCTTCTATTTACATCAATTTACATGCCTGGCATAAGACTGTTCGTGGATAAACGGATTCATCAATTGTCATTCATGCAGTCTGTGCTGCCCTCTTGTGGCAGGGCAGCTCACATGCTTTTCATTAGCAGAAAAAATAAAATAAAGTTCTGTAAATTCACTCTAGTTTGGACACAAAATGCATCAAACCAATCAGATGATCATATTCTGGTGCTTTCCGTGAGACAACTTGTCTTCAGCGCTGACCTCATCCCAGCTGAAATGATGCCATGTTTTCAATGACCCCCCCCCCCCCCCCCATTTAGATCACAGCTGAATGCAAGAGGCTGTGTCTCAGGTGGACTTTGTTGAATGTGCGGTGCTGTAGTCGTCGTGGAACGCCTTTTTGCTGTGAGCCTAGGTAAGGCCTGAGGAATGTGATGATGTCAGGCTGCGTGCCGCTGCTCACAAAGGCAGCGAGTTGTGTTCTCACCTGCACAAGCACATACCTGCCCCTTACTTCAGCAGGAGCAGTGAGCAGGACAGGAAGGGGACAGACAAACTGAGCTTTAAACAGGGAGCTTTGAAGAAAGCAAAAATCTGGGGTAAAATACATGGAAATCCCAAACATGTCAGTTTTCTTTGTGGATCGATTAGCTTTTTTTGGTTGTTGTAGTTTGTTTTATGCCTGGAATCAAAATTGCTACTATAGCTGCAAATGGGGAATTTAAGATTTACCGTGTTAGAACAATAATAGCTGACATCAGCATCATGAATACAAAGCCAAATGCTACATTTTAGTTTTAAGCTAGATAAAACCAGAGAATCAGCTTTATTCAAATAGCATTATTTTATTATACTGAAAGAGAAGTTGACTTGTATGTATTACACAGAAAACAATCTGCAGCTGGTAGTACTCACTCCATGAGCTGTGTCTTATTGCAGCAGAGCTGAAAAAGTCTTTGACACTATTTGTTGCATAGTTTCAGTACATTTGATAGAGGTGCAGCTGTTTCCCAGAAAGTTGTTCACTAGATGGCATCCTGGGATGCTGGATCCATCCCACCAACCTTGCTTAGCTGGTAGTCAGAGGTCGAACAGCTAAAGCTTTTCCTATGCCTACATCCCCAAGAATGCTCTGTGGTTCTGGATCAGAGTTCAGTGAAATTTTCAACATCAGATGTATTTTATATTGATATTGATATACTGATATTGTCTATCGCAATAGATACCATTATTGTTTTATTGCCTATAGCCCTAGATATGAGAAATGGGTGAAAGACTCAGAATTACAGCTTTTCCAAAACTTAATGAAGCATTAAGCTCGATACCCAGTCAGTTTTACTTTAATTCAAACCTTCATGCATGTAATTGTAACCAAAATATCACTCTCAAAAACCCTAATAACTCCATTGTGATCACCCTCCAGGATGACAGCTCTCTTTATTTAAAGTTGTGCCAGGCCAACCTATGAAGGAAGCTTATTTTAGCCAATTGCATCCAAAAACTTCATTCTTTCAGTCATTATATTTGGAAAGATAACATACTGAAAATGAAACTTCATAGCTTTGGTTAAATAATTGTGGAGCATATTGCTAGTTTTTATCTATAAGAGGTTGTCCTCTAGTCAGAGAATTTGACCTATTTATCTTTATTTTCAGTACTTGTATAAATCTAATAATACCTGAGGTCTGAAATGGGAGGACCCAGCAGGCATGTCTAGATGCCAGACTGCTTCCCACCCCACCTTTAGAGGTGTGACACAGGATGTTTGTGCATGTGAAATGGTGTGTTCACCATACTTCCTGAATGACCTGTGAGGGTGTAGCAGAGCAATTACTAAACTGGCATCCCAAACTGGAATCTGCAGAGCCTCTCTTTTCACCCTCTGCAAATCAAACACACACACACACACACACCGCCTATCGGAAGTCACAGGGACCAGAGTCCCCCCCATGCAAAAAAAAAAAAAAAAAAAGGCACTGTGAAGTGTAATTACAAAGAAGTATACCCACCCCGCCCCAACCCCCCTCTGCTCTCGCTCCTCCTCTTTTCTCCCTCCGTCCGGTTGCCTGCTGCTCTGCAAACACGTTAAAATGCTCTCCGTGGCTTAATTAGCAGGCTGCACAACAAGCCATGCATTCTTGGTCTGGTCTCAGCACCATACGGGCATTAAGGCACACATGCAAACATCAAAACTAGTGACAGGATGTTGTCAGCAGGGGGCAGCAGAGGGCTTCGGTTGCAGGTTGGAATAAAGCATCTGTTGAGTTGCGTCTCAGTGCCAAGCATGTCGATTGGATTTGTATTGAAGTTCATACATATGTTGCACTGACATCCACGTAAACACGTAGCGGCCGGCTCAAACTGCACGTAAAGAAGCAGATGAAGTCCAGTTTGAGAAGAACGCACCCAGTTTGCAGGTCCTCCAGCTTCAGGATTCAGCAGCGATTGAACTTCCTGTCCTGCTAGATGAGCGGAAGTCGTAAAGACGGTGAACATTTCCAGCAGCTCTTGCTCTCTCGCACCTGGCTCACGCCTTTACCACTAACACCCCTCCCCCCCTTTTTTTTCACTTAACACATGCGCTCACTTACTTCATCCACAGTCCTCAGAAAGCCTGGGCATCCAAACTTATTAAATCAGACTGTCCAGTTTGTCTTCTATTCATTCATGTTTTAATCTTACTTTAATATTACTTTGTTGTGGTAGATGTAACAGGTCTCTCTTGTAAATGAGACAATGAGTCTCAAGAGATTTTCCTGTATAAATAAAGGAAAATAAATAATACAATCTATCACTGTCATTTCTTGTGACTTGGCCGTGTCAATTATGTAGTTCAAGCTGTGTACGTTTGTTTGTGTGTGTGTAGATGTGTTTTGCTACATCATGGGGACCATTTTCCAGACTAACACAGCCTTATGAGGACCCAATGCTCCTTATAAGGATCAAGGTCTGGTCCACATGAGTATTGATGCCAATTTTGGGTGTGAGCTGAGTTTAGGCTAGGTTTATGGTTTGGTACTGGGTAGGTTTAGGGTAAGGAGGTGAGTCTTAGGCATAGAAATAAATGGACGCCAATGCAAAGTTCCTACAAGGATAGAAACCCCAACATGTGGGTATGTATTTGTGCTTTTGAGTTTGCAAAGCTCTGGTGTCTCCGTCTGAGCAGCAGGTAGGATTATTAAGGCTCGGCTATAAAAGGCTCAGGGACCACCTTTGTGGACCACCTCACTTTTAAGTGTGTGCAAGCTTGTTTGCATTCTCAGCAAATGCTGCCCCTGCCTTTTTTTTTCTTGTCGTGCTTTTTAAGAAAGTTGTGTAGAACTGAGTTTAAATTGCAGCAGCGGTTGTTTGTTGTTTTTCTTTCCTTTTTGGCTTGTTTGCTGGTCGGCCTTGGTGTTCTCCTGCACTGTGGGAAGTCTGCATTCTTTTTTAATTATGGAGGTGTGAAGGTTTGGGTGTGAAGGCCAACACACACACAACATTGGAATTACTTAAAATGAGCACTCTGGAGTCTTTAGATCCAAATTGCAACACATCTGCAAACAATTAAATATACAGCTGCAATTATTCCTGTATGTGCACACAAATGGCATGGCACAAAGTTAAATATATATATATTTTTCTAACTTCGTCTCCCATGGACCGTTTTCCCCGTTGAACACTTGATGGCACTGGCAGTTCACAGATGGAGCTCGCTCGCAGCGTTTTCATGCACTCCTGCTCCTGTTTTCAGTGGGGTGGGACGTTGGGCTTTGAAGTTTCGCCGGTAGCCTGGAGCGGTGGATGTTTCCTTGTGTTGAGTTTCTGACTTGGCCAGTCAGTCAGAAAGAAAGTGCATGTGCACGTCTTGACTGACACATTGAGCACATTCATCACAACCTCTTTCCTCCTTTCTGTCATATATATATATATATATATGTTCTAGAAGCGATTGAGCAGCAAAAGTGAGAAAGGCATTTCCTTTTAATTGCAACAATTGATGTTGAGTATTAGTTCACTAATTATGATTGTAATATGAATTTTAATGTAGTTTAAAAGGAAGAAGCCAGTGTGGGAAACCTCTTGTAATCCGTCAGCCTGTCTGGCAGGAAGGACATTTATGACTCAGCTACATGCTAAAGCATTCAGACAGTTTTCCCTCCACAGGGAGAGGTGATTAATCTGATCGTTTGTTTCTCTCTCAGACACAGATCCGCGGGTTCTGGAGAAGCAGGAGCAACAGCAGCCCACTTACCTGGCCCTGAGCTACATCAACAGGTACGCACACTCATTCATCAGTAAAAAAATAAATAAAACAAAAAAAACAACGTGCGTCTATAGAGGGCAGCATTGCACCGCCCTTTAAAAGTCACTGTTTATGCGAGCTCATGTGACTTGGTGAGAAAATCGTGAATGACTGATGACTTCCCATAGACCCAGCAGCAGTGACTCATCCACAAACATGCAAACAAAACCACACAAGACAATCACTCATAGCTCCCAGAGCTGCCAAAGGCAACGTTTCACCAATCATAAGTATGCGTGTGTGTGTTTGTGTGGTGAACCGACGTGTCACATCCCACTTAATGCACCATCAAATTACAACAAGATGTGACTTTGAAGGAGACAATTGTAAAACAAAAAGCGAGTGGGACTGAATAACTTTTTTTAGTAATATTTTTCTAAGTGGCGAGGCCGTAAATGTCGTCTTTTATTTCTGATCGGGACAATTATGTTTTATGACACCAGAGACAGCACTTTGTAGGTAACAGTTTACAGAACAGCAAAACGTAGGCGAGGGAAAGGCATCGAGGCTCATACTTTAAAAAAAAAAAGACAACGTAAAACATAGAAATCACAAAAAAGAAGTATTAAATTAACTCTGGGACTGTAAAATGTTTTTTTTTTATAACTATACAACCCACAGAAGGAACAAACCTGCAAAATTAATCCTGTTTTTAATTATTTGTTGTAAACCTAAAGGTGTAAATAAAAATAAAATAAAGTATTAGTTAAATTTAACATAGTTTTATAAGAAAAATGTTGGATTCATTCATATTGAGGAGGTTGTTTAGTTTGTATGACCAGTAATTATGAGAAAAAGGAAGTCCTCCCGTTTCAACTCAACTATTGAGAGGAGTTTAAGGTTGGTTCAGGCCAAATCATCACAGCTCCACTACTGTGCTTAACAGTTGGTATGAGGTATTGGTGCTGACATGTTGTTTGCGCTGTACATTATGGCACTGTGGTCTCATCTGTCCAAATGACTTTGTCCCACAAGTCTTGTGGTTCATTTCGATGCAACTTTACAAACACAAGCAATGCTGCCATGTTTTACAACCCGTCCAAACAAGTCCAACTTGCTCACTATTTTTCCAATTGTCCTGTCGTGAACCTTAATATTTAACGTGACTAGCCGAGGCCTGGTGAGACCGAGATGGAGCTCTTGGGTGTTACGCAATTTCTCTAAACGTTGCACAGTCTGACCTTGGGGTGAATTTGCCATGACGTCCACTCCTGGGAAGACTGGCAGCTGTCTTAAATGTTTTCCACTTGTGAATACACTTTCTCTCTGTAGAGTGATGGACTTGGAATAGTTTGGAAATGGCCTTCTAACCCTTCCCAGACTGGTGGGCAGCATTATGTCCTGATATGTAAAATCCTAGAACTGAAAGAGTGGACTTTTTTTCCCTTGACTGTAGTCATCCTACGGAACTTAGTAATGATTTTACACAAGGGGACGTCATGTATCAGCCTAATACTACCTATAAATGGCAATAAGTGGGCCTTTCTAAACTGGTATATAAAGAATAATGTTTAATCTAAACCTGACCAATCGGTTTTCAATGAAATAACTAAACCAGGCTAATTATTTAAAGTAGTTACTTCAGTATTATTTGGAACATCTTTTGATTATTACCGTATGTCAAACAATAACAGAAGGAACATCAGTGATTTGCATATTTGTGTGTTTCTATCGACACATAAGCGTGAAACCTGACCAAGTGAACGGAACTGCTCTTTTCTCAGGTTCATGACGGACGCGGCGCGCCGGGAGCAGGAGACCATGAAGAAAAAAGCCACGCCCAAGCTGTCCCTTTCCATCACGGGCGGAATGTCCAGGAACAGCACGGCCACGCCCCCCCGCCACACCAGCGGTAACCTGACGCCTCCCGTCACGCCCCCCATCACCCCTTCCTCCTCATTCCGCAGCAGCACGCCTACAGGTACGACAGGTGTTGTGGTGAAGCGTGCGTTTGAGGGGAGGAGAGATGGATTGCTCGTACGTGTGGAGTGAACTGAAGTGTAGAAAGTGACGAATGCAAATGAACCTCGTTGGCACTCGGGCTCGCAGTTACGAATACACCATTTTTTGGGGGGATTCATGCAGTCCTCCACACAAAAAAAAAATGTTTGGAACATGAATGGAATGCAGCCTATTTTTGTGCCTATTGAATGATTTTGATGATGTTTGAAACCATGAGTTTAATCTGTACAAAAATAAATATACAGCAGTTTTTTGTAGCTAGTTATGATTTCATCTAGTTTTTCCTCAAAACTTCTAAAGCAGGAAAATCTGTTAGAGTGGAAAAAAACAATATCTATTGCAATGTGTGTGTGTGTGTTGGCTTTGGTGGCTCCTGCAGTGAGCAAACCAGTCAACACTTTGCTAATTACATAGCAGCTGCCACGCTGTGCGTTTTGCATGGGGCCGAGTGTTGCACAGCCCAGAAGCAGATGTCCAATTTCAGCCCAAATGGTTCCAAACGCAGTGTTAGGTCTGGGTGTAACACACACGTGCACACACACACCCTCTTTCAACATGTGCCAGGGTGCCATCCACTTCCTCAAGCTGAGGTGCAGCATTTCCTGTTAGAAGGTGGGACGGATGGGGGGGGGGGGGTCAGTGGGCCTTTATGTTCGCCTGAGCATTTCAGTTATGTGGTATGAGGATGCTTGGTGTGTGCGTGCATGCACACATGTGAGTGGAAAATATTCTGCTCTGAGCAAGGCGCTCTTTTTTTTTTTTTTTTCCAGGCTGAGCAATGGAGATCACTCCCACTTAATTATCCCCTTCTGAGTGCCAATCCCTGGGTTTTGGCTCGCAGGCACACACAGACACAAGCGCAACATATTTGTTTTGTCTGCCTACAGTGGCATGTGGCCTACTTATGCATCAAGTTAGCAACAGAAAATAGAGAAAAGCATTAATAAAGAGCCACATGTCATTCCGTGTGTGGCAAATCCGAATGGCAACATGCTCTTTTTTCTGACTGCGGCTCCGTCCATATTTCATATAAGATGACAAATGTTTTCTTTGTTCCGCACGGCTCCAACACGCCTTTAGGCAGCGAGTATGATGAGGAGGAGGTAGACTACGAGGAGTCGGACAGCGATGAGTCATGGACCACAGAAAGTGCCATCAGCTCCGAGTCCATCCTGAGCTCCATGTGCATGAACGGGGGCGAGGAGAAACCATTCGCCTGCCCCGTCCCCGGGTGTAAGAAGAGATATAAGGTAAGGTTAGACCCCAGGATTTAAAAAGTCAGCTCCAGCCAAGGGACATGAAGTTTCATCTGTGATTAAATCTCCACTTGAGCTCTTTATCTGGGTATCACATGTCTGGGGCATTATGTTTGGGGGGGAAAAAAAGCACTGAATAAATCCCAACTGTCATGATTGGAAGCAGTGATAAATTTATCACGGTGCGTTTGCTTTGGTTGATATTTATTACAGTTTGTAACAAAAACCTCTTTCAGATCACCATCCAAGCTGCTTCACTGATAAACAAGTTTCAAACTTTAATCTCACATTTAGGTCATGCTGGCAGCTTCATAAATATACAATACCTATGTCAAGGCACAAAATAACTTATTTAATTAATTTAGATTTACTAATTTACTTAGAATTTGTATGCAGAGGAGGGCAAACAGTTCACCCAGAGGCTTGTGACAAGACGCCATTTTCATCAGCAGATTTTGAAGATTCAGATGGACCATGCAGACTTTAAACTCACAAATTGAATTCTTTTTTATATAATGCCAGCTGTCTCTTAGACAAGTGATATATTTAAATCCAGCATTTTAGATTTTTTTTTTTTTTTGGGAAATGTTTCATTTAGGGCTGCACAATATATCGAAAATTTATCGTCATCGCAATATATCGCACCGCAATATGCATATCGCAACAACTGCACAAACTGCAATAAATGGTTGACTCAAAAGTTTGCATTTATGCGTTTTGTC
>JAUBOC010000149.1:12030681-12053879 GCA_032275365.1 Anablepsoides cearensis | reverse complement strand
ATCAAAACACTATATTTGCCTATTTCTCCATATTCCACTTTTGGACTTAATCCTCGTTTTGATGTAATGGGTCACATATTTAAAAAATAGATTTAATGTCTGAGAATAAATTCATTTGGAAACAAAGCTGAAATTGTAGGTGGATAACACTAAAACTATATAACTTGTACCTTTTGTAGGAGATTCTGGACTAGATGTCAGCGGTTCTTGTGTCGTCTCAGTCGACACATTTTTCTTGGACTCCTGTAAAATATCAACAAATATAAACAAAGTGTAATAGCTGTTTTTGGCTGTACGGTTTAGTAACATTTCTTGTCTGATTCTCCTGAGTGTGAGGAACACTCACGCCCTGTGGCTCTGCGGCGCTGAGCTTGGCCACCTGCCTGCGGAGCCGCTGACACTCCCGGTACTTCTCCTTGTAGTGCTCGGCAGCCATGTGGAGGCGCAGCTTCAGCTCCTCCACCTCCCTCTGCAGCTCCGCCTCAGCCTCGGACACCACCATGATGCTGGGCGTCGCATCGCCGATGGTTCCAACACCCTGAAACGCAAGGCTGCCCTTCTATCTCTACAGAATTTGAGATTTAAAGCAAAAGACGACCTGAGATAATAAAAGATGAATTTTTAACCCTCAGGCACTGACCACCTCCTTGTGAGCGGTGCTCCTCATGCGGTCCAGCTGGCTCTCCATGCGGCGGCACTCCGTCTGAGCGTCGGTCAAACTGGCGCGGAGCTTGTCCGCCTCCAGGCGGGCGCGGTACAGCTCCGTCATGGTGTGGTCGCGGGCGCTGGCCGAGTCCCGGAGCTCCGAGGCCAGGAGGGAGGCCTGCTGCCGGGACGCCTGGAGTTGCTCTTCAGCCTGACGGAGCTGCTCACGGACGCGGCATAGTTCAGCCTAAAGGCGCGGGAAAGCAGCAGAATTTTTACTAAAAACAACAATTAAAAAGCAGAGTTTGGCAGCAGTGAACAATTCTTACCTTATCAGCTTTGTACGCCAACAGCTCCTTCTCCAAACAGTCCCGCTGGGCGACACAGACTCTGAGCCTCTCCAGCTCCTCCTGGAACTGAGCGATGGTCACCTCCCTGTTCAGCTCCACCGCCTTCAGCATCTGAAGCTCCGCGCTCAGCTTGGTGTTCTCCAGCTCCGTGCTGCGCAGGTGAGCCTACGCAGATCCCAGAGGAGAGTGACAAACACCTGATAGAAGACACGTTTTGTCCCATAAAAAAAAAAAAAAAAAAAAAAAAAAAAAAAACTCTCTCACCTTATAGAGATCCCGCTCATCCTTCTCATTCTTTAGCTGGCTCTCCAGGCCGTCTCGCTCTGCTGTCAGCTTATTCAAACGATCTCGCAGACTGCAGCATGAAAAATAAAAACCAGGCTTGGTAATGGGAGAAGCATATGTTTACAAATACAAATATAAGCCTTTTGACTAAAGAATAAAAACTGATTATTACTGCAGAACTTTCTCCAACTCACCAATCCAGCTCTGTCTCCTTCTGCAGGCCTCTCTGGGTGACTCCCAACAGGTCCTCCTCCAGCTGGCGGACCCGGTCTTTTGCCTCCGTCAGTTTCCTCCTTACCTCCTCCCGCTCCTCTGAAAGTCCTTGTGATGAGCGCAGCAGCTCCTGCACAGAAAGGCGGCCGATCACAGCCGCCGAAGCAGCGGGCAGAAAAATACCAAACTACGATCAGAGCTCCTGTAATTATTAAGATTAGAAAAAGATAATATGTACGAATATCCAAAGATAGGTAGAGTACCCAAAATATGTACTCAAATAGTTTTACTCAAGTAGAACTAAAAAAGTATTTACACTGCAAAAACCAAGTTTTAAAATCTTATATCCAGCCAAAAAAATCTTTTTGATCTTGTTTTGAGATGGATTTACTAAACAAGAACTGATTGTGTCAGAATAATAATCTTGTTTTCAGAATGTGTAAGATTATTTGTCTTGTCAGTTTGAAAATTTGACTCAAATTAAGTTAAAAATTTCTGCCAATGGAGTAAGAAAATTTTACTTGGTAAGATTCTTGAAATACTTGATTTGACTCATTTTTTTCTTATGTCAAGAATCTTACCGGTGTAATAATCTTGCAGTGTAATAAAAAGGCTACCTGAGTACTGAACAACTGAGTAACATAGTTAATATTTTAAAATGATGTCATCAAACTGACAAAAAAATAGACAATTATGTGCAAATTCTAGTGTTTTTAAATAGTAAAATGAAGAAAATTATTACAAATAAATAACATATTTACAAAATAACTAATCCCAGCAGAAGAAACTAATTTTCAAGTCAAATTTTTCTCATTATGAAACCGATACTCACAGCATGTAAGGTGTGTATCTGGTGCCTTTCTGTTTAAAACATTTTTCCTCTTTATTCAGTGAAGTTAAGAAATTTTACTCAAGGGTAGCAAAACTTCATAATATTACTACTCAAGTAAAGTAAAAAGTATGGTGTAGTAAAAGTCATTTTTTCTAAAAAGTTAATCAAGTAATAAGTTAGTTGAACTAGTTTGTACCCACCTCTGTGCATATCTGAACTGTTATGTGCTCGCCTCTCAGGTTTGTTTGACACAAGAAAAAAAAAAAAAACTTCAAACCTGCTTTAGTTCCGTTTCTGTTAAAATACACATTTTTTCTGCGGATGCTCATTAGTAAAAATGTTTCTTCAACATTATGTTTATGCTATATTTAGCCACGCTTAAAGTCATGTTTCAGGAGCAGCTGTGATATACGATTTCGCCCTCGGGGCATTTGTAAAGCTTTATCTTATCGCTCGTAAATCACCAAGTACAAATTATAACCCGTGAGGTTTTTGAACTAATGCAAAAAAAAAAAAAAACATACTCAGTGTTTTCAAGTTACTGAATTCTGCAGCACTAACTGAACAAAAGGTTGTTGTATGAGGCCAGAGCATGCAGAAGGAAAAAAAAAAAAAAAAAGAAAGGTTACTGAATTCTCAGTAGTGTGGTGTGTTTTCAGTGCACGGTGTGAGCCTGCTGAGGAAACTTTTTTGTTTCAACTTGCTGCTCATCAGCCCTGGATGACGTTAAATCATCTATAGCTAATATTAGATGTGACAGAACAGCATACCTTCTGCTCACGCCCTTCGTTCTGTTCGCAACAGGCACCAAAAGTGCTAACTTCTCACACACACACACACAAAAATAAGCTGCACATTAAAAAAGGACACATAGACAATCAGATAAAAGCAAAATCACGACTTCACTCAGGCCTGTTTTCCTCTGGGTTTGGCTCCGCGTGGATTTGCTGTATGATTTTTTTTTTTTTTTTTTTTTACGGCTGACATTTGGGAAGCACTTTAGCAGTGCATAAAGACCTTATAAAAAGTGTAGTCGTAAAATTAGCAGCCACGAAATATGTACTTATGTTTTCATGTTAAAGTCAAAAGGATATTTCCATCAGAGGGCCACAAGTTGACGCACCCTCTGTAAATACACTACAACACACAAGTCGTATATCCACAATGGACATGCCTGTTGAATAAAAAGCACCGTGGTAATAACAGCGTGTGTATTAGTATTTAATTTATGGCAATTTTTTTTCTCCTTCATAAAAAGATCACAAACTAACTCAAAGCAGCCTGATTTTCACTGATTTAGAGCGGCACTAGGGGGCGATGTGAGACTGGTTTAAGTCTAAAACTCCTGGCAAGCAGCAGGATTTCCCCTGCTGCTAACACTTGGGCTCGAGTTAAACGCTTTAAGCAGTGTGTGTGTCAAGCTATTAAAATGAGAAACGCATAAAACACCCCAATCTGAATATGAGTCATCCTGGTGAGAGAGAGAAAATTAAATAAGGATCCAGGTTTGCTCATTCAACTGATTCAGTGACGTTTTTATGCGATTTAACTTGATTTTTTTTTTTTTATTCTTATAAAGTAACTTGAAATGCTGAAACAGAAAGCGAACAAACAGAAAGCAGTGGCCACTGAATCGCGTGACTGAGTGGTGTTTGTCCCTGAGGCTGGGCAGGGCTCTTTTTTTCATAAAGGCGGTTTTGTGGACAACCCTCCTGTCATTCCACACACACACACACACACACAATCACACACACACACACACACACACACACACACTTACACTTACAGAGACTAAAAGGCTTTGCAAGCGGGTGGCATAATGAGCGTGTTTGTGAGTGCTTGTGCACATGCGGAGGCACAACAAGGAAGGGGGGGGGGGGAGCCCCCGTTGCGTACCACCCGAATGAGAGTGCGGCGCGCGGCGCGACCGAGCGAGTTTGACGTCATGTTTGTTCGCTCTGCGGTCGCGATGGCATCGTCCCCGACGCCAGATGCCCGGGAAAAGCTGTGTCCCAATTCCGTTCTGGCTCACTGAGTCAGGTCGTTAAAAAAAAAAAAGGAGGAGGAGGCGAGAGGCTGGCGTGCGCGCACAAAAAGCGCACACCAGGCGGCCTTTTTTTTTCGTGCGTCTGACAAACACGGACACAGATTATACGGACGTGTGGCACTTTGAAGTTCTCGGAGCTGTGATCGCTGATGAGGAACTGGCTCCATGTGTGTTTGTGGACAAATCAGAGTGTACACAGCGAGACTGAAACTGTCTCACCTTCAGCCTCAAGGTCTCAACAAAAGCTTATTAAAAGGAGACATATCCTGCTTTTAAATCCTTCTTTTTCACATTTAAATCAATCAGTTGGAGTCTATATAAACTGGTCTGTATTCCTCCTTATTGTAACTCCACAAGCCCCTCTTTCACCACTTTTCTGAGGTGTGTCTCAAAGCAACTCGTTTTGAGGCTGTCTCTTTAAATCCAAACGAGGCACGTCACACCCCGCCCCCCCTAGAGTGGTCTATTCTAGTTTGATAGAGGGGTTTTACGACCATCTAGCTGCGCAGACACTTTGTTTACAAATTAATTAAAAGATGTCAATACATCAAACCTGGAGCCAGAGCCTGACCCAGAGAGAGGGGAGAATGAAGACGACCAAATTGTAGTAGACTTAATTTCGAAATTTTATCGCAAAAACTGTAACGTAATAGTTCAGAAAAATTTATATATTAAAAAAAAAAAAACACTGAACAAGTTGAAAAAAATAACCCAAACAGAATATAAAGGGATATTCTAAATAAAATTTTAATTCTCTGCACTCATAGAGACTCCAAGTACACAACAAAATGTATTTAATAGCTAAATATGCTTGATATGTCCCCTTTAATTAAAGCTAAATATTAATGTAATGTTAGATATAGGAAAACGTCAGTTTTGCTTAAGTTCTTGGGTTTACTCCAGCTCACACCTCCTCCTCTCTCTAACCTGGTTGTGTGTTCGCAGAAGGCAACACGTTTCCCTCTCCTGCTCCCTTTCCCTGGCCAGTCGTTTCTGCTCCTCCTGCAGCTGCTGTTTCTCCTCCTGTAGGAGGCGCATTGCCTTCAGCAGCTCCCTACGCTCCTGCTGCGCCTCCTCCACGCGCTGTCGGACGGAAGGACACACAAATGCATTTCTAAAGTCGTGTAGCAAGACGTTGTTTTTTTTTTTTTTCGTGGCCTACCTCCAGTAAGCCAGTTTTTGTGGTAACAACCAGTATGTCTGAGTTGCTGTCATCCTCAGTAACAGTCAGCAGCTCTTCGGTGGGTGTAGCCGGTCTGAACTGGAAAGGCGTGCTGGCTCCTCTGATGTCGCCCGTGTGAGTGACATAACAGAACTGGTAGAATTCCCCATCTGACTTTGGAACGTAATAACCTACAGCAGAAAGAAAAAAACTGTTTTTTTTGTGGAAAATCTCGCCCTTTTTTAAATTAAAGCTCCTTGATCACATCATTTGTTTATGCTGATAAGTCAGCGTTTCCTCTGAACTAGAGCGCCGTATTCTGACATGCAAGAGGGGGGAGTAAGTACAGCAGATCCAGCAGCAAACCAGTTTTACTGACTCCTAACACACCACAGCCTGCTCTCATATTTTCACTGTGTAATATTTGACCATTCCAGGTCCAGTAAAACCAGTTTGCAGACCCTCAGCTTTAAGTGCGCGCGCGAATACGTGTGTGGCATGAGAGGTGCTCAGGTCCCAGGCCGTCGTTTGCGGTTGTGTTGCCTTATTAAATAAAAGTGCTGGTTTTTATGTGCACCGTAAAATGGAGGAGTAACTTTGGAATACCCTGGCTCTGTATAGTGGTTCACATAGTGTGTGTGTGTGAGTACCTTGAAACACCACGGTCCTGTGCACAGTAGTTCCTGGTTCGCAATTTTCTGGCATCGGAGACCAAAGGAAAGTGTAGTAATCTCTGGCTGTGCTCCAACCCACCTAAGAGAACAGTGGAAACAAACAAATAAACAATTTAGAATAAAATATATGGCTTAAATTGAGATTGTACTTAATTAAACACAATTCTGCACAAACTAAAAAATAAATAAAAAAAAATTCCAAAGGATTCAAAACAAGAATGGAAACATTTAAAACCACATTCTTCCCTCTTAATCCACACTTCTTTTGAAAAACAAAAAAAAAGGGAAAAAAAAGGCATAGTGAAGGTGTGATAAGTAAGAGTTTAATTTTTGTCCACACGTGAGCAGCCAAAAACAAAAACAAAAAAATAAATAAAGTGTTAAATATAAGTAGGACTGGTAGGGAGAAATGTGTCAATTTTACACAGGATGACAAGGGACTTATAATTTGAATATCAAGTGACAGATCGTAAAAAGTCATGAATCTCTCCCTGGCTAAGCCACACACACACAAACTCAACCGCATGTTGTGCAATGAGGTGTTAGAAAACAATGAGAAAAGAGGTGTAAGTAACAAACTGCTTTCTCTGGAACTCTGCCATACAGTCATCATATCAATTACAGAGTTGGCACTTTCTTTATTATATAACACAGGAAATAACAGAGTGCACAAAACACCAAAAACAAGCCTATTTTTCTTAAAATAATGTAAATAAAACCAAGTCTGCAAACTAAACAAGATTTATTAAAATACAAAATAGTTATTTTTAAGCATTTTGAATAATTTAAATAAAGAATCAGTGCAAAACAGCAGGTGTTAATCATCTGAGCTACTCAAAACTTTGTCAAAATTTCCAAGTTTCATAACACAATAAATTGCAGTTTCTCCATCACCGCTCCTCAATAGAGCCATTACACTGATCATAATGCTGTTAAAAAAAAAAAAAAAAACAGTAATCGTTAGTCAACAAGACAACCAGGCCAAGAACATTCTTTCCGCCTCCAACAGTAGGACAGCGAGGCGAGGCGGGGAGCCCGGCTCCAGCGGCCTCCTGCCAAACTTTGCTTGTGTGGTCATGCGTGTTTGCTTAAGACAGAAAAGACATCAATAATTTGTCTAATTGCAGAGTGAAGTTGACTGACATTTGCTTAGACACAGTGTGGCATTCCAGCACAGGAGTGATGTTATAAAATAATCACAGGCAAGGCAGCTATCAATCACTCAGCTGAAGTGCGAGGGGACAACATGATGACACTTTAATTATAGACTCACGCAATGGGTTTCTCCCTGTCGAACCAACCAACATGCCACAACCTTGTGTTTTTTTTGTCTTAGGGGGTTTTGTGTGTGCGCACGAGATAAAAGTTATAGAATTAAATTAAGAATCAACTTTACAGCAATAAAATAAGAAAAAAAAGCATACTACCGTGCAAGAAAAACAAACACACACTTGATAAGCTTGTTTCGAATGCACACTTCTGGTGTTTGCTATGTATACTTGACATGTGAGCACTGCTCGAGGGCACCCTCGTCTAGGCACAAGTTTGCAAAACTAGAATCCAATCATTCTGCAGGAGATGAATGTTTTCAGCCACTAGGAGGTGTCTGTGCACAACTCAAAAACGTTTCTGCTTGCTCTGAGTCATCCACACAGTGAGCAGGCTTTCCTGTTCAGCTAATGCCTGAAGATGCAACAAGAGGAAGAAAATATTCGCTTTCTGAGTCATCTCCCACGCTAGAAAAAAAAAGAAAAGAGTTTCTGCCTCAGGCAGGAAAAAGTTTTGGCTTCCGAGATTAAATGAAGCCTCACATTTAACACATTTTTCCTTGTTTGGTGAATCAGAAAGTTAAATTAAAATCATTCAAAATAAAAAGCCAGTTCCTCTTTGCACAACTGATAAAAATCACAAAAAAGGCTGACTTCTTGCTACTGGATTGGGTTCATTCTCATTAATTTTACCAACTATCAAAAAAAAAAAAAAAGTCCAAAAGAAGGCAGACAAGTGCGTCAAAAAAGATTAAAGAAGCATGGCTTACTTGCATGGCTCGCTAACCATCAAACAAGTTTCATTAGCATGGATTAACATAATTACATTTTCCAATCCTCCTCCTTTTTTTCCAAATAAAACCCAGCGTCTTTATTCCTTTTTAATTGACCTGGCGGATTTGAAGTCGGTTCTTAAACAACGATAAAATGCTTGTCTTCGGGCTTTACGAGACATCGAGTTTCCTAGCTCACATTTCCTGTTAATTACGTGTGAGATTTGATGGCGTGGATGAAAGAGACGAGCAGAGAAGGAGGAGCTGGTAGTCAGGAAGTGGAGGGAAATGCCGATGGAAAGACTGAGCGAGGCGAACATGCAAGATGAAGTTCTAATAAGATTTAGAGTGGTTTATAAAGAGAGCCAAATGGGCCTCCCCCTCCCTCGCCAGCCCACCATGTACACTCTTCCTTTTCCTGCACCATGAACAACCACACCAAAGCTTGTGGTATGATTTCAGACGTGTAGTGAAGAGTCAGGGCAGATGTTGGTGTTAATGTGCTAAGTGTAATCTTTTGAGCAACTATTAAGACCCTAACACACAATTAGTGTCATAAGACATGTGTAATTACTATAATTTCTATAGATCTCATGGTGACAAAGACTACTCACATTAATAAAGTCCAGTTCTAAAAGGTGTGTAAGTGTTACCTTGAAGATGCCCACCCAGTCTTTAGGGTGGGGAGTAATGTAAGGGGTCAAGGTGTAACGGCACTCCAAGGGTGCCTGGGGCAGAAAACTCTTTCCCACATTTTGGAAGATGACATGGGCAAAGTTCGACGTTTCCATGATGCTGACACTGCTGCCAGGCGATGAGTCCACCACCTGGAATGATGACATTGTCTCCTGTTGGTTACTTCATCTGTCTGCAAGTGGGAAAACAGCAGAAATGAAGGAAATGTTAGAACAGTAAAGGGCACAGGACATCAGATAAATGTACACACAGAAAATAATATTTACCAAATTGTTTACGTTTAACAATCATCATATGTGTGAGGGTGGCAGAGGAAATCAGCAAGTAAATAATTCAAATACTCCATGTAATCTGTGATGTTCATCATCAACTGGAAACTCCTCCTGCCACACAAATTTACCAAAGGCTTTGCAGCCTTAGCATCTATTTAAAACCAAACCAAAGTCTGCTCTATTCATGTTTAAAGAAAAAGAAAATAGTTTCAGAATAGAATAGAAATAGCCTTTATTGTCCTGCCGAGGGGAAATTCAGGTGTCACAGCAGCATCCGTACAGAGGTTCACATGCTAGTTACTTTAAAAACTATAGACATTACACAAAAAAACTAAATTGACACTGTCTAGCCATGATACGATTACTACTAAATATAATATAAAGAATTGTGCAAGAATAAGAAAATATATGTTTTGTTTTAGAGACAGTAGATAATCAGAATCTGACATTAGGAATTGGAATTTGCCTATTTTCATTGCAAAATAATCTCAACAGAGGCATTTCTGATAAGTAAACATGGACTTTTAGGGAGTTATTTTTGATAATATCGCTTGTCAAAGACAACTCACTCATTACAGCAAATAAAAATATAAAAATATACCTTGAAAGTGAAAACTGCAGAGCAATTAGTCCTCTGAGGCTTTGAAGGAGCTCAGTCAGACCAAAAAAGATGACTTCATGGTGACAAAAAGAAATAAACAAAAACTGTGACACCCTATGGAAGGAGAACAGCAATATTCAATTGATTTATTTTCACACGGCTAAAGTATACAAACAAACTAAAACTATGCTAATTAATATGCAAGTGATTCTACAAGTATGCAACAAAACATAAGAACCTCTTAACATTTCAGATTTTTGGCAAAATCCTAAAAGCAATTTTTTTTAGGTTATATTTATATCCAGGGGTTCACAAACATTTAAGATCTACAGTAAATAAGCACCTTTGCAACAACAACAGCTAAAATAGAAAGGTATGTGCAACTATTTATAGTAATATTGCCCTGAATGAGCACGAAGGTAAACCACAAACCCACATACACTGATTTCATTATCATTATGACTCCAGGTTCAAAGAGAAAAGGGAATATGTCTGAGTTATAATTGTATACTTATCGACATAAATCAAGCTCATGGTAAACATACAACAAAGAAGCTAAGCTACTTCCCTGTGGTTTGCAGCCAGGTTTGCCCTGAAGTTTATCTTATTAAAGGAGGCTAAAGGAGCTAATATTAGCATGTGAACAGGCCATGGTGTGTCATGTCACTAGCTAGCTAACCATCATTTAGGCAGGGCTACGAGCTCGTTAGAACACGAAACCATAAATACGACAGATAATGTAGCGTAGAATAAATTATTACCCTTTCAAGTCATCGCCACAAGCAAGGAATGGCGTGTTTCTTCCTGGTTTGTCGATGTTTATTTCCCTGAATGTCTCAAAAGCTCTGACGGTAATGCGTATCTTCTTCCTCCTGAGAAAAAATGATGCTGAACTTCCGGGATGCTGAGCAGTACCACGGATGATGCCATGAAGTATATTTACCTCATTGGATGCTCTAATGACGGCAACAACAAAAAAGACTTTGCGACTCGAAAATATATCGAAGTCGTCAAAAAAATACCTTAAAACTAATTTGACTGCTGTTGTTAATTCGTTTCAACATAGTGCATCTTACCTCCTCTAATATCATTCAGATGACAACTCTGCGTTACTTATGCTCAGATAAAACACTGAAAAATAGTTTTTTGACTAACACAACTTACATTATTGTGTTTTTTATTTAGAGTGGATATAAATACTGAAAATGTAAGCTATGGGGCGTTTTAAAGTAAAATCACAGGATGTCCCGCCTTTTCTTCACTCCTATTGGGCTAGCTAATTCACCCCGTGATGCGATTGGTTCAAATAGCAGTCAATCATAACACTCTTGTTTGGCTTTTCTCTGGCTTGCTTGACAGCCTGTCACCGTACACCGAGGTCAAGAGGAGAAAAGCATGGCTGCGATGATGTTTAGAAGGTCTCGGAATGTATGGTCCAGGTGGAATAAGCCCTCTTCCGTCGGTAATGTATGCGTTCGGCCTGTCATTTGTCTTGTGCGGCTTGTTTTACGTTCGTAAGTGTGTTTAAGGGTAAATGCAAGCGGAATATTGTGTTAGCTCGCTAGTTAGCCCCCCAAAAAGTCTGCGTTGGAGCTGTCCATCATGTTAGTAATACAGGGTTGTAGTCTGAACACAATGTCCATGAGTTTATACTGAGCGTAACAATGTGTGCACACTGTGAAAGACGTGTGCAGCAAAAACTAGCTGTAGTCTTTTCTTTTCTGTTCAGATCTCTTGCAGACTGAGATTTGTTGTGTTTATTTAGCTATTAGGCAACCCACTGATTTAGATTAGCCTGTGGTTGCATTATTGCCACAGTGACCATTAAATCTAAGACTTCCCTTTTATCCAGCGGATAAAACACAGCTATATTGTTTTCTTTATTTTCTCAATATTAAAGAATGATCTAGCTATTCTCATTAAAACCCATTGGGAATAGGGATGTTAAAAAGTAAGGTTAGAAATGGTCTCAAACAACTTTATTGGTGTTTTTGAATGTGTTAAAGTATGCATATATTTAATATTATGTCATTATCTCAATTAAATATGAAAGAATGTGACAAATCAGAGATCTTCACAGAAATTATTAATACATAAAGTTGAAGTTTTAAAATAAAAGTGCAAAACTTAAAATAAACTTTTATACAAGTCATTTTCATCCATTTAGCATTTTTTTTATTTTACTACAACTGTTTGCTATAACATTAATTGATTGTACACTTTTATAAATACGTTATGTTGGATGTTCACACTCTGATTTAAAGACTCAAATTCCTTGGAATCGACTGTAGTGCGCAAATGGACCAATTAGTATCATGTTTAATTTACTATATGCAGTTTGGTGCATTTAATTGCATCCATCGAATCAGATGTTTTAAAAGTGATATTTAAAACTTAACACGATAAAATGCTTACTCACTTGTTTTTAAATAGATGAGACACTGAAATGACCAAAAACCATTTTGATTTCATCCATCATCTCATGGCATTAAAAACTCATCTTATTAGATGTCAGTTTGTCACTGACGCAAAAACTAACACTTTGATTGGAAAGAAAAATCTGGGCAGAATAAATTGTTTTAATAATTTTAGATCACTGCAGTTAAGCAAACTGTATATCCATGAAAGTATCAACACCTACTGAATATTTTGTGGTGTTGGCTAAATTTACTTTAAGCTTGTTATGGTTATCCTTATCCAGACCTAATCCTACTTTTGCAGTCTGGCTGATTCATTTCCAGTTTCCTGTCAGTCTGGTATGTCTGACTGGACTTTGGCTTGAGCCACTAGTGTTGAACAGCTTCACCAGAATCACAGTTTCATTTCAAAGCATCACACTTTGCTGTGCTAATAATTGTAATTAATATCTCTGTAGTGCAAAGGTATTTGCATAAACCTATCTTCTTTTTATTGTCTTCTTGGACATACAACCTTTTAGTATATTAATGATAAACTCCTTCAGCTAAACAAAATGGCTCCCGTTTCCTTTCCATATTCATGTTGTGTTTTCCTTCATCAGTGTCAACACGATCCATGGCCTCGAAGACACCAGTGGGGTTCATCGGACTCGGAAACATGGGCAGTCCCATGGCCAAAAACTTGGTGAAAAACGGTTACCCTGTCATCGCCACTGATGTTTTTCCAGAATCTTGCAAGGAGCTGCAGGACCTCGGTGCCCATGTGAGAGCTTCCTATAATGCGTGATCATAAAGTATTGCAACACTTATTTTTAGCTTTGATTTGACGATGAGTTCACATTCAGGTGGTGGACTCCCCTGCAGATGTGGCGGAGAAAGCGGACCGTATCATCACAATGTTGCCATCTAGTCCCAATGTCATAGAGGCCTACACAGGCCCGAACGGCATCCTAAAGTAAGCAAAGCTTTGTGACTTTTGGGACATTCATACAACTGCAAAATGTTTTGTTTCCTCTCGGATCTTTCGTGTTAAAACATCTCTCCTTCTGTACAGGAAAGTGAAGAAGGGGACGCTATTAATTGACTCGTCTACAATTGATCCAGCTGTCTCAAAAGAAATGGCTGTAGCTGCTGAGAAGATGGGAGCAGTGTTCATGGATGCTCCGGTGTCAGGAGGTAAGAACCGCAGCTGGCTTTTATGCATGTGTTTGCACAAGTTGTTGGGATTTTGCAAAGGCCAGTGCGCTCGTGTTCATGCTATTTTGGGAATAGCTCCACTGCAACATTTTACTCCATGCTCTACAGTTTTTACTACAAATTAACAGGTAGTAATGATACATTAGTGGCTGTTTAAAGCCTAAACACCAAGCAGACCATTTAAACTCTCAAGCAATTTTTTTTTACTGAGTCATGCTTTTGTTTTATATGCAAAACATGTTTGGACATTGTTTGGCTGAAATAAGCAAGGTATTGTTTGACAAATGCACCGTCTAATTGCAACAAACTTTTTAAAACTAATAATGCATATCAGATTATGTAGATTGAATACACTCCAAATAACAATGTTGGTTTCTTTTTGATTATTACATCCAACATTTTAGCTAAAAGTCATGAGAACTAAGGTCTCTATTGTGGCTAGATATCATAGAAGTTTTTCTATTGCATGGATCAACTTCACGCACAAAAACAAATGATGATCCAGCTATTGTTGGACTGGTTTGTCCACAAAATCACTATCCTTTGAGGATAGTTCTTGGTTCATTTCACTTCTCTATAACAACTCTGCTCCTTTCTGAAGCTAATGCAAACACTGTATGTCTGCAATTGAGCTGAGCTGCCAGTTGATTCCCAGTTAAGCATCTGTCACACTCAGACCTCTCTTTCACCACCTCTTCCAGCTCTTCTAATTCCAAGGCATTCCCAGGCCAGTCGAGAGAGAAAAAGAGAAAAACTTATGTGCAGAGAATTTATTTTGCAATGATGGCAGGTAAAATGTCTCATTAGTTTTTATGTTTAATTTGCTTTGTTCCTGAAAAACTTGGATTAACTAGGATGCTTGTTTTATCCCCAACTACGTCACTTTTTATTCTTCCTCATACAACTTGTCTGCTTTTAAATAGGTTAAATTTATCCATGGTCTATTATTAAATTCTAAAAGAAGCCCCACCTCTCTTTTGAGGAAAATAAGGATTAAAAAGTTCCAATTTACTGAGTTTTCAATCAGGTTTCTCACTTATCAAGAAGAGTTTTATACAGTGCTACTCTTCTATGATTTGTCTGAGGATATATTTTACAGAGTTGTCTCTGATCAAGAATTAAATAGAAAAAATTGAGAGAAACGGTCAGTGTCTGTATCATAGTTTAAGGAAAACCTTGACAGCTAGTTTGCTAATTTAAGAAAAGTTAGACCAGTGACCCTTCAGCCTTAGATCTGAACTGCCCTCCACTCTTTTGGATATCTAAACTCTAGTACCTTTTGGGTTAGTGCTTGGACATGGGTTGTAATTACAGAGCAGGCCGACCAAGGTGCCCTCATGAGGGTTTTATTGCTGCTTTCGACTGGGGGTCTTAAAGGCAAGGTTAAGGTTTTAAGTCCTCATTATGTTGGCGCTGTCTGCTCGTGATGGCTTCTTGACAGAGCACAGGATCACCAGTCGTCCTTAATGGGCTGAGCCGCTGCGGAGAATCTCATGTCAGGGCTTTTCATGTTGACGGAGCCGTAATGGCGGCTATCCCGTGTTAGTGCCTTTCATGTCAGATAAAGAGTCATAAAGAAGAGAGAAACTGCCCTTGCATGGAGGGCAGGAGACGAGAGGAGGGAGATAAGACATGAAGGAGATGCACTGCAGTTAAGCTGTCCGTCTGATTTCTTTTCCTTCTTTCAAACGCACTGTTTTTCTGCTTCTGACTGTTTTCTACATCCGGACACTCAAAATGACAAACACTGATTTTTATTTTATGCCAGGCAGTTTTTTTTTACTAAATGTACAATTGAGTGTGTATTTCCCACACAAACACAGACTTGGTCCATTTTGGTGTGTTTACCAGCTGGCGTCTGCAGAACACACCGACTGCAGTTAGAGAGATCAGAGCCCTAAACCCGTTACTCTCCCCATTACCCACAGTCTGTTGACTTATTATAGACAGTGCACAGTTTGTGTGTGCAGTTCTCTGTGAAGGTTCTTCCTCCGCAAGTCTCTTAACTAAGCCTGTTTACTAGCTTGAGATGACCAATGATTTACCTGCTTCCTCTGGTTTATGCAGCCAGCTTTGCAGGCTCTCTTTTTTTCTCTATAGTCACATGCCGCACACAGCCACCCATTATGTGTTTAAATATTTTGATACAGTTCAAGAGCAAATTGTGAATACAAAAGTTATTTTTGTAACATAATAGTCAGTGGTTTATGTAAGAAAATGATCAAAAATTTGACTTAAAAGTGAGAAATCCTTAAATCAGTTTATCATGATGAGTGAAATCTGTCATCAAAGCCTGGACCTGTGTGTGAACGCTCAGCCGCATTCCCCCCCACTTTATCCCTGCCCCCTTCGTTTCCTCGTGTCTGGGTGGGATACAAGGTTACATGCTTTGATCCAACCAGGAGATGGCACCCTACCCAAACAGGGCACTGTCATATTATTGCAATCTGTGAGCATTTATGTACAAGTGGGCTCATAATCAATATTAATCCTAATCTTTTATTAGTGCTCGCTGCTGGAGGTGAAAGGGTAATAATGTGTCTGCCCATTTCTGTGGGTCTGCATTCATTTATATCTATGTTGGCAAAATATCTGATGAACCAGTGGACAGATTTTCATTAAATTGAATCATAGCCACCACTCCAAATTGGTCACATGTATGACTGCAACATTTTTGGTGTTCTATTAGTGAAGAGTCATTGTCAACACATACTCTGAGACCTAACCCATTTCATTGTACATAACATCATTTACAGGGTTTGACCCGATTGTATTCCTTCTTATCATGAGACCATCTTAGTCTAAAACTTAGCATAAAAGGCAAAGGGCAATAAGCATTCCTTAAAGTGATGCTATCCTATAATTAGTACTTATTGAAATAAATAAAGGTAATATAAATGTTGACAATTTTCCGTGGTTCAGTTTCAGATTAAATCACCTAAAAGAAAAACCCAGGACTATTCAACTGGCGGCCTGTGTGCCACATCTGGCTTTTGGGTGACTTCCACCCAGCCTGCCGAAAAAAATTATAAAAATTATTAACTTAATTTTAAAATAATTAAAAAATGTGTGATTTGATGCAAAAAAACAAATCAAATTTAGGTAAAAGATAATAATACTTGTTCCTTTACACAACACCCCTACCGCCTCAGATATCCAGCCCCTGAACTGTTGGTTTTGAGTAATTGTGGCCACCTGAACAATTTAATTGAATAGCCCTGGTCTATCTGGAACAGACTCAGTTTTTTGAACTTAAACCAAAAATAAGCTTTACTCTGATCTTGTATTTCTCTTTGTTGTCTTGTGGTTTCAGTATTTTTATTCTTCATGTTGAGTTTAAGTTAACACAAAATAAATCCTCTTGCATGTCCTGTGAGGTGGTGTCTTTTACACTCAAATCCCTGTTTTGTATGCTGTGTGTGCGTCACCAGAGGTTTTGGCAACCAATCTGAACTGCAAAGTCATAACTTTTTTTTTTTCAGGAAGCCATTCAAAAAAAAAAAAAAAGAAAGCTTTAACTTTCTTCTCTTTCTCACGATGCCGTTTTTCAGTTTTCCACATTGACCACCATATTGGCTCTAGCTATATAAGAACTAAGTGTGTCCTGGTGCGCGCACACATTCATAAAATCTGGAAACATCCCTACCCAACACCATGAGCACCCTCATCTCTGGCACAGAGGCAGCCCCGTTAGCGTAGACGCTGGGCCTTCAGGCACGCTAGCATTGCATTTACACACGTCTGCCACTGTCTGGTTTCATTAAAAACGTCCGCATGCAAAGCTGACCCACAACAAAACACGCTCTGATGTCACAGGCTCAGGGTGTTGGCAACAACGGCTGCTAAAAAAAAACATGGTCTGGCTAACAAGTGGCGGGGTCGTTAGCAGTAATTACCCAGAATGCCTGTGTTTGTGTCTTTATGCCCATGGTGGGCTGCCACATTGCTAACGCACAATGACTTTAAACAGGCCTTAAAAAAAAACTTTCATTGCATTTTTCTCAAGTGGTGGGAAAGTCACAATTCAGTGCAAATGAAAGCAAAAGGATTGTAGCTGCTGCAGGACCTGAACAACTCTAATGTTGCTTGTTTGTGAGGTCTTATAGTCCTCAGCTAACTATCTATTTAGGTTAAATTTTAGCACGGCTCTAATCATATCCATACCACATCAACTGTAGCCAGGTTTTGCAGTGTGTCATTTGCAGACGGTTTGAACGTCATCCTCCAGCCTGTAGGAGCTTGTTCAAGCAGATGCTGGCACCAGTCGGTTCGTCAGTCGGAGCTGCCAATCCACTCCTCTGCTGACTGATGAAGACTGTTTCTTCACACAAGCCCACAAACGTAGATCTTACAAAATCTACAAAATCTATTAAAACTAAATTCATACCATAGTTTATTTAAAATAATTAATTATTTATTTTCATTGCCCGTTATTCCCTATATATAACCTTTTAACAGAACCTTTGAAAGATCTGGACTGTAGCTTTTAAGCTTTTGGTATTCTTGGTGTTTTCAGCAAAATGATGTCAGCAGATGGAAGGCTTTGTCTGACTTTAGTAATGAATAAACTTTCTTGTTCCTTTTTTAACACTGTGATAAGTTTGAAATGAAAAAAATAAAGAATGAATTTAAAGGCAGGGTTGGTTTGTCAGTTAAGTAATCCACAAAAGCATGCTTCTTATTGTTTTATAGACGCCAACAGCAATTTACCCAAGTTTTTCTGTTATTTCTTAATTTTGTCACATTTTTGTCAGAACATGATACATAAAATTATTGTTCTTAGAATAATCAGCATTTTTTTCTACCTCAAATTGGCTTAAATTTAGCATATTTTTATGTTTTTATTGCTTTACACACTTTTGATGGTTGGGGTATTTAAAGGCAACCGTTAGTGCAGAAAATGTACATAAAAACAAATCAGCATGATCACTAAGTGCCTGGCAGAACCCATTCAGTCCGATTCGACACGTCTTAAAACTCAGCTTTCTCCTAAATCTTTTGGTAAAAGCCACCACTGATACAACCACACTTGAGCCTGTCTAATCCACGTGGATAATCTAATCTAATTATTTACAAAGCTCTACCTGGACGCTAGCATGTTGTTTGGGTTAAACTGAGCTAAGAGTTCATGCTGGACTGGCAGGCTGGGGGTGGTGCTGGCTCAGTCTGTCATGGCTAACCAGTTTGAGAAGGCGTTGGTTGCTCAAAGGCGGGATTAGCATAACAACCCTCTCACTGACAAGTTCTGGTGATGAAGGGGCGGAGTGAGGGGCTAGCGGAGAGGAGGGAGGAGGGCATTGGAGTGGCCGAGGACGGTGGTGATGGAGGGGCAGTGTTGTGGGGGTTCTTGCCTATTCTCCAGATGGAGGTGGACCCGCAGCAGCTGGGGGCCTGGTCTTTACAACTCTGCCACTATGTCGCCTGCTGTTTTCTCTATGTGTGTGTGTTTGTGTGTGTCTGTACACATGAAGACAAGTAGTCAGCTGGTGTATGAGTCACTCAAACAGTCACTGTCCATCAAATGTTGCCTTAACCTCTGACTACATGTCACTCATCTAAACACAAACTAGTGTCTGTGTTAAAGAAAGTTCTGTGAGTGTGTGTTCGGGTGGGAATTCCCTACAATGTGGGGACCAATTTTGGCACACACACCTACTTGTGGGGACCAACTGGTACTTATGGGGACCTAAGCCTAGTCCTCTTTGGGGGAAATGCCGTTAATGGATCAGGGGTTAAGCTTATGACTAAGTAGAGTTTAAGTTAGTTTTAGGGTCAGTTTTTTGTTTCGGGTAAGGGATCAGGATTAAGCTGTAAAAATGAATGGAAGTCACTGCAATGTCCCCATAAAAATAGCTGTACTGGACTGTGTGCGTGTGTTTCCCTCCTAACAACCTAATTGGGGATCATTATTAACTTACTCAATCCTAGATGAGTCTCGTTGGGCCAGGGGAAAAGGATTGATTGTGGCTCTCTGCTGCTCTCCATTCTCTGTCACTTGCCATTGACCAGCCGCTCCCCTATGGAACAGCACAGTTACTGATGATGATGATGATAATAATAATGATAATGATGAAAGCTGACCTGGTGGTCAATAAGATGCACTTGCAAGCTTTTATGCCTGCAGCAATAGTTATAAACAAGTTCTGTTTTCACTCTAAACTGAATTGGCGTTGCTTTTTTTTTTTTTTTTCCTTCTTTTCTAAACTTTCATCTGTGGCCGACGTGCTCAAAGTTCTCATGGAGCATTTGTGAGCTGAAGTCGGTTCTCATGGCACTGAGCTCGTTAAATGCAGCCGATAGTCTGTTTTTAACGCAACAGAGAAGCATTAGTAATGTTGGCAGAAAAACTGTTGAAAGAGCCATTTTATTTTAAATGCTCATGTGTACGTGAGCGATTTTGGTTAACGTGCACTCTCCGTTCACTCATCCACTCGATATCCGCTGTGTGTTTTTACGGGGGCCTGTTTGGGGTTTTATTTTGTTTGAGAAAAAAAATCTGCCCTTCGGTGTAATTATAATGGCGGACCACATGAGGCTTCGATGTTTGCCTGTAAACATTCTACCCCCACCGGTTAACACAAGTGGCCAACTTCCATTGACTTAAGATTGTCACGCTGTGAATTAAAGGCTATTTGCAGCCTGAGTTGGAGAAACCAAAACATTCTTACATGGAGAAATTGTGAAAACCAAGCAGCAAACGACATATTGAATTGCCAAGGCTAATGCTTGTTTTCATCTCTTGTTTTTCTAGTTTTAGTTTGACCTATCTTTGAAGATCCAATGGGTATTGGTCAAAATATACCACTACAGAATGGGACACCCCTTCAAAAAATGCAGTACACCATCGACTGTCACCATATCCTTTCACATAAGCAGAAGAAAGTTCAGTATGACCATATATATATATAATATAAAACTTGTTATCTAACTCAGTGGTTCCCAAAGATGGGGTTGGGACCCCACAGAGTTTTGAAACAAAGATTGGGGAGTCTTAAGAAGATCTACAGAGATCAAAGTAACTTTAAAAATTATACCCAAATTGGCATTAATGGATAGAAAGTTGCAAAAACAATATCTGATTAAATATTGGGTGTGGCTCATTTCAGGGGCTTTGTCCTCCATACTACACTGCACCAAAGGTTGTCTTATTTTTGAGGGCTTCTTCTCATGCGTCTGATAAATGCGGCCCTGAAAACCCTAAAACCAAAAGCTGTATCTGACTATCCTTCTTGGCCTACAATATCCCAGGATTCATTGTACTGTCATCAAATATTACAGGAAAAATAATATGAAGTTCAGAAAATCCAAAGAACTAGCAACTTAACTGATGGAATTTATGCTGCGATATGATGTTAAATAATTAAAAGTACTGATACTGGACCTAAACGCAAATTATTAATGTCTTTAGTTTATTTACATGTAACGTTTAAAAATACATTAAATTTTTTGAAGTTATACCTTTTTATGAAAAGATGTAAGTACAAGTTGTAATGCATTGTAAGGTTCAGCCATGTATGGGTGATATGATACAAAAAGTAACACTAAGGTAAAGGCATGCATGAAAGTGTAAAACAGAGTTAGAGGAAAGAGTTTAACTGGCTTTAATCTAGGCAGTCTTACACTAGGAGCTACATTATCATTTGAGAAAATGTGGCTTTTCATGTTTTTCCTCATATTAACTCTTAACAAAAAAGTTGTCCGATGCAACTTAAATACCAAACATTAAGAACATCCCTTCATTCATGTCCTTTTTGAAGCCCTCATATCCACAAATCTAGTTTAATTTAAACCTACCACCAATAAAACGTGGCTTCTGGTTTTACATGCAGCTCGTAACTTTGAGACACGGCCTCAGAAGCTCTTGTTGGCAGCCAGTTCAGGGATATGCACCTGTCTATGGTGCACACACACACACACACACACACAAACAGATGCCACTTGTACACACACAGTCCTGCTTTTTACATGCAGAGAAGACTTTTAAAACCCAGCTCTCTCTGAAGTGAGAGAGTTGGGTTTTAAAAGGTCATATGGTTGTCATGAATTACTTTGGTTGATTTCCATGAGTAATGAAAGAAGTGCTAATGAACTTAGCGTTCACTACAAACAGACCAAACCAGAGTTGTTTCTGTGATGTCCCGTTGGACCACCGGTTTCAAGCTTTTATGTTAATGGATCATGTTGTCGGTGAAGCCTGGTGTTAAGCATCTGTCCTAATAATGTTCATCTGTGTGCTGTTAACTTGAGTTTTGTTAGAACTCAGAGCTCTGAGTGAACTTGCACAGGCCACACACAACTTGGATATGCAAACACATTTTGTGTGTTTCGCAAAAAAGCGACTTTTATTCTCCTCTTTATTCTTCTAAAGAGAATTTTCACAGAAAAGCTTATTAGTTGAGCAGAAATCTTTAGAGTGGTTTGAGAGTATTTATGTTGAGTGTTGAAGCCTCGATTATTCAGTCAACCAGAACTTTTCTTCTGGATATGGATGAGGAAAAAGTGACTGAAGTAAAAGTTGCTGCTTTCCCAAGGGAATGGATGACTTTTTAAAATTATTATTATTTTTCAATCATTTAGAGAAGCTTTTAAAAAATGGTCACGTTTGTGTTTTTTCAAAACTATGGCCTAATTTTATGGAGTTTTGTTCAAAAGTCTTGTGATCTCTCATTTTTTAACTTTGCTTCCAAGAAACCAGACATTCTTGTAATCTTTTAAAAATGGTCTCTATCAATAGTTTTTCAGGCTTTCTGAAGGTCTTTCAAAGTGTTTCTTTGGACTTTGGCTGCGTTTACGACCACTTTCAGTCCAGTAGCTGACCAATTCAGAGAAACGTCTTTTGTTGAAGCTACTTATAACTCTGACCTATGAATCATGCAGACATAAAAAAGGCTCCCTAAAATCACGTGATCGGACAGTGTTTACTACACAGGACAGACATTTTAGCATGGATTAAATTTTAATTTGAATCTTTAAGCACTTGTTTACCAGCAGCCTGTCACAAAGACATGTGTTGATCCCTTTTTATATATATATTTTGAATAAATTCAATGAAATATGATACCAACAAGGTGATTCTAAAAGAATAATTAATGATCAACTGAAGGATGACTGTCAGAATATTTGTGTTTCCTTTTTATTTGAATATATGACATTTGGCTGACATTTTTTTTGGCATTTGACAACTTCTATCCACAATTAGTCCAATTCTCAACATTTTTGGCATAAATTGTACAGTATACTGCATTTGTCGAAGGCGAAGTGAAAATGAGTGAAAAAGCAACCAAAGTCTTAAGAAAAAATGTTGAACAAATTTTTATGCACAATTTTAAGAAATTAAAAGTAGTTTAAAACTTTTACACAGCCCTATAGAAATACCCTGCTCAACTTTTAATATTTATGTTTTTTTTTTTTTTGTGTGTGTGTGCACAACTTTCTGTTGTGGATGTCTTCTTAGCATTTCTGAGCATTCTTTGCTCTTTATTCGGTCTTTTTCATTCAGCTCCACTCACATACACACTCCTTGTTTCCTCCCCCCCCCCCTAGGGGGCGTTGTGCATTTGCGCACAACGCAGCACTAACGATCCAGGACTGTCACTCCTGCTGGGATGGATGAGCCGGCAGACCCGGCACTCAGGAAGCCTCATTAGGATTCCTTTTTAATCCGTCTCTGACAGGTCCAGCCTCAGAATGGGCCCGGGGGGGGGGGGGGGGGGGGGGGGGGGGGGGGGGGGGGGGGGGGGGGGGGGGGGGGGGGGGGGGGGGGGGG
>JAUBOC010000149.1:12014165-12025143 GCA_032275365.1 Anablepsoides cearensis | reverse complement strand
TGTGTGTGTGTGTGTGTGTGTGTGTGTGTGTGTGTGTGTGTGTGTGTGTGTGTGTGTGTGTGTGTGTGTGTGTCATTACCTGCACATGCTGGCAGACACACAAACAGACGCACACACACACACACAGTTCTGTTCATGGAGCTAATTTGTTGATCTCAGATGGAAGAGCTGACCGTCTCCAGCAGAGCGTGACGCTCTCTTAGTGCAAGGAATGGCCAAGCATGACAATTATGAACACACACACACATGCACACACCATTTTCCTTTGCGTTCCTTTTTTTTTTTTGCTTGCTTTGTTTGGTGTTTTTTTCTCTTGTCCCTTGTCTGTTTCATTCTTGCTGTAATTTCTTATTCCGTTTATCAATCATCTGCTAATTTGAAAGCAAGAAGCTGCAAATAAATAGATTAAAAAGATGACTAGAAGAGAAGAGGGCTTTTGTAGCTTCCTCTAACCTGCTACGTTCTCATGTACTCGCTGGTGCAAACATAGGAAGGCACTTGCTTTGTTCCCTTTACGAGGAGCAATGCCAAACTGACTCTTTGGAACAGATCAAACACCTTCTCCTCCAGGAGTTTCAATGAGTTGTGAGCATATGTAGCGATAAAGATTAAACGTGGGCGATAAACACGCTTATTGTCTCTATAAGAGGGACAGTAAAGGCTCGTCTGTGTACATGTGCTCGTTAGCTCTTTTAATGAAATAATAAACGGGGAAGCGGGTTGGTTTTTCCTCTCATCTGGCCTCCAATGAGGATGAAAAGCTAATCAGGATGAAACAGACGTTTAATATCTGCGCAGCAAATGAACTCCACCTGCTAGTGCTCCGAGCACACAAACATCCTCCCCTCTTGTTTCCATCTGTAGCTCCATCTCTCCTTTTTTTTTCTTAATCTGCATCGACGTGTTCGTTTCGCCGCTCATGCCTGTTTATCCATGTCAGTCTTGTTAAAGCGTGACATGTCCTCTTCTCCACGCAAATTAACGCAGGGGAAGAGCAACACCACTGCGTCAGCTAATAGCCACAGCTTGAGTGGGTGTGTGTGTGTAGAAGAACTTCATTGATTTATCGTTAACAGAGGACAACAGCTCCCCGTCAGCGTCTCTGGTCGCTATAACAAACGATCTGTGCGCTCGGACGCGTTTTATTGTAGCTCAGCCGGTAACCTTTTCAGCTGCTGACCCAGAACGTTGGGAGGGGCCGCCTGCTCGTGTGTGGAGAGAGTTGGCGGGGGGAGCATTTGCGATGTCAAACATATGTCCCCAGGAGTCCCTCAGACAGGGAGGTGTCAGGATAGATGGTGAAGGAGGGGGGAGTTCACGGCGAGACGTGCGTACGAGCATAAACTCAAAAAGCCAAATGTGATTGCTTTATTTTATTTTTTACAAACTCACCACTGATGCCACATTTCCAAAACTGCTGGTTAAACAATTAGAGAGTCTGAGAGGACGCATAAGCATTGAAGGAAGGAGGGAAAAGACACAAAGAAAATAAATGCAATCCCTATTCTTAATTAGTTAGTAGACAGCTAATAAAAGTGTGGTAGTAATGGCGGAATGAAAACCAGGTGGAAAAAGCGAAGGAGGGGGAGTGCTGCTGATTTTAAGGACCTATGATGGTTTAATCGTCATATTGAGAGCAGAATAGAGTTCCAGGCCTGTAAGTAACAATAAACTAAAGCAGCTAAGACTTGATGTGGTCGGCTTTACAGTGGCCTTTTAAATCATTAATTTACAAAAGCTGCACAAGCACATTTGAATGCGCTGTAGTTACACCCTCCCTGCTGTAATGGTTGGCACTAGTTTTCACTCTTTGCTTCTGTCTGTTTTGTCCCTTTCTTCGTCTGATTAGCATTTTTTGTTTCAATATAGCACTGAGATTTGCTCCCTTGCTTATGAAAAGTAGGTTGCCGCAAAATGGAGCAGAGCAAAAAAAAATAAAATAAAAAGTGCGCCTCCAAATGTGACAGTAGGGGTTTATGGCTCCCCTGTGCTGTTTAGCCACTTCTCCTCCTCCACTTTCTTAGAAGAGAGGATGATGAGGGATAGTTCTGGTGCTGAACATCAATACTGCATTAGCCAGCATTACAAAGGCTTCAGCCATTAACACTGAGGAATGATCACAGCCAGGCTTAAAGTTCAGCAGGGGTCACCAGAATCACCGGGCGCTGCTAACTCCATGTTTTGTTGCATTTCTTCACAAACTTGAAAATGACCATTGAAATCAGTGCTGTTCATCATAACTCGGTCCACCCTTATTCCTGAACACTTAATCTATTTTTTTCTTTGCTAATTATTTAACCTGATGGAATTATAAGTTTCTACTTAAAGCTCAAAGATTTGCTTCGTCATTCATAGAATAAATCATGTTTTCAGGTTAGTTAAAATACTTTAGCAGTTTTATGAGTCAAAGGATCAAAGCAAACATCTAATATTTTTCATTCTCTTCTCCTCAGACTGGGTTTGGACCCTAAGCTACTTGCAAAGATCCTCAACATGTCGTCAGGTCGTTGCTGGTCCTGCGACACATATAACCCAGTCCCAGGTGTGATGGAGGGGGTCCCTTCTGCTAACAACTACCAGGGTGGCTTTGGGACGACGTTAATGGCCAAGGTAATGTCTCTCTTTGTTTTAAGTTCTGATTTTAGGTTTTATGGTTATCACACCATAGCAGTAAGTGTATGTGCCAAATTCCAAAATGAAAAAATGAGGCATTTGATGATGAGCAGCTTGTACATCTTCAATAAAAGCTATGTTTGATTGCTAAATGGAGTTTGTTAAAGGCATTGTGGACTAAGTTCCAGCTGGATGGGAGTTGAAGGATTTCCGTCTGGTCCCCCAAATACAACAGGCCACCCAATTTTAATGTCTTAAACATAACAAAGAAAATCTTTAAAATGCCTTGGAAAAAAAAAATCAATGAATGTTTTCAATTTTTGAAACTTCATCTGTTTTTGTTTTATTGACTAAATAGTTATCAACCTGAATAATCTATAAAGCATTAACACAATTGAGATCATTGAGATTTTAGCTATCATTTTGATGTTTTGTACCATTCTTCTGCTAATTTCAAGGTTTTTAATGTGCTTCTTTCAGCTGTTTTCTGCTAATTTCAGCAGTTTTTGTGTTTTTTAGCTAGTTTCTAGCCAATTTAAGCTTTTTCAACTAAATTCTGATTTTCGTGATAGATTTGGTTGTTTAATTCAATGTTTAATGCTCTTTCAGTTTCTTTGTGTCACTTTGAGCTACTTTTTTCTAACTGTTTTTTTTTTGTCTATTCAATTCTGAATTACTGCATTTTTACAGGAAATGCAAATTTTCTAGTTAATATTTGTTTTATTTAAAACTCTTCAAAGTTTTGTTTTGTTTTACAAAAGTGACCTCCCTGCTCACTTTGTATGGCCTGGTCTGTGTTTTCATTAAATAAACAAACGTGGATGTTTCTACTTGTGTACTAAAGGAAAAACTCAGTAAAAATGATTACCTGACAGTTTTCCCTCACTCTCCTTTCATGTCACCACATACAGGATCTCGGTTTGGCACAAAACACTGCCACCAACACAAAGACCCCCATCCCTCTGGGATCCCTTGCCCACCAGATCTACAGAGTCATGTGCTCCCGCGGCTACGCTAACAAGGATTTCTCATCCGTCTTCCAGTTCCTACGCGAGGAGGAAGGACAGTGAAGGGACGGGGGGGGTGGATGGCTGACAGTACTGCTATCATAGACTATTACACACCTCAGAACCACACACCCCAGTGTCCCTTATCCCAATATGCTCAGGAGAGACTAAGGCCTTATTCTGAGGCAAAGATCTAGAGTCCAATTATCATGCTGTATTTTGACACATGTACCCTTGTTGCTTTAGATGAATATATATATATTTTTTTCTCTTTGTGGTGCTTTTATCTTGAAAGAAAATAAAGCCATTCTTATTCCATTTTCTACTTAAAAACCAAATATAGAGGTACAACTAGGGGCTGCAGGTTTACATGTAACTATGCAACTAATATGTTGTTTTTTAAAGAGGCTGAATGAGTAAATAAATTTTGTCTGAACGGTGCTAAATGCCTGTTATATAGATTACCTTATCTGTCCCTGCCATTATAAGTATTGGAAGAACACTATAGTTTTGAAGATAATAAAGGAAAGTGTTTTTTTTTTTTCTAATACCCATATTTGCAGCACTGCCAGTAACATAGCTGCCCACAGTTGAAGCTCAAAGTTCACATAATTTGATGATTTCATTCTGTCTGCTTACATTTCCTTATTTTAAAAAAGAAAACTCGTTTGTTTTGTTATTTAATCTCTAATTTAATCGTGTTACCTGGTGGAAACACTAAATTTACAGTGTTTGAGTTCTTTTTTTACCATAGTTTAGCTGTGAGATAAATATGCAATTATTTTTGTACAGTATACAATGCAGTGCAATGTTGCAGGCATTTAGAGGCTACAAAGTCAATTTAAACCTAACCTCTTTTCTCTGCTGTCTACATCTGCTTATTGAGCCACCTGAGTGATATTTTTGTAATTAATACTGGTTATGTTGTAAACTGCTAAACCTTCTTATTATTTATCACCTTCTCTGGTCCAGTTAAATATATTTTCATATATATTTATATATATTGTTCTGAGTCTGTTACATCTTTATTAAAGTGTCATTGTTTTCCCTAATCTGAAAAAGCACGTGATTTATATTTTATAATGTGGTGTAGCATTGGAAAAAATAATAAACAATCCTTTTTTATTATTATTTACAAAAAATCATTATTGATGTCTTTTTATTTTGTAACAACAAAGTAGCTCACAAAATAACATGATTGTGATTTGCTATTTTTATAAGAGGCAGAGGGCATGCTTTGATGTTTAGTAAGGGCAGAACTTAAAAGTTCAAAATTCTCTCTAAATTTAGAATTTTTTATACAGGCATGACTTACATACTCAAAATGCAAAAGGTTTGACAAAATTTGGTCAGAAAAGCTACTAAAACCACTTTCTACAGTTACAGTTAGGGGCCCTCTGCTAGTGTCAACAAAAACTTGTGGCCCTTTCCATCATTTAAGTTGCCCATCCTTGCGCTAACTGTTTAAATGCACAAAATTTCCTTCAGCTACACTGATGAAATGATGTCTCATGTTCCCTGAACCACTCTTTCACAATTTGAGCCCGATCAATCCTGGCATTGCCATCTTGGAATATGCCCGTGCCATCAGGGAAGAAACAATCCATGGATGGAATAACCTGCTCATTCAGTATATTCAGGTCAGCTGACCTCATTCTTTGAGCGCATACTGTTGCTGAACCTAGACCTGACCAACTGCAGCAACACCAGCACTTAGTTTTTTTTTATTTTTTTGGCCAGACAGTGTATTTGGAAACAATGGATCATGCTTTATTTGGATATCAACTTACAAGTCTAGTAGTTGAAAGGAAGTGAACTAGACCTAGAATCTGGTGACTAAATTAACTAAATCATAATGCCTGCATAACAAAATGGTATTCTAATTTAACTTATCTTGCTTACTTGATATAATATTTTAATTATGGATTTGACAGATGAAGATACTGCCATCTTCCTTCTCCTCTTGTTGTTCAGTTCCACCAAAACTCTTCAGCACAGCCTCATAAAAAGCAAAAGTCAGTCGAGGAGAAATAGAAGCACTAATCTCAGAATGATGCCCTTATTTCCATCATTACAATGAAACGAGAGGGGGGAAAAAAACAAGTGTGGTTTTGTTTTATTTTGCACACTTTTTTTAAAAGGCTACAGTTTGGCATTTTACGGAGTCGTCTGAGCGGCAGGCACAGTTGGAGCAGACAGTGGCGAGCCGTTGGTGGCGGGTTGTGTTGTGGGCTTGTGACTCACTCTGTTATTGTTCGAAGTTGTGCACTTGCCTCGGCGGTGTGCTTTAAAGATGATGTTTGTCTATAATGGTGAGGAATTATTGGCTCAACAGGCGCTTGTTTCAGAACATCTCTTCTGATGTAATTAGTTTCAGCTGATTTTACTTCTCAAACAGGTTTCTGCATCTTATGCGGACATTAGATGTTTTTTTTAAGTAGAGCTTAGTTGACTGAATTAGGCAGAGTCGTTGATTCATATTCTGGTGTTTTAATTTGCTTGTGTTTTATAGCAAGCTGCTGAGCCGGTGGTTTCCTCATTAAAGGACAGATGAAAGCGGGCTGTAAAGGAGCAGTGGTGAGGCCGGCCTATGCTGACGTCTGAGCGGGATGCTAGCAACAGACCGAATACTGAGCCAGCCGGTCTGAGCCAGAGGGCCTCACCCTTCCAGCCTGGCAGCCAGCGGTGGGACACCAGACGCACCACAGGGACTGCGTCGACACCAAGAACACAACACCACGCTCATGTGTCAGCAAGAGTTCAGTGACTATTGTTTGAGTTTTTGGCTCCAAAGGGTTCAAGTAATAACTGATATCAGAGAAATGCTGAGAGCAACACAACAATCTATTGATTGTTTGCCACTTTTTATATTCTTTGATTGTTTCAGCAAGGAGATCTGTTGAATGTAAAATGGACTGAACCTATATATTTCTTTATCAAACCCCATGGGTTACAGGACGACTCACCTGACCGCTCCACCATAAATATCTTTCTGATGGATTCTTTCACCAAACTTTCCCAGCAAACCCTCACGTTCACTGTTTGACCACTTTTACCCTTTAGGCTTTCACACTTAACTCTTTCCGTTACAGATTCTGACTGAAATTCAGATTTGAAGCCTGACCAAAACATTGACATTTTCTAGTGTCTCTTAGGAGCTCTCAGTGACTGATGGTTGTCTTCATCAATATCAATGTCTCAGTGTCTTTGGTGTTATCCTTGAGAAGAAGATCCACTCTCTGATTATAAAAACAGATGTGAATAGTTTGCAAGACAGGCTAAAGTCCAGACTTAAATAGGGTTGTCTCAATACCAATCTTTCTCAAATCAAGTACGAGTACTTTTGTTGCCTATACTGAGTATTTACTGAACTTAAACATTACAAAGAGATTATAAAAACACATTTTTTATTAGAACCTGTTACTAAATCGGATAAATATCTGATGTTTTGCCAAAGCGAACCTTAGTCTAAACAATCATGTCACATTTCATCAGACTGTGAGATTGGGGTAAACAGACCGATCCAAGTAATAATGATACTAATATCAAGTCATCTTGTAACTCCAGACCTCTTTCGTTAAAGAACAGAAGTCCAGTTGCTTCGTTTTTGTTCTTTTAATTTTCTGTGTCCCGAATGACTGAGAATCCACAGAAACATTATAGTAACATTGTTGGACCATGTTGAAGCTAAAGTTCTGGATCAGTACTTTAGTTGGTTTCACTTCCATCATGTCGATGTGACTCCACACATCTTCAGCTACAGAACAGAAGTCCAGTTGCTTCATCTTTTTCATTAGATTTTCCATGTCCTGGATGACTGAGAATCCACAGAAACATTATAGTAACATCGTTGGACCATGTTGATACTAAAGTTCTGGATCAATACTTTAGTTGGTTTCACTTCCATCATGTCGATGTGACTCCACACATCTTTGGCTACAGAAGAGAAGACAAGTTGTTTTGTCTTTTTTTTTCATGTCCTGGATGACTGAGAATTTTTTGCAAGTTTATGAGCAAATAATATTTTATTTAGCATAAATGGCTTTTTGAAGAACTTCAAAATGAGAGTTGACTCTAACTGGAGAGACTAAAAGAAACCTCTGTAATACTTGTTGGTCTTAATGTACACCAAAGGGACAGCTAAGTTGGTTGTGAGAAGAGAATTGGAGGGAGGATCTGTTTTTGGTTGTCTGTCCAAGGTGATTTCTTTGCCATCTTAAAACAACTCCAATCTAAAAAAAAATCTGAAAGGTTAATGCAATAACTATTTTCTACACTTGTATATTGTCTCCAATTTTACATCACATGATTAATTTCCGAGAGTTCTATGGTTATAGGCTGAGAGTAGCATTGGCATCTACACTTGTAGCACTTCCTTTCATGCATTTTCTGCTAACTGTTCCTGAAAGTTTTCCTTCACTCAGGCTCGTTCTGGAAGTCTGGTTCTCAACATTGTTTTTAATTTGCCACTTGCTTAACCTCCTTTAAAAATTCAACCTTCCTCAGCTTTGATAGTTGCTGCTGTGATCAACACCTGTGACAACAGCGTTCATTACATCCCCATTATAATTGCTGGATCTTTCTGCCTGTTCAACAACTTACTCTTTAAGGAAGTAAAGGAGGTCACGGGGGCCAGGGAGGGAAGCAAGGCTCCTCTCAGCACCTCGTGATTCATATCAAACGCACGTTAAGTGGCATACAGCTAAATTAGTGGCTGGAGTCTTAGCAGGTATTATAGCTCAAGCAGCGATGTGTAACGAGCCGCTGTCTCCCTGGGTCGTAATGTGGCCTTTCTAACTTTTACATGAACCCACCAATAATATTCAGCCCATTTAGCCCTTTAGCTCACATCCACACCCACGGCGTCTGCACATCAGCACAACACCCACACGTCTTCTTCCTGTTTTGCAGACCTCATTCCCTCGTCCTGAGTCACTGACTCTGCTTAGGTTCATTAGTGAAGATAATTTCATTTCAGACGGCGAGTCTCTGCGCCGAGCGTGTCATGCCGACAGCTCGGCGCGGAACAACAGCTAAAGATGCTGTTCAGCCCTGATTAAAGTTTCATTAGTGGTGTATCAAGATGTGAGACCCACTATCTGTTTAAAAGGTTGCATTTCTACGGATAAAAACAAGAGAAGGAAAAATTGGCTTTTTCGCCTCATTTTCTCTTTCTTTCCATTGTTTTCTAATGGAATTATAGATAAAAACAGCATAATTAGTGTCCCTTACCCAAAAGAATATTTTATACTACAGCACTTTGTTGATTCATTTATAATTTTGTTGTTTTTTTTCTTCTTCTTCTTGGAGCTCCAGTATTACCCCCCATACTCCTAATGTCAACTGTGAGTAATGACAACACGCTCACTCTATTCATCATACGCTGCTGCACATGCTCAGTAGCTCTTCATTATATTAATTCCTCTCATTGGAAGAATGATCATCAGCCTCGTCAGAATCCATCACCCCGGTTCCCACAGAGGCCCAGGCCCCTAAAATAATCGCTGTTGTCTGTGACATGCTCTGGCCCTGCCATTGCCGTCAGGCCCTCCATGGTGGGCCCTAAATACCCAGGAGAGGCCCACAGCTCCCACTGTGCCACATTCGTCACTGCCGCTATGTGAGAGAGGAGGTGGGCGTTATCGCCTCATCCAGAGCCAGCTTTGGGTCCAATAGAAGAGACAAATGAAATTCAGGCTATATATTTTCGAAGGATACAGGATCTGAGTCGTCCCTCGTTTTTATCCTCTAGGTAGTCTTGATCAGTATTTTTCTGGACTTCCCAAATGTTTTTCAGAGTTTTAATTTTGACTTTGGCTTCTTTTTCCACTCATTATCAGTCCTGTATCTGACCATTTTTAGATAATGTTTTTGGTTTGTTTGACATTGAACTCTGACACATCATCACATTGTATCACACCAGAAAGACAGCCATGTCTCAGCTCTCTTATAGGCTGTGTCCAAATTCAGGGACTGAATTCAAAGGCAGAATTTAAAGGCTGAATATATCACAGCAAAGCACAGAAGACTGTCTAAATTTGAAGGCTCCTCCTGTTGTGGCCTACAAATGCGTCTTCCTTATCTCTCGATTTGAGGGACACATTTGGTGTATCCTTCTCAACCTACCCTATCCCACGATGCATTTTTACCCTACTGGGAGATTTTTTTGCTTGTAATGGCAGATTATTTTTTGTCAGAAATCATCTTAAATGAGTGCCTCCCTCAATTCTTCATGTATTGCCTCAAAGCTAATTTAGTAAATTCTTAATATTTTGTTAATTTCAATCATTGCTTCTGTTTAGTGTCATCACAGTTGCTGAGTGACAGGACATATGCTGGGGTAAGGGCGGGAATAAAGCTAAAGGCTAGACCGTCCAAATTCACAGCAACTTTCTTATGATCGACTGGGTCAACAAAAGACCTGGCCAACGTAGACCAGGTAGGCTGGGTCCTTCATAGAATGCATCCCCTATAAGGATGCAGTCACTGACCTGACAGAGGACAGCAGATCTTTAATGTACCAAACTTAAGGTGCAGGAAGTTAAAAGATGATCCTTGTTCTGATTTAGTGACTGCATCCACAGGCTGCATTCAGGTAGCCCCCATTTTACCAAATTAGTTTAGTTTTTTTCAACTCAATTCTTGCCTGATTCAGGACAGCATTTGTTTCTCTGTAGCCTAAAACCAATAGATAGTTTTTTCTGAGATCTCAGGGTGGTTGGGTGCTGTATGTTTGGTTGTTCCAGATCTTTCTATTGGTTTATTCTGTATTTCCCTGTTGTTATGTTTTTTGGTATTAAGGATATTTTGACTAATTAAGCAAATTTTAGATACACACTTATATTTTATAATTTGTGATCAGTTGTAATTATTTACTTTACACAGCTGATTTACAAGTCTCTATATTAATACGTGCCTCACTCCAGCCATATAAACACATAATGTTTTACATTTCAGAAGTGTTCACTTCCTTGTTTACCATGACATCATATCCGGGGTGGGACTTGACCGTGATATGAAGCTGTTGGTCACATGTTGTCCGGGGACATTCTCTGAATCTCCAAAGCCAGGACGGGGGTTCAGGAACTGGACCAGATCTGAGTTATGTTTGGTAAACTTTACATGACTATAAATTAATATTCAAGTCTGAGAATTGAATCTATCTCCTGGACATAATTTGGTCTCTCATTTGAACATGATCTTTCAGCTAACTCTTAATTATTTGGGTATTGCTGGGTTTCAGTCATGTGACCCGGATGATGCAAGAAAGTCAGATGGGGGGCAGGAAGTGATTTGCTCCCATTCAAAACACAGGGAAATAGATCACAGCGAGCACACTAATGCCCTAAATGTGCTGG
>JAUBOC010000149.1:11998155-12014065 GCA_032275365.1 Anablepsoides cearensis | reverse complement strand
TTACATTAGAGCAGCTGCAACAACCATACAAAGCACAGAATTTAGGCATTTTGAAGCTGAATCAACAGAAGGAAACATGGCTGCTTTTACTTCCTGCCCCCCATCTGCATTTGATGATGTCATCTGAAACCCAGCAATTAAAAACTCCTAAATTGAAGAAATGAACCAGTCTTGTGTGTCACCATATAACAGACAATTGTAAACTGGCTCTTTAGACTTTCTTTAGGGTCTTTGTGACAAATTTTGTCACAAAAACATTGTTCCCATTTCATTAGTTGGCTCTACGAATAAAAGAGTGAGGATAACACAGTTTGACACATAATTAGGTGAACCAGAAAAGTAAATCCCAAAGAGCTATTAGCTGAAAAGTTGGTGTTCAGAACAATAAATTAGATTTCTTACAGTTTCTTTACTTTCAGTTGTTGTTTATCTAGTTTTGTTTTTGATCCAACATTTCTTCTTTGCCCTCATTTATTTGCACAATATGCTGTCATTATCATGTACAAAGATGGGACAGAAAATGAGAGAAAAAGAAAATAAGAAAAAAAAAGAACTACTGATCAAGATCACTTTGAAAGATTACAATAAAATCTGTCTCTTTGGTAGCAAAATATACAAAAATTAGACGTGGCTTAAAAATCTTTACATATATACATAGAGTTATAAAAAAAATACTATTTATAATACTCCACTTTTTTCAATTTTAAATAAACAGGATATGTGGAAAGAACATTGTGAACAGGTATCAAACTTTGAAGTGCTTCTTCTTCAATTGTAATGTATGTGAATGACAAATCTCAACAGTGAGGCGTGGAGATGGCAGTGTGATGGTATGTGGCAAAAGTGTGTTCAATAATATATAGATGACATCATAAAAGATTGTAGATATCAAAATACTAGCTGAAGTAAAATACTTAAATCAAAAGAAGTGTCAAAGTAAAATATGTGAACTGAAATAAATCAAATGGAAATTTTTGAAACAATATGTGTGCAGCAGATGCAATATAAGAGATGCTATTCATTGGAACTCCTTCTAAATCTAAAAAATACAGCCTCAGTAACTTGTACTATAGTTGTTTGCGGCATTTAAACTTTTTGATGGTCTCATCTTGCTCCATTTAAAGTCTCTTCATGGCCAATTGGTCTGATAACTCATTCTCATCTTCTGCTAATTGAATGGAGAATGAATGGGAATGAGAGGCAGGGTAAGCAGTAGCAGGAGAAAATGAGGGGTGTTGAGGTGGTGGTGGTGGGGGGGGGGGGTGTAGTGATGGGATAGAGGACAAGTGAGAGGGAAGCGAAGCGAGTGGCGGCGGCGGTGGTGGTGTAGCATGCAAGGCCTCATTGATTAGGTGGCGAGCGGTGCAATGTTTCTCTCCTGACACTTACATGCATTAAAGCTACATAAACACCCATAATTGGTTCGTTTAGAGCAGAGTGGAGGGAAGCCGCCTACATAAACACAAACACACTCATCGCTGACTCTGTGTGTGGGTGTGTGTGTGTTTGGTTTACAGAGAAAATCAAGAAGCAAAATTAAACGCTCATAAAAAAAGAGAGACATCACTAGCTTGCAGCGTGGTTAGTGTGGGGGGAAGGATGCTTCCGTGTGTGTGTGTCTCAACAATCCCAGTGCTGTACTAAGCAGGAATGATAAAACCATCCTCGGAGATTCAGGATGACAATAACACTCACTTTGGGGCGAGTAAGGATTGGGAGGGACGCCGCTAACCGTGACAAATTAGCCCTCAGACTTTACAGTAGCTGATTGGCTGCCAGCGTCAGGAGGAGGACGTCCAGTTGGCTCGACGAGATGATGGATAGTTATTATGCCGTTCTAATAAAAGAGATGCAACTTTGCTGCTTTTTCAGCTTGAATGTAATCCTCCAGAATATGTGCACGCTTTTCTAGGTTTGAAAAGTAAGGAAGTGAAACATCCTGCAGCACTGAAGTCCCTGCGCTTTTTTGCTCTTGGATGTCAGTGTGTAAAAGACAATATTCAGGGTATTCTTTGCGTTCCCACAGCGGCACATCCATCAGGTCATAAGACCCCTGACAGGGCGTAACTGGCACTCTCTCCTGGCCCCGGCCCCCGAGGACCATGTCAGTGGTTGGATAGTGAGTTCCCTGGACATGGAATGATGGGATTCCTCAGTCTTGGCTGTCATCTCTAATCCAACACTCTCACCCACACAGCTGAATCGCCATCTTTCTCTGTCGCTCATGTTGTGCACCGACACACACACACGCGTTGACTCTCTTTGTCCATTTCCGCTTTGGGACACCAATAAATTTGCATTCACTGCCAATTCAGATGCTGCATCAACATATATACATATGGTTGACGTGTCCAAGTGCTAAGTCACCATTATGTCTTCGTTCAACACACACAAGTGCAGACACCCTCCGGTGGGCAGGTCACTGCGGCCCCAGAGCAGTGGACTGTGCTAAGCAGGTAAATATAGAGAGGACAGTTTTTATTATACAGGAAAGAGGTTCTGTTACTGGTAGGGGAAGCATGACCCTTTGGGATGTTTTTTTTTTTCTTTCTGTTTTTTCGACAAAAAAAAAAAACGGATTTTGCCTTCGCCTTCTATAATTCACCATGAATGTTCTGGGTGTGTATGTCATGTCTCTAATGTAATTGCCCAGTAGATTACTGCATTGCCTCCAAATCAATACCACCAAGGGTGACAAATGTGTCATCTCTGCATGTAACCCTAGACACACAGAGAAATTCACTTTTTTTTTCTTTTTTCTCATGCATGTACATTATGGTGTAAAGGTGTGTTGACAAATGGAGCAGAAAAGGGGATAAATAAAGAAATGATGAGCGCGATATGGAGCCAGGGCTGTGTAATCTTTTCGGGCTTGTCATTTTGAACTGAGCCTCCACATGAGGACCCATCCATTCTCAATGCTCTAAAGCTCATTGATCCTCCTCTCCCTTGCAAGGTGCTTCACATTCAGTCAATAACTGAGATCGATATTGATTATCATCCTTAAACTGCCTGGTTTGGGGATTGGGTACCTTGGAGTGTGCGGTGCACCCCGAAGGGTTTGGGAAAACAACAAAACTGTTTAATAAAGTTTTTTTTATTTTAGAGCTTTGTGATCCAAAGTGTAGGTTTAAATAAACAAAAAAGGGAACCAATATAAATGTCTTTATATTGCATGGCAACCATTCAGGGTTCTTTTATCCACCTTTATCCCAAACTCCTGCTTGACAGCTTCGGCTGTAACCCGTCAATCATTCCCTCTCAGATAGCCCCATGATTACAATCGACACTCAAATGATGGAAGTGAATAAAACTCATTACTGACAGTCAGCGTGAGTCATCGCCGGACATTAAAAGTTGCGTCCAGCCTGCAGACGTCCATTCCACGGCCATGCTTTATGATGGGAGACCTGATCGGGATGCTATCGCCTTTCTGTGCCAATCTCCATCAATCCACAGAGATACCCCCACCCCCCACCCCCCACCCACCCGTCCTGTTTTCTCCTCTGGACCTAAAACACCTCATGCTTTCAGCCTCTGGTTTCATAGAGATTTTTTGCTCATTGAGCTTTCTCCAGAAATGAGTCATGGGCAGATTGGTGTCTGAGGTTTTAAATGTGGTTGCAGTTGTAAAACAAATGTGCTACTAGTTTCTTTTTTTTCTAAATGTACAATTAAACACTATTTACCACACTCAGGAAAAAGGAGTCAATCATTTCCCGGACCACAGAGGTAATGATTGGACGAGCTAGTAGCCATTAAGCCATCCTCTTCACGTGGTCTAATGTAAACCAAGTCAGAGTCACCCAATGGAGAGCTATTCCCCTACAACTGGTTTTTTTCTCATAAAGTCAATGCAGAGAGGGAGAACGAGCCGTGTTTACAGAAACACGGGGAGCGGCTCACCTCTGATCTGCCCTGAGATAGAGGAAGGGGGGAAAAAAAAGAAGAGAGAGACTGCGGAGAAAGAAACAGACGAAAGGAGACGCCAGGGGTTACATGATTGCAGAACAAACTCATAAAAGTTCCATTAACCCGCGAGGAGTTTCATCCAGCAGACAGCCGTCACAAACAGAGCATCACCATAAACCCTATCCTCCCACCTCACCTCCATCGTTTTCTTGATCTCCCCGCAGCCTTTGCCTCATTGCTCTCCGTCTTTTTCTACCCAAACTATTTCATCGTTCTCTGCAGACAAACACTTGCAAATCGATTTCACGAGGATTCCCTGCTGCCTCCCATTCGGTTGAACAAAAGAAAAAGCTCATTGTTATTGTCCTTTTTCCCAGTTTAAACAGGGTTCCTGGCCCGTGAGTCACGATCTAAGAGAAGCCACAGGTCTCTCTGTCAGCGTCACTCTGTCTGTCTTATTAATCCTGTTTGCCATTCATTCAGGAAGATACACTAAGAGGTATTTTTTTTTCTTTTTACACAGAACTGCTTTGAGCTTTTTTTTAAAGAATGTAACTAAATGTTTGCCCACATAATTGAACTGTTTAAACACACACACACTCCCTCACACAGACACAGACATCTTGATTCAAGTGGTGAACCAAGATGACAATGGTCTCAGTCTTTTAACATTTTTGGGATTGAGCTGAGCTTTATTCATTTATAGATCTTTTAGGAAATTGTGATTAAAACCTTAATATTTCAGAGCTATGTCATTTTCCAGGTATAAGCTAAATAAGCTAAGCAAGCAGTTATTCTTGTGTCAATTCAATCTCACTTCCTGTTTTTTTTTTTTGAGAAAGTGGTTTTGGTTCTCCTTTTTACATTGCTAACCTAAAAGCTTAGAAATTAAATGGAAAAAAAAAACATTTTTATGGAGTTCTTGAAGCTGATAAGATTATTTCTGATGTATAATAAAACAGAGCTAAACTCTAATGTTGCCACTGATATACTAGCAGAAACATAGTTATAACTTAAAATAATTGTGCTGAGACAGAAAACAGGTATAAACTCCTAAGAAAAAATCTTTATTTCTAATTATGAGCATAAATGTTTTAATGTGGTAAAAAGGTCAATGTGCGTAGGAGCCTATAATTTATTACATTCTGCTATGATACATAAAGCATTATACAGTCAGAAAGGTATTTTCCTATCTTCAGTGCATTCTTTAATCAAAAAGACAAACACTAGAGGAAAAATTCAGAGCACTGAAAGCAGACATGCAGCTGACCCCTCCTCTACTCTGTCCGTCAACAGAGTTTTATAGTTCTGAGGAGCTCTGATCCCTGCTAAACAGTTTGAGTGTTCTTTGAAATCACCCATTAAGTTACTAAGCACAGGCTCTTAACTTCTCCTCTGATACTATGTGGTACCATTATCTCTACGGCTGCCTTTCCCATGGTGTAACCTTACCTCACAAACTGATCTTGCCCCAATATAAACACACACACATGTGCGCGCACACACATATTTTGCTCCTTAAATCCTTAAAGTTAAAAAAAGGAGGCAATCGTTTCTTTGATTTGTCTTTGAGATGTTGTGCTTCTTGCTCGAGGACCTTAGGCTTAAACTGAAGTTTGTGATAGATTAATATGTATAAAAATCCAAAATGTTCAGTTCTGTGGTACAGAGCCCGCGAGGTGACACAAGAGAGTTTTTTTTTTCTTTTGCGTTCCCACGCAATAGTATTGCGTTACCTCGCAAAACCTTTTGCGTTCTCTCCCAAAAGTCATTTATCACTGTTGTGGCTGCTGGTTTATTAACAAATTCCCATGTTCACCATTAGCGAGTTAACCTACTACTTTAATTCAGCTTCAGAATGAATATAATACACAGCCACGCATGGAAGTATGTCATATACCGATATTTTAACACAGTGGAGCCACGCAACATCAATGTCAATTTCACAAACTTGTGGCAACACATCCGGTTTTGTTTACCGAATATTTCAAAATAAAAGTCGAATTTAATTCAGCTCATATACAAAACAAACTTTTGCGTGGGAATGCAAAACAATTTTGCATGGTAACGCAAGAGGTTTTGCGAGGTAACGCAAAAGTATTGCGAGGTAACGCAAAGATATTGCGAGGTAACGCAATACTATTGCGTGGGAATGCAAAAGAAAAAAAATCCCCCCATGTCCCCTTGCGGGCTCCGTACTACGGAGTGTTTTTAGGAAAACCTGGATGACTCAACAAAAGTTAGGATACTACAGGTTTGGAGAGCTTTGTTTTGATATTTTAGTCCGCTTCCTTTCTGTCTGCCACAGTGGGAACATGTTTGGGCTGATGGCTTAGAGCTCTGATTACAAAACGTTAGTCTTTCAGTGGAGTGGTGGGACTCAAGTAGAAGATCTGGATGACTTTGTCAACTATCTCCATCTTCTGCCGCTTATTAGTGTTGTGGAGGCAACAGGAGAGAAACCCATCCCTAACCCCAAGCAGCACTTTTCAATTCATGCCCAGAACACTTCTAAAGAGAGATGTGATGCCCAAACCACAATCGAGAGCTTTGGCTTTTGAATCAGCTCTCTCTTCACCATGACTAACCAAAGCAACACCCTCATTTCCTGCTTCATCCTTGAGGCACCAAACAGGTTTCTCAACCCAACAGTCAAAAAAAGCAGCTTGTTGACCCAACTATCCTTTCCAATGAACTTGATGTTGACAAAGTGAGCCATGTGTGTCCATTTATTTAGTGACCACTTCACATTTCACCATAAAGCCATGCAAGAAGTACTTTCAGAATATAACCTTCTACAATTTAATTAGCCATATTGGTCAGCAGCAGCCCCGAGAGGTCAACAGGACTCAGCACTTCACTTTGGGTGCAGGAGGTGGTGGTAGGGTTGTTGGATGCAAAATAAGGACAGGGGATTGTGGGAGCTGGAGCAGCAGATAGAAAGGGAAGCCCAGACTCCCCAGTCCCCCGAGAGAGTAGCAGCAGAGTGGGTGTGACGGTCATGAGATGGGGGCATAATGAGGATACATCACTGCAGCAATGAGGTACTCTGTCACAGGCAGAGATACACAACCTGCTGTGTGCAGCCAATGGTCACCACAGACTGTCATCACCATTACTGTTATGCAGAGGGGATCAAATGAGCCTAAACTGGGAGCCAAACGCAAAATGTGAATGATGCAATCTTTGTCTAACTGTGAGAACGGTCGTAGGTTTGTCGCCGCAGTTTGTTTGATTCTGTGGGAAAGAAGGGGGACAAGTTTTCCTGTCGCCCTCACCAACCGCTGGTATCGAGCTGTAAAGCAGCCACAGCGTGTGGTAAAACAAAGTGAGGAGTCGGGGGGGAGCTGGACTGATCTGTAAGCTTTTTGGCCGCCTGAGATGGCTGTAAAATAATAATGCCGTCGTAAAGAAAAGTGCTTATTAAATCATTTTAAGCAGTATCGCACGATGCGGTGCGTGCTGTGAACGGTTCCACATAAACACGGAGATCTTAGTGGGGAAAACAGCAGAGGGTTCGCATGAAATTTAATAAGTTGATCATTATCACAACACTGAGTGAGACTGCAGAGAGACTATGGTGGCTGAGCTCCCGCAGCAGCACTATCAATAAAGTAACACTCGGCCATTATGTGGCCATTACTCGGACTTTAAGTGACAATTGTGCATCCGAGGAGCCGTGGGGTTCTGCAGCTTCTGTAATTCCACTCTAAGCCTGTGGTGTTTGTTGTGTTTATGTGCAACTGGCTGTGCACGCACAAATACAACATGTGCATTAAATAAACCAGCACGAGGTGCATAAAGTTTTCATGCTGAAGAAATAACTTGATGCTGGGGGGGATTTAGCCTATGACCACCCAAACTTATCTTTCCTTAACTCTCTGCTCTTCTGATTTACAGAAGCAATAACTGTTGCACTGTCTATGATGAGGAGAAGGCAGCTCTTTTTTTCAGAAGGCCATTTTGACTTGGGCAAAAAGACTGACAGACTGAATCAAAACATAAGCACAATAATCTACCTTCATCCTTTATATATAACATTACATCATCTGCAAAAAAAGTTAAAATGAAAGGCTTGTTCTACTCCTACATATTAACATTTTTACATATGTATTGATTGATTTGCAAAACAAAACAACTATTCATTTTTTAAAAAGCCTCAGCCTCTTATGTTGGAACTTTGAAGAAAAGTATCATATGATCAAATGAAAGTTGAAAATCTGAGCTGAGGCTGATTTGAAGCTCCAAATTTTTTATTAATATTGGGAAAATATGAGTTATAGTCTATTTCTACTCTCTAAAGTTAGTTAGTGGAGCTGATCAGATACTCAGTTATTATCAAACATGACATAATCATGCAGATACATTGGGGGAAACTTAAAAAGAAAATTGATGTTTACCAAATCTGCCATATAGCATGCAAGATAGCAAAGAAAACAAAACTAAAATCTTTTGACAGAGAGGACACCCCAAATAATTATGATAAAGAGACATAGGGCACTAAATAAAACTGAAACCACTTTGATAAAAATGTGGCAAAACAAACTATATAAAAAGAAAAGAACTGGAGTGTATCAGAAACATGAACAACATGAAGCAAACAGGAAGAGGTGATTTCTGACTGAGTGCAGCTGATGCTGATGAGCAGATTAGGAACAGGTGTGAGAGGTAAACTGAAGGCAAGGCAACAAGCTGAGCACAAAGAAAATCAAAATATAGATACAAAAACATAAGAATCAATAAAATAATAAAATAAAACTAACACAAAAGGATCATAATGGTCTCAGTCTATTAAGTATTCCACCTGTGAACAGTTAAATTAGTCACAAATTCTTTTTTTTATTATTTGTATATATTTTTTTATTAGCCTGTTGTCAAGTTGACATCAAAAGTTGGACTGATTTAGTCTAAGAGCTGCTGGCCCTCGTGTTTTGCTCAAGTGTGATGTATGCTGAAAATTATGGATTAAGACTCATTTTTTCATCCATTAAAAAATTTTTTTTTTTTCTGTTCAAAAACATTTCAGACACCTTTTATGTTAAACCTGATGTGTCCAAAATTTGACATTTACATAACTTACATCATCTGTAAAATAAGACATTATTTAAATATTCTCACCTTTTATCGTAACACTATTTTTCTGACACAGCACTTTAACGTGTAGTTTTTTAAATAAAGATCAGTTCCATCTACAGGCAACACATGATGTCTTTATACACCAATTGTCTTCTATTGGAAAAAGCTTTACTTATAAGTTCAACATTTAAATCAGGATTTGGGGAGTATTAATAATAGTGAAATTTATTATTTACTTAATAGTGCTCAAAGTGTTAATGTGCTAAATCTTATCTCAGTATCTGTAAAACTGATGGGCTAACAGTTGTTTTGTGTTTCTAGCCATGGTCGCAGACCACCCATGAGCAGCCCCCTCAGTGACACCGCTGGTGTCATGTTTCAGCTGAATCAAAGATCTTCATGTCAAACTGGTGTTCAGTAAAAAGGTGGCTAGTTTGAGATCAGGTCATACAAGCTGCTACGAGCTAAAAAGTAACACTTGTGGACATTTAAATATTTTTATTTCAAATGCAACTAAAATGTTCAAACCAAGACTTTTCATGTCTTTTGCCACGTTTGCCAAGTTTCCAGTTATTATCCCATGATAGTAATTACATCATCTCATCCTGTTTTAATGCTTGCAATTTCAATTTAAGCAACTGTCTAAAACCTAAATTAAAAGTATTTAGGCTTTGGACAATTACTAGAGAGGGCAGAGAAAGGAGGAAGTAATAATGCCACATCTTGCTTCATGTATTCATAGTTTCTAATTAAAACTGAGATTGATGGTGCCCACTTTGAGTTTGCTTCTGATTTTATGGATCACTTAATGTTTTTTTTTTTATCCCAACTCCCCGATGGCAAAAATGAACACACTGAGAATGAACCAGATTAGGAAAGCACAATTAATTAAACAGATTATTCATATTTTAAATGATTATTGTTATGTTTTTGCATAACACAGCATAATTATCACTGATCATGACTATGGTTAGTTCAAGTTATTGTTTATTATTTCTAAGATATTTGCACAACAGGTGAACATCATCTGGTTTTCTTTTTTCTTTTTAACATTGGATAATGCTATGAATTTGTAGACATGACTTAATGAAGTGAAAACATCTTGAAAATGCACTGTAAAATAATCTTAAATAATCCAAACACTGGCTTCATGTTGAACATAAATGTTGGTTGGGATTGCATAAAGTCACTGCTGGAATAATTTGGACCAGTTGTATTTTCAATTCTGAGGGGTTATTATAAAACTATAGTTAGACACTGAACCCAGCAGGCTGTGACCAGAAGTTCCGCTCTACTTTGAAAGCTGGAGGATTTAAATATATCAACTAAAATGTGAGCATTTTGACAAATTCATTTTACTGCATAACTTTTTTTTATTATTTAAGATGGTTGTTTGCCATGCCTGGAAGATTATCCTATGTTTTATCAACTAACAAGAGCAAAGAGTGAACAAATCTACCATTTTAACTTTGGCTTTGGCAAATCAACTTGCTTTTATAATAATATTAATGGGAAAAAAGCATCAACATCTTGGGGATAATTATGTAAAAGCTCCAGTACAGACATAAAAAGAGATCACACAGTTACTTGCAAACATCAGACATCCAATAAATCATTAGCATTAAAATACAAATAAAGTTGTGCAAAAATAGTTTATTATTTTTGGGCTGCACTTTTACTAAATATTCTACAGCCTCACATCATCAGCTGCAAAAAGCCTGCTGCTCCTGCTGCAAGGAGAATGACCTATAATTTATATTCACACATGATTTGGTGAGACATTTCTAATGTATTAATGTGAAACAGAGAGAATTGATTGGAGCTGGAAACATAAAAGACATGTTAGATGTTTGCTGGTTGTGAAGGGGGAAATGAGGGAGATCCTTGCACTTGCATTAGTCTGGTGGAGGAGAGAAAAAATAACTCATGAAAATCTTTAAGGATGAGCTCTTCAGATTCCAGGACTGAATTCTGCAGAGGAGATGCGCGCATTTACGCCAAAACCCCATGCTTTGAATGTCCCGTAAAGACGCAGGAATCTTTACCTTCGAGCATCCTCTCTGAAATCCACCCTGCTCTTGTTTCAGAGGCAGCAGCAGCAGGTCCATTTTCCTGCCGCACGCGCGCGCGCGGCTGTCTCCGGTGCGCCGTAAATAATACTGATAAAGACGCAGCCGAAAAACCACTTTCACGCGTCCCCTCCACCCCCATTGATTTAAAGTGACCCCCCGGTTTCCAAATGATATTGGAGGCCCATTTAAACAGACGAAAGCTTAAATTGTCTTGCTTGCATGCGCATTAATCTCTCATTCATCATCATTACTGCGTGATCGGCGCGTCCACGCCTCCGCCAGCCTCTTTGGCTTTGTAAATTAGGATGTAATCCAATTTAAAACAGCAGCAGCAGCCACATATCTGCCCCCCCCCCCCTCCCCTCAACATTTTTTTCCCTTCCCTCTCTTCCTTTTCGGTCGGTGGACAGCTGCAGTGCACCGCCCCCTTTCAAAACGCTTTGTGCCAGTTGTGGGATCTGCAAGGACTCCGAGCCAATTCCTGGCTAATAGGATTTTAGAAGGCTGCGTGTAATTGCTGCAATCTTTACATGAACCCCATCGTATCTGCACGGTCAATCTCCCTGCCATCAAAACGGCGCGTTGATGCTGGATTGGGGCCTCTGCTGAGCTGAAGGGTCGTTTATGCGGCTGTAATTTGCCTCACTTCAATGCATCATGCCGGCACAATCAGCTCTGAATTTATCACTTCATTCTGCGAAAAAGCACCCAAATTAAAAAAAATAATACTTTTTAATTCCGTTCATCTAGCTCATTTTTTATTTGCATGATCAATGTTTTGTTTTTATTTTCCTTTTTTGAAATTACGCGCCAAACAAAATCGGTTTCTCCTTGCTTTTGCCCCCCCTTTTTTGTCAGGCTGATATGGTTTTTACATAAATCTGCCTCGACCCCGGGAGGCTTAAACGCTGTATTATTCCAAACATATGCATTTTAATCAGCTCGGTCACACTTACAAGAACTCCAGTTAATAAGGCCATCAATCAAGCGCGCGTGCTGGAGCGGGAGTGGAAAAGGGGTGGGCTGGTGTGGATGAACCAAAACCATCAATTTGGGGGAATATGTTTGCTCCTTTTTGTGGTTTAGGTGTTACTTAGACAATTACTTGTTGTGATTGGAGAAAAGAGGGTGGAAAATGAAGCATTTTCTGCAAAAATATGTGGCCAAAACTGAGCGAGGAGACCCGCGCGCTGAAATCCCAAATTATTCTTATTATTTTATACTAATTTGCGCGCCTCTCTGAGGGCCACGATCCAAATCCCTCCATCAAACAAGGCCAATTAGGCACCCCACTCCCCCCCTCCCTCTCACCTAGCCCCTCTTCTTCAAATAATCGATCTCTCTTCCGCGTTTCCAATATCTCCAGACAACTAATTCCATGTCTATTAAGTAGATTTTGAAGAGAAAGTAAAAAAATATGAGTGGCGGTAAAGGAGCCCGGGGACCACTTAGCTGTCACGGTCAATCTAGCGGGGGGGGGGGGGGGAATTGGGTGTTTTGACAGCGACCACTTGGGATAAAAAATGATAGCGTTATTAATCCAGGGACTGAATTGACTTGTTCGGAACGAAATCAAACGAAAATGCTTTGAAAAACACAATAATCATTGAAATGCAGAAATAAAAATATGTTGAACCTTTTTAGTTTTGTTTGATTTAAAAAATGTATTTTGAATCATCGTTTTTGTATAGAATGAGAAATGCGTAAACACTGCGTTTCTTCATAATTTATTGCAAATTAGATAAGCAATCCAACAATAATAAGAATAATTAAAAAGAAAAAAAGGTGAAAAATAATATTTTCATAAACTCACTATAAACTCACTAACATGTGGAATTTGTTTAAAAAAAACTAAAACAAAATCATCCAGAAAATGCCTTTAAAAGGAGAGGGAATCGACCAAGTGCGCAATTGAATCACATTTTTATCCGATCTACAACAACACGGGTGGAACTGCAACAAGAAGTGATATCCTCTTCTTTTATTCTGATGGTCCCCTCTCCATCCCCCATCTCCCCCTCCCAAAAAAATAAAATAAATAAAAACCTACAGGGCTGTAGTAATCCGTTCCCTCGGCGCCTTGTTACCTTTTGGCAGCAACGATCCCTTCCTGGTATTATCATTAATTCAGCCCTCAAAACGCGCCGGCTCTACATATACATCACTTTACTAATTTCCCCTTGCATGTGCACATTTCTGCTCTTTTTTTTTCTCCTGTATGGGGGGGAGTTAATGAGACGGCCACAGTCTGTTCAAAAAAGAAAAAGAAAAAAAAAGAGGAAATGAAAGAAATGCCCTTGTTAGGGGGAGAGATGGAAAGCATCATTCTCGCACAGGTGAATTTAGGAACGAAAATAGTAATAATAACAGTAATAAAATATGAAACATTAAATTAATATAATACAAAAATTCGATTCAGGTTTGGGTTCATGCGGCCATGTTTGAGTATTTAAGGCGGATCTGTTCTGCGTCATTCTCTCTACCTTTTACAAGCTGATGTGACAGTGGCTGATGTGAGAGAAGAGCTTTTGTTTTGGTTTTATCTGGTGAGAGGCACTTCTTCTCTCTGGTCTAGTGTCACAGATGAGGATTTGCTGAGCACTGAAGGCGTAAATGTGACAAAAGCGTCCGTTCTGCTTGTTGGGGAGCACGAGAAGTCCGAGCCGGGGGGTCTGGTGGGGATACCGTTGGACTGGGCCGAGTGGCAGGCCAAGCAGGAGCAGGGACTCCCCCCTGGACCCAGGCCGTGGGTTGGGTAGACCGAAGGATGCCTGAAGGCGCACAGGAGCTCTGGCCTCTGGTAGGGATGGGACAGGACCCGGAAGCTGTCCAGAGAGCGCAGAGGGTTCGAGAAAGGGGCGGCGGCCGGAGCGGCGGCCGCCCCGACCCCCAAGGGGGAGTAGTAAGGTAAGGGGAGGTGGGACGGGAAAGGGTAAGGCAGGTTCCCCGTGGCGGCGGCGTGGCTCATCATGTAGGTGTAGAAGGCCGGGTCGGCGGGGTGAGGCCACGTCATGGCCAGGCGCTGGCGTTTGTCTTTCATCCTGCGGTTCTGGAACCACACCTGAGACGGAGACACACCGGGTCAAACATTAACCTGAGCCCTCCCTCTGAGCAACAACAACAACAAGAGCAGACTTCCGCTTTTACGCATGGCTTTTCACGCTCATTTTAGTGCTTTCTTTTATAAAACAACTCAAACAGAATTTATTCTCATTATAAATAAAACAAGTAGAACCAAAATAAAATATAATAATCAACAAAATCACCTTGATGGTGGTTTCAGGTAGGTTCAGGGCAGCCGCCAGCTCACACCTCCGCGGCCTGGACACGTAGTTCTCCCGGTAAAACTCCTTCTCCAGCCGGGCGATCTGCTCCCGAGTGAACGCTGTTCGGTACCGGCGGATCTGGTCCGCTCCGTAGGACAGGTGGGAGCTCTGACCCGGGACTGTTTTCCCCGGGTCGGCTCCGGTGTCACCTGGGTGGCGCGGGGAGTCCTCGTTCCGGCCTGAACAAAAATACAGGAGAATGAACAACCAGTAGAATAATTTATGACATCAAATGAATTGTTTGATGCACTGAGAATGGCTCGTAATTGTATTGGATTGTTAAGGTATTTTTTTTTAATATTATATACATTTATATTGTATTTTGTTTGCTGAAAGCCTAAAGGCCTATAGACCTTGATATTTAATTTTGTAGTACGTTTCTTTACAAACAAAATATAAGCTTTTTATTGTTTTATTTTCTCTCTTTAGATATTTATTTTCTTCTTACATGCAGGCAAAAGCAAAAAAACAGAATATTTATGGATAAGTGTGCATATTTTACTGCATTTTTATAATATATTGCAACATATTGAGGTTTTGCATCAATTTCTACAACCCCAAAGAAATAAATATCCTATTCTCTTCACATTTATTGCTTGCTGTTGAGCCTCTCCATCATGAATGGCGCGCAGGAATACTTGCTGTCAGAGTCAGTGATGAAAACGTCTGGTTTGGGTTGTGGGTGTCACCACAGCCTTTTTTCAGCCACACCAGCTCTCCTGACAGAAACAGCTGTGCGCACCCGCTGCAGTTTCTCTGGGTTTTATTGGCTCAAGCTGCTTCCACAGAGCGCACAGTGTGGGGATTTATTTTATTTATCGGTGTTTTCATATCAGATGCATGCATGTGTTGATGGGTCGTTCTGTGTGTGACACTTGAAGACGCACTGAACACATGATGAAGCAGGCAGCGGTCAACACGCGTGGTATCACAGAGGAGCAGCCTACCTTTCGCCGTCGGGTAGTCCATGCTCTCGGGCGTGCAGCTCACATCGATTTCCTCGTAGAAGTCCGACTCCGTGTCCGAGCTGCTGCCGTTCCTGTGCGGCTGCTCGGCCCGGCGCTTCCTGCGCGCGCTCCCCTCCTCCGCCTCCTCCTCCTCCTCTTCCTCCACGAGCAGCAGCTCGGCTCTCTCCCGGGAGGAGTAAGGCGCAGCAGCGGCGCCGGGGCTCAGGCAGCCCCTGTGGCCCGGCTTCCCCTGCGGTTCTCCTGCCTCCGCCAGCCTCACCACCACCTCCTCTCTGCTCTCCATCACCGACCCCCCCCGCGCGGGTGCTGCTGGGGAAAACTGATGATTCTAATAATAATAATTATAGTAGGATTGAGGAAAAAATTCGAGGAGCAAGCTGATTCTGGGGAGGGATGCAGGGACCGCGCTGTGATGCTCGGAGGTGGGTGGTTTCTGCAGTCCGGTGCGACCCTCAGAAAGGAGCTCTTCAGAGTGCGGAGACAGAGCTCTGAGAGGGAGCACCATTTACCCCCGCTCTCCCCCCTCCCTCCCTCCCTCCCTCTCTCTCTCTCTCTC
>JAUBOC010000149.1:11976697-11993769 GCA_032275365.1 Anablepsoides cearensis | reverse complement strand
ATAATAATAATAATAATAATAATAATAATAATAATAATAATAATAATAATAATAATAATAATAATAATAATAATGGTTATTATTATTATTATTATTATTATTTTATTTTATTTTATTTTATTAAATTTTTTTATAACCTACATCCCACGGCTGTTTTGCTGTTGTAATAACACTCGTAATATTTATATTTTTTATTGTTTGCCATAGAATGTCTTTCCTTTATATTGTAAAAATCGGACATATTTGAAAAGACACACTTTTGTTAATGTTAGATAGACGTTTTATAACAACAATAATACTAATAACAAGTATTATTATTATTATTATTATTATTATTATTATTATTAATATTATTATTATTATTATTATTATTATTATAACTTTAAAGGTTTTAATTTATTATAACTCAATGTTTTTATACCTTTATTGTAAAGAAAAGCTCAAATAATAAAAGAAACTTCTAAATTGATCATATTTAAAGAGTAAAATTTAGTGAAATTGCTCTTTATGTCTCCTGAGTTTTTCCTCCTGATGCTCGCAGGCCTCCTAATGCAACATTTACTTTATTTCTGCTGCAGAACCGGGCCGAACCTGCTCCGTCGGAACCGGCTGTATATTCTTGGTTAACTTAAAGCGTTGGCTCAGAGGCTCCTTTTATATTTTTCATGCCACCAAACTAAAATATGGAGCAGAGACCGCCCTGTGGTTCCGAGCTTGGACCGCAGAAACATTTTGGCTGTTATGTTTTGACAGCTCTCAGCACGTGCTGCCTCTCAGCAGCCCGTTGTTTCATATTTGAGCTCGTGTTATTAGATCTAAATTTACAGCTGAGCGCGAGCTTGTTTGGCTCCCAGCTTTATTCAAACTGCACGCGCAAAGAGAGAGAGGGGAGAGAGAGAGAGGCCGCAGAACGCGCCTTGTCTTCCCTCTTGGCTCCATCATTCAGTCACCAGAACAAACATGGGGGTCGAGATGTGATCCTGACCCTCAGAGAAGAGACCCTCTGGCCAAACTTTCTGAGTCTGAAGCAAATGGGCCGAATTTGCCTTCTTATAACATGATGCTCGAGCTGAATTATGGGAGGGGGGGTGGGGAAGTTTTGTGGGCGCTTTTTTACTTATTTATTATTGTACATTCTTCTTTTTCTTTTTTTTTTTACTTTTCTTCTGAACTGACCACGTGCGCGCGCAAACGACCACCATGGCGAGGGCGCGGCGCGCAGCTATTGTTAGTGCAGGACAGCAACACAAAGAGTAAAAAAAAAAAGCACAGAAGCCGAAATAACCCATAAATCACTAGAATAAATAAGCAAATATTTAAAAAACAGAGATTTGAAAGTGACACCTATTTCATGATAAAGCAAAGTAAAAATCTATTTAAAAACACACACAAGTGGAAGAGTTAATGTTTAACACGACAGCTGTTTATTCTGGAGCATGACTCTGCTTGGAGTGGCAGAAACGCCACAAGGCAGCGCAGCTACAGGCCGGGCCATGTTGAACCTGGATGACTCATAATGAGCTGCTGCTGATGACTGATTTCAGTTCTTGGCCTTTCCTTTCAGATAACGTCAAGATAAAAGCCGACTACTGGGCGGTCGTTCTGAGCACTTGACTCTGGGTTTTTGTTATGACGCATGGCAGAAAGTAATTTTTTGGCAGGTTATAAGCAAAAGAAAGTGGCACATTTAACATTTCCAAACAGAATGTGGCATTTAAAATACATAAAATACACATTTTCTTATTATGACGTCACCTTTTAGAGTAAAGGTGAAGAAAAGCTTCTATGTTCTGTTATTACAGCTGATTTTAGGGGTAATTTGGCAAAACGCATGTACATTTTTAGTTTTTATTTCCAAAATGAAAGTCTAATAATCCCTCTGCATTTAGTTTTAACTATAATCAGATCAGATAAGTCTATGGCTTGAGGATGACGCTCAGGTAACTGACCGAGCTCTATTTGTTTTTGCGTTTGTTCAACAACATGCTGAATTGGATTGACTCCAAAAGTTGGTCAGTTCCGCTGATTACTTCCTGAAAGTGTCACTGAAACCTGTTTAGTTGTTTGAAACGTTTTTCTTATGAAACAGGGCTGACTCCAGCAGTTTAAGTTTTTATTATCTCGCCATATTTGAATATGACTATGTTGTGCCTGACTCTTACTGAAACAAATATTAACTGATCTGTAATATTGAATTCCAGTCATTTTGTGTTATCTAACAGTAATAATCAGCTAAAAACTGCGTTGGCTTCTAATCAGTACAAATGAGTTTCCTTGAAGGTTCAGTATAAAGTTAGTTGAGATATTTTGCTGAGTTGATTCCAAATACTTCATGACCATTTTTAAAAAACAAAGCTGACGGTCAATTTAATATAAAAATAAATAAAATCTGTAAAACTTAACGACTTCTAGGGCTTCTGTGTTTTGCTTTTTTTTAGTCAGCTGGCTGTGGCAGCCATCTTGCATCGTTTTTACTCGAGAGTTCAGAAGAAGCAAATGACTTATCTCTGCAAATTTTATTAAAATCAAATGAGTAGTTCATGAGATATTTTGCTGACAGACAAACAAGTATAACATAATTTTTCACTTTCGCCTTTTGACGGCTGGGATAAGAAATATGAACATATCTTGATTTTTATTTTCCCTAAAATTTGAATAGGATGTTTGGCAATATTCATATAAATAATAATATTATAAAATAATAATAATAATAAAAACATACGTTACACTTATATGTTTTGTCTTGTTGGGCTTTAATTTGCTGCGTTTTCTGGCCTTTTCGATGCCACGTGACCTATTTAGTGGCTCGGACAAAAAAAAACTTCTTATTTAAATATTATTTTTCTGTTAAGTTGTTGCTCAAATTAATAACAACAAATATAAAGAGGAAAACAGTTTTATTTAGAGATAAATGTTAAAAACCCTGCTTCTCTAGTGAATTTTCTTTTTTATGTGCATCTGCGTCAGTTGCTGAAAGCTACTGATTATAAAGTTGCAGATCACACATACACACACACACTCTCCCTCCACACACACACACTCAAAGATCATCGTCGTTTTCGCACATATCTGCCAAATAAAACACCTCCACAAGAGCCGCCAGTTTAAACAAGACACAACTCAAGTTTAGCATTTTTATTTCATTTTATTAGATCTTTTTTAAAATACTGGAACACAAAGTAATCTGTATAAGATGCAGCCAGCACGCAGCGTGCACAGACTGGTTCTCGTGGGAGAAAAACAAGAAATGATAGTAAAACTTAATGCCCTCCAATAGCTTTTCATTGGGACAGGAATTCTCACTCCTCTTCCGCTCTTTTCAAACGCCAGCAGACGGGGGCCCTTTAAAGCCTGTAATGGTGCGACGGGCTGGACGGCCAGACAGCAACTAGACTTTCAACTTGACCTTGGCCTCCAGCCGCGTCCACCTCCGTCTGCATGTAAAAAAAACCCAGCCGAGGACAGAGCTTCTCTCCGGGCTTTGCATGTTGTAAACAAGTCGGAAGTCGAGAGTCTGGAAGATGAATCATTTGTTTTTTTACCAGCAGAAAGATAATAAATCAGGAGCCATTTGTTTTGTGAAGAATTACCGCGATGCCTCATAGGTAAATGATCCAGGGTGAGGGCAGCAGCGAATGCGCAAAATGTTCCAAGGTCGGGTTTTTTTCTCTTTGCATCTGCAGCTAATATATAGAAAAAAGCCCAATGGATATTTAAGCTGCGGGTTTGATAACAACTGATTCGGCTCTTCTGTCTGATCGTGTTGTAACCCCTGATCCTGTCTGAACACAAAGAGATCTGTTTGTGCGTAAAGTCTGAATAGTAACCGATTTGTTTTAAAAAAACGTGTCACATAGGGACTTTATTTGAGCTGCAAATGTAGATTTAAACAATTAAAACGTAAATAGGAGCAGGTAGTTGTGTTTGGGATTGTGAGCTGATTCATAATTTTGATTTAAATGGTTTGTTTCATGTTTGCTGCGCCGCGTTCAGCAGGAAAACAAATCACCGCCTGAGTGAAATCAGAGAAGACGAAAGAGAAATCCCTTGAAAAGGTATGAGCCCCCCGCCTCAGCTCCACCTCCCCCCCCCCCCTTTTTTTTCCTTTTCGCCGCATTATTTTCCATTTAATTATCTGCTGATGTTTACCGTCCTCTTTGCATAGCCGGGTCACGTGGCCCCGCCCGGCCCAATCGGAGCGCGACCCCGTGCGCTCCCTGTGCGCGTCAGAGCTGCTTTTTTACTCCCCGAGGAACCGCGTCGCTCCTTCTTTCTTTTTTTTTTTCTCTCTCACCCTCTCTCTTTCACTCTCTGGGCTTTTTAAAAAAGAGTCAGAAGCCTCGATGCTGGATGCCGTGCTATGACAACGTCACTGCTCCTCCGTCCGCGCTGGGTCGACCCGTCGGTGATGTTCCTCTACGACAACGGCGATGAAGTGAGCAAGAACATGGAGGGCTTCGCGGGTGGCAACTTCGCGGCGAACCAGTGCAGGAACCTGATGGCGCACACCGCCTCCCTGGCGTCCGGCTACCCGTCGGGCGACGTGCCCCCCTCGGGCGTGAGCGAGCCCATGAAGCAGTGCAGCCCCTGCTCCGCCGCGCAGAACCCGCCCGGCGCCTCCCTGCCGTACGGCTACTTCGGCTACCCGTGCAGGATGTCCCATCACGGCAGCATGAAGGGAGCGCAGCCCCCCTCCGCGTATGGAGACAAATACATGGACACGGCCGCCTCGGGCGAGGACTTCTCCCCCCGGCCGAAGGAGTTTGCTTTTTACTCCACCTACCCATCAGGACCTTACCAACCTGTCCCAAGCTACCTGGACGTGCCCGTGGTGCCTACCATCAGCGCGCCGTCAGAAGCCAGGCACGAGTCCCTGCTGCCCATGGAGAGCTACCAGCCGTGGACTCTGGCCCCCAACGGCTGGAACAGCCAGGTTTACTGCGCCAAGGAGCAGCCCCAGCCTGGACACATGTGGAAGTCGTCCATACCAGGTAGGCTGAGCTGCTGCAGCCTCAACAGGACAGAGCTGTTTGGCATGTTTTGCGCGCCATTGTACAGTAAAAAAAGCACGATTCCCACCGTGCGAGAGACACGTGAATGGAGCAACTGCCTCAACCTGCAGAGCAAAATTATAATTCCGTGACGAATTTACCACAAACAAGTCAACGTGGTGAAGCAAAGAGTGGCGCAAATTAGTTATTTCAATTTAAAAGCTAATTTGCGCCAGTGTTTTGTTGGAAAAAAGTACAAAAAAAGAGAATATTTTGAATGTAATTACAGCAAACCTTAACATATTTTATTTTCTATTAAAGCAGCTTCAACTATGTAATTTATATTTGTATTTACTTTAAGGAAATCTATCAAATGGAGCAGATTCTGACATCTTAAATTCTGTTTTCATTTTTCCCCCTCCTTCTGTCAGACGCAGTGTCTCACGCCGGGGGAGACTCCGGCCCTTTCCGACGCGGAAGAAAGAAGCGCGTGCCATACACCAAGGTGCAACTGAAGGAGCTCGAGCGCGAGTACGGCGCCAATAAATTTATCACGAAGGACAAACGGAGGAGGATATCGGCTCAGACCAACCTGTCCGAGCGGCAGGTCACTATATGGTTTCAGAACAGACGCGTAAAGGAGAAGAAAGTTGTCAACAAATTGAAAACTATCAGCTAGTTTTTATTATTAATATTATTATTTTTTTGTTATGAAATAATTGGTATTCTCACTATGGACACAATAAGTTGGAGGTACAGACACATTGCAGTTTTTGGACACATGGATTGGGACAACACGCTCCTTCTTGACTGAACATTATTCAAATGTGTTTTAGGCAAATGTTTTCCTGAGCCTGTGGAACAAAACTGCCGGGGGCCTGTGAAGGCCGGACCCTCCATTCCCCTCACATGTTGTTAAATATTAAGTGGGAAAGAAGAAAAACTAGAATATAGCTCCGTTAACTTCTAATTTTTTCTCTTTTTTTTCCCTTTTTGGCATGCTCACTTTTTAAAGCATGAAAATAAACTGACCTCTGTTGAAGAGATGTGTGCGCCACCGAGCTACACCTTTATCTTTAACAAGGGCGATAAATGGAAGATTGACAGGAAGCTCTGCTGTTTTGGATTTGGACCTTGGGAAGGTTAAATATTAATCAGCTCCTGGCATCTTTTGGAAAATGCTATTCTTACGCTTTGCTTGTTTATGAAGTCTTAATCTTATCATATGAAATCCGTGCTTTCATCCACATCCAGTCCGTGGTGCAATTCTTATTATAATGCTTAGATAATCGTGCTGGAGATGTCTTCATATCAATTCTTGCTTTGTTTTTTTATTATTATATATAATGTGTGCGTCTTCATGTGGTTGTATATAAGTATAAAAGTAAATTCCAGCATGATATCCAGGTTGTGTTTTACAGTCCAGTGTGTTAAAGTCCGTCCCTGCAATAAAATATGGACTTGGTTGAATTTTATCTACGTTATGTTAAAGGTAAACTCGTTTTAAAATAGATTGTTGTACCGTTTTTCTGCTAAATATACAAATGCACATTTCGATTAGGTACTTTGTTCTAATTGTATTTAGTAAAAATGCGTTTCCATCTTTATTGGACATTTTAGCCGATGAAAATTTATTAGATCAATGAAAAAAGCGTTATAAAATATTTTAAGAATAATGTTATATTAAAGTTTGCACAAAAAGGTAATGCGCAAACTTTACTATCATGAAAACAGCCTAAATCTAAATTATACCATTGGTTGTTTACAAATAAGCGTGTTTGCGAATTGTTGGTGAACACCGCCATCTAGTGGACACTCTGTGTCTTACATCCCTGATCAACTCAATCATTTAGTTCAGGTTAAAGTTAAAAATCTACTCAATAATAATAATAATAATAATAATAATAATAATAATAATAATAATAATAATAATAATAATAATAAATAACAATGGAAGAATTTCACATTTTTGTTCCTTATATGAAAACAAACACACACGTGTAAAAAAAGAGAAATTTAATTTAATTTTTTTTACGTTGTATTATATTAAACACATAAACATAAGTCTTAACTCACAGTGATTGTAGGAACACTTTACTCTTTGACGTTTCAATATAAAACAACTATCCTTAATTTAGAACTTTGGAATATTTTGGTTTGTCTCCAAAATACGTATTTTTCAAACTTTTTTCTTTGTCGTCTGATATGTTTGTTTAAAATGCCAAATAACAAAACTCCACTCCCATTTAAGGGTATTTCTTTTGTCATAATTTTCAATTTGTACCTTTTGTAGTTCACAGTGCAAATTTTAAATGAACATTTTTTAGCATTGAACTCGTGGCCACAGTCCGCTCAGAAATAAACAAAAAACAAAAACAGAAAACGTTCAGAATCTAATTTACGCATCTCCTAATTTTTCTTTTAAACAAAAATTTACATTTAATCTACATATGTTTTTTTTCACGTCGTTTGGACTTTATTTTTTTATATATTCATCCTGTTCAGTCAGATTGTGTATTTATTACTCTATAGCGATATTAAAATACACAGAACTATTCTGTTTTGTATAAAGAGGGATTATTTACACGCACGTGCTATTTTGTAGTCCCGTTCCAATGTCATACATCTTTTTCTCAACGTTAATGCTGATTAACTGGGCACACCGTTTAAAACTATTGGGTTTAAAGTTTTTAAATCCTACTGCATCATTTGTACGTGTATACGCAATGAAAATATGGACATTTGACAAAATTCACATGACAGACTAAGTATTTCTTAGTTTTAAAATTTACGACAGCCTGTCCTTTTTAGTTTTGTTTGTTGTTGTAATACCACTTATAATATTTATTTTAACGTATTTGTTTTTTTCCAAGGGAAAGAGTTTTCTAAAAAAATTGTAAACATAAACATATATTTGATTAATAAAATATAATAAACCTGATAAAGACAACAGTTGTAGTACTACTAGCAGCAGTAGTGGTAATAATAATAATAATAATAATAATAATAATAATAATAATAATAATAATAATAATAATAATAATAATAATAATAATATTAATAATAATAATAATAATAATAGATTTTTTTGTTGCTTAATTAGAAGTATCTTGCTTTTTTATAGTAATATAGTATTTAGAGATGTATTATATTTAACACATTACTTATTTTTAACAATTAACTTTCTAACATTTATTTTCATCAGGTTTCAAAATTTTATTTTATGTGTTATTAACGGTTTTTCAATTTTAATTCAAAATTTTCTGTAAGCTCTCTGATTGGATTGTGCTTTCAGTTATATTTATTTATTTGTTTGTTTGTTTACAAATATGTATTTACGGGGGGGGGGGGGAAGAAAAACAAAAGTAACGAGTGAAATTATCTGGATGAAAGGTAATTCCTTCAGTCGAAATGAAATCTGCTCAGATTTATCGCGCTCGTGACGTGCAATTAAGTGACAGCACGTCCGCGAGCACGTCATCCAGCTCTGCCGTGGGAAAAAAGCGCGCGCACGTTTATTTTGTTTTTAAAGGGCCAGCTCAAAGATGGGAGAAAAAGTAGGATGTGTTACTCTGCGCAACATAAAACCTCAAAGACAAAAAAAAAAAAAAAAAAAAAAAAGCGGATGCGCGCTACAGTTACGTCTCGTGAGAGGCACCTTATTGGCTGCAAGGCGGCAGAGACGTCTTTCATTGGTACAGCATGAACCAAAACAAGCCTACAAGTCCCGCCTCATGAATGTGACGTAGCACGACAGTCAGGAAGCTGCAGCCCGGAGCTCCGCCTCCTCCTCGCTCCTTTATGAGGACATCCCTGATTGGACAGGAGGATGGTGCGGTGCAGAGGGAGGCTCGGTTCGGTTCAAGCATAGAATTCTGCTGCCACACTAAGGAAACACAGGGAATTACACTTTATTTAAGAGAATAAAATTCATTTAAAAATGTTTCTGAAGCAACATTTGGAACTGATTCATGCATTTTTTTTTAAATTCAGTAATAAAAACAAGAAAAGATTTGCAGGATTTGAGTCGACTTTTTAAATAACGGAAATTCAACTTTATGATTTGTCAAGATTAAGGTCAAATATAAAACATAAAAAATCATGAATGTTATTTTAAATAATAAAAAGATAAATGGTATAAAAACAACTGAATATCCTGGCTGATGCAGGCCAGACAGAAGTTGCGTGTTAACTGGGCGGATCAGTGTTGAGCTCGCGGACAGGGGCGCGCGCGCTGCTCTTTACATTGACCTTCGGTGTCTCCGAGGCCCGCAGCCTCCAGCCTCAAACCTCAGGAACATCTTGTAACTGCACCACAAAGACCACAGCGGAACACAAGCTCTTTACAAACTCCAGTCAAAGCCTTCTGTGTGCTCCGTTCGGCGCCTGACGCTTCCCCACATCCTGCTCCGGGACCAGGAGACCTGCTTTTAGCTTGGATATGACACCAAACTATAAATGTTTCTTTAAGGCTGTTAAGTGTGTAACAAAAGCTGCACTCACGTGCCTAGCCCCTAAAAAAATAACAAGAATTGTGCGCAAATAAACAGAGATTGGAGCGGAAATAATGCGTAAAACGTCAGGAGAAAAAAAGAAAATTGCGGTAAATTAATAATATTATTATTGTTAATAAATTGTTTTTATTAATCCGTGATACTTTGATTTAATTGAATAATGTAGCCATTTTAAATTATTTGTGTTTTTTGATGATAATAATAACATAATGGGTTTGCAAATGTAAAACGCAAAACAATTAATTTATTTTCAAGATCCGAAATATTTCAGTCCAAATAAGAATAAATAAAAATACGCACAACATTTAAGCTCGCCAAGTTTTTTAATTTCAAAAAGCATTTGTAGAAGTGTCCGTTGGTCTCTTTTTTCCTCTGTGGTATGACTAATAATTTTGCTGTTTTGAAATAAGATTATAATGAAGTCAAACATCGCGAGATCTAAATTTTAACAGTAAATTCATGAATTTATATTTTACTTAATTTGAAGTAGTGAAATTTTAAATAAATGCATTTTTATTCCTATTAATTTAATTAAAATTCAGTTTCTCTGAAGCTATTCCTATAAATTGGTAAAATGATCACAAATAGATTATAGTTCACTCTATCTTCTGTGTTTCTTTTGGTAAATGTCCATTTATTCCCCTACTGAAGTCCATTTTAGGTCTTTTTGTCCCGCCGCTCCTGCCGCCAGAGGAGCTCCAGTTGACCGTGGAGTTGATCTGTTTCCCTCCCTTGTGTGGTCCACCCGCCCGGCCTGGCCTCCCCTTCTGTCGTCGCCACGTCCCGCCGACTCGCGCTCCTGTCACCTGTGGATAAATCAACAGTTTCGCTCGCTGAATCCGTGGCTCCGATTTGGTTTGATACACATCAACGGGACTCGCTCAGTTTTGCGCTCCGAGTTTTGTTTTGTTTTTTTCCCGCCCTGCTGAAGCCATGGAGAGCCCCCGGACCACCAGTCTGATCCCAATTCAAGTTCAACAGCGTTTCGAAAATATTTTAGACTCTCAGGATTTAGATGCGCTTTTCATTGTGGATCTTTTGGAGAACATGTGGCAATTAAAATCTATTTTCCCTCCCCTCTATTAATTTTACTTTCAGTCGGATTTCTTTGTGTTTCGGTCCTCTTTGCGGAAACTTCACATAATTCCTTCACATCTTAAATCCAAATGAAACCTTTTTAGTTTTCATTCATTAAAACGAGCCTTTAGTGGAGCTCTAGCCTCTTTATTTGACTGAAAGACTGGAACTACAGGAGGTGTCTCTGCAGCAGACTGAATGCACCCATTTAGCCTCATTTACAGCCTTTGGGCCTACCTGACGTGGCATTAAACTGTACTCCCAAACCCTTCCATCCACCACTTGATTGTTTACTTGTTGTCTGATGGGTTTTTATGGCACAATGAGACCATAGATGTCGCATTGACTTCTTTACCAAACCACCGCGCTCCTATCGGTCCAAACTCTTCTGATTATTGTTAAATATATGCGTATTTACGCACGTTTGGAGTTTAATACATATAAATACAGCTAATATATAACTCCAACCCTTTAAGACAGGCTTATAGGAGGATAAAACAATGTGCCTGAGTAAATACAGCCATCTACTGAATGGTCTATTTCGGTTATTTATTAGCAAAACCTCAAACAGACTGAGGGTTAAAGGAAAAAAACACCTTAATGCAGTTTCCTTTGATATTACCTAAAAAAGCAAGATCTTTACTTGTATTTTAGTGAGAAAAACACTGAATGATTTAATTATTTTGATATAAAATTAAATTCTAAACAAAGCTGAAACATGCAAACATGATTAGTCCGAAGGTGAAGTTCATTTTCTGTTTGCTTGTTGTCATTTTGGATGTTCCAGACTCCCACCTTTTTAACCAAACTCGCAAGCTCAGCCTGAGTAGATGCAAAGAGGTAATTAATCTAACTCCATCCGGGGCACAGCGGGCCCCTTGCTCTCTGTGAAAGACCCTCTCTTCCTCCCCCGACCTTGAAGTCGACCGTAAACAGACAAAGCGTTGGCTTTGAGGGGCTTTTTTTAACGCAGGCTGCAGGTCTGCACAGAACCAGAACCAGGAGCGCAGACTCAGAGGATCCGCACAGAGGCTTTCTTTTAATAAAAAACACATTTGTAATAAACTTGGACCTCAGATCTTATTCTCCATTTTTTTAAATCGAATTTAAAAGCTCTTTTTAAACCCAGGAACTCTAACTGATTTAGTGTAAAGAGGACTTACCTTGGCTTTGTGGAGACAAATGTTTCTGTCTGTTATTGAATTTCCCGCAGCCTGACTTTGAGACCGCGTAGGTGGCGACTTCCTATCACGCCTGGTCAGTTTTGTGGTGTCTGTCTGGCTTGTGTGTGTGGTGGGGGTGGGGGGGAGAAGGCGCACTAGAATACTATAGCAGCTATAAAAACGCAGGTCTGTGCAGAGCTGGTTTTCCTGGGCATCCTGTCCTCAATTACAGCTGAAAAGCTTCAGAACAAGTTGGTGGAATTTGTCTGGATTGACCGAGAGCCGCAAGTCGTTTTGTGTCCCCCCCGAAAACGGTTTTACATGTTTTGACACACTCACCTGGGGCGTCTGTGGGTTCTCACTGGGTATTAGACTGCGTAATATTTCAAGGTTGTGTTTCATACCCTTGAATGCCACCCCTCCTGTACGAGCACCGGGCTGTGGGGGCCACGCAGACCAGCCGCGGTGAACTTAATCCGAGCTCAGGTCTCTCATTCACAGCACATTAGAGTCAGGTTGCAGCCGCTCTAAAACTGGCTTCATGGTGGCCCAAGAGCAGAGCAGGGAGCCGGGGAATGTGCAGTGTGGCCTGTTTTACCAAATCAAACAGCAGAAATGCATTTCCGCAAAATGCTCTCCTATAATTTTCTGTTTTTTGCTTCCACTGGGAATCAACCTTGGATGCACAAATGTTGTCTGAAACACTAAAATCTACATGTTGTCGTCCACATATTCAGCTTATAAGAAAAGTACAAAATAAACAAAGTCAAACACAGACATTTTAGATTTTAATGTACCTCTACCCCTGTATGCATGTCCTAAACTGTATTCTTATGATAAATTAAGACCCTGTAACAAACATGACAAATTTTAACACCAAAAATATTGAAATATTTTAGCTCACGATCATAAAACAGAATATTTTAATATATTATGTTATTTTTCAACATGTACCTTTAAATCACATATTCAAAGGCTGCAATTTTACAAGACAGTATAATTTTTTACTAGTTGGAGCTATATCTTTCGCCAAGCGTCCTTTAGATTTTACGCACAACATGCGCGTGTGTTCTTTACAAGAATAAAAATGAAACAATGTGAAATTGGAACAAAGAATCTACAAAACAGGACAGCGTGCTGTCTTAGTAATTTCTCAGAGTTGTGTCCTCGCGAAACAGCGGACATTTGATTTTATTTTTGGCCACAAACGTGGCGATTCAGCCGTGCGTAAAAGTGGAGCGACCGTGAATTATGTTAAAGCTGCACGTATACTCATAACATTTAAAGTGAGTCAAATCTGAAACGTAGGACAATTAATTTTAAATATATCAACTTTTATTTCCCCTTTTCAGCAAATTCAAACAATAAAAGTGCAGGAAGATACTTAATGTTAATAACAGAAGACAAATATTAATTTTTGGTTCATGCGTAATTTCCAACAAAAAGGTTCACTTTTTGTTTTTGCTGATTGATCAGTAAACATTACACATTGCTTTTTACTCTTATATAGTCACCAAGACATATTTTCCTGAGAAAGCTAAATAATTTAAATTTATTATGTTTTTAGGTCAAACTTGTGGATTCATAAAAATGTCTCTTGTGCGTAATTTGCGTAAAGCTCTAGTTTTTAAGATGAACATATCAGATCACGCAGGGCTGTTTTCCGGTTGCAACATTAGCCGCTACTTTGAACATGACCCTGATAACCAAATGCTCACTGAGCCAAATGCTGTGCTGTAAAAGTACCAAATGATGATGACTAAGGCGAACTCTAAAAGCAACCTTTTAGAAATAAGCTGCTTGTCTCCTTTATCCAATAAAGATCTGGGTTCTTTCCACACTGTAACAGCCTGTTGGTTCAGTTAATGGTATTGTCAGAAAGGGTTCGGGAAACTTAGTGTGCAGAAGCAATTTGTCATGATGTCCTGATCACAGGAAAAGTCGTGGAATTAAAAAGAAAAATGCATAAACTTTTTGCATTTCTAATGGGTTAAACCAAGTTAGTTTAAATACCTGTAATCATTTCTAAATTAAGATGTTTATTTGAATCTATATATATATATATATATATATTTATCTATAACACATTTAAGGAAACCCTATCCTCGTCCTGATTCATGCAAATAAATCTTTTAGAATCTGACACGACATTAAACCACTAATATGAAGCTTTTTGACACGCAGCAGTCATGTCTCCTCACTCCTCTTCCTCTTTCCAAAGCATACACACCCAGAGGCGTCCGCGCACGCGCGTCCCCCACGCACACACAGCGCTCTGAAAATCTGTCAATTTCTGCTGCGTGGTCACGTGGCCTCCTCCTCAGTGGAGTGGATGGAGATGGCTCTCCACGTCAGCCTACGTCTCCAAATTTCTGCTTACCGAACCTGCTTGAAAGAGGCTCGGAGGCTCGGCGCTTCAGAGCCATGTTCAGGGCGGTTATAGAGGAACCGAAGCCCAGCCACGACGCCTAGAAGCGGCTCCGCTCGTCGACATGATGGATTTTGACGAACGGGTCCCCGTCGGATCGAACATGTATTTGCCCAGTTGCACTTATTACGTGTCAGCGGGGGCTGATTTCTCCGGTCTTCCCTCGTTTTTGTCCCAGACCCCTTCCACGCGCCCCATGACATATTCGTACTCCTCTAACCTGCCGCAGGTCCAGCCTGTCAGGGAAGTGACATTCAGGGACTATGCGGGAATCGAGGCATCCGGGAAGTGGGCTCACCGGGGGAATCTGGCCCAGTGCTACCCGGGCGCAGAGGACATGGTGCACCGGGACTGTTTGTCGGCGCAAACCACCGTCGTCGGCGACGTGTTCGGGAAGAGCAGCCCCGCCGCCGCCGCCGCTGCCGCCGCCTACCACCACCACCACCATCACCACCACCACCACACGGGCGCCTCCGCCGCCTCCTCCGCCGCCACGAACTTCTACGGGAACGTGGGCAGGAACGGCGTGCTGCCGCAGGCGTTCGACCAGTTCTACGAGACGGCGTACGGGAACGCGTCGGAGAGCTCCGCGGCGAGCGCCCTCTCCTCCGGGGACAAGGCGGCCGCCAAGCCGCCGGAGCAGGCACCGTCCTGCCGGGATCCCGAGGCGAAGGAGCAGCGGGAGGAAACCAGCAGTCCCGAGTTATCTTCCGGCAACAATGAGGAGAAATCCAGCAGCAGCAGCAGCAGTACGTATTTAAAGTCAGCGCCCTGCTTATGAGAGAAAGTTTGCAATCTTGCGCGCTGCTGTTAAACATTTTATATGCTGTTTTATAAGCATATAAGGTTTATAGAGGGCCTGTAGAGCCCCCCACCCCCCAACAAAACTTTGTTATAAACTGCAGGATCACGTGTTTGGAGTTGAAATTGGCCGTGAAAGACACCAGGTCGGTGATTTTTTTTTTTTTTTTTTTTGTCCCCTGAAGTTTCTGGAGAAAACGCGTTATTCTCATTTTATATTAATCTCGAACGCGTTTGTGTCACATTTTTAGTGTCTTAATATGTCACAATGGTGCCTGTGTGGGTTTTAACACACATAAAACATGTTGTTAAATATATCATACAATTTCACAGTTGTTGGTGGTTTTTTTACATTATGAACAAGCAATAATTTCAAATAAAATCCTCTGACACATCAATCTGCTTCTTTGGACAATAAAGGACAATAAAGGAAGCGTGTTTATATTTATTAGAAATGTTATAGTGCATTAAACCTGCAGGTAATGGTTTGGTATAATTTCTGTTATGTGTGAAATGTTGGGAATAAAAGCGTTTTAATATTTTCTAGTTTATCATGGGAAAAAAACAATCATAGTTTGTGACTGGTGTCCTCTTTTGTGTGACTTACAGGTGGACAGAGGATCCGCAAGAAGAGGTGCCCTTATTCCAAATATCAGATCAGAGAACTGGAGCGAGAATTCTTTTTCAGCGTCTACATCAACAAGGAGAAGCGGCTCCAGCTGTCCAGGATGCTGAACCTCACCGACCGACAAGTGAAGATCTGGTTCCAGAACCGCCGCATGAAGGAGAAGAAGCTGAACAGGGACAGATTACAGTACTACACATCCAATCCTCTGCTTTAGGCGGAGGGGGGGAGGGAGGCCAGGAGAGCAGCTCCGGTGGTCCCCCCCGCTGCGTGGGGACTGGCTATACGTTTACAGACTCACTGACTCTCCTGTAAAGTGGACTTTGTGCGCCACAATGGCCGCGACGGCAGCAATAACGCGCTCTCGACGGTTAATTTCAAGTTCGAGGACAATATGAAATCCTTTGAACTGGAACAGGAAGCGTTTTCTTCTGCTGCCCAATAAGATTTGGCGAAAGCCCGTCTTATAGCTGAATGATTTTTTTTGTTTTTGTTTTCAATCCATGCGGGGTATAAAAACAAACTAGCAGTTATTAATTGACTGCTTCAGTGTATTTTGTAATCAAAAGATTTATTAAATTGTTTATTTGTGTGTCTGTTGGTAAAATCAGAAAAAAACGAGAATTTAGTTGAAATCCAACTGGTGTGACCAAAATCATGTGTTTCTGTTTTGTGCTTTATTTATTTGTAGCCACTCGTGTACTCTCATTTATTGCTGTCCACGACACAATTACAAGAGGGCTGCTGGGGAGCTGACCTCCAAACCAGCTTTTTTGTTGTCTCTGATGTTGCCTGTGCAAAAAAAGGAGAGCAATAGATTTCATATCTCTTGAAGCTCTTTCTTTTATTTTCTATTTTCCAAAACTATCGGTGCAGGCCAAAACCACAGACATAAGCTGGGTCCGCGTTGAGTTGCACTGAGGTACAACATATTCACACAGGTGTGGCGTAAATACGCTGCGGGGCCTACTTTTTTGTTTTGGTGGGCTATAATGTTAATTACATAAAAAATGAAGAAATCACGAACCATAAGTTTGGTTACTTGTGGTATAAAAGTGCAAAAAAAAAATTAAAAATCGTTGAATTTTTCAAGTGCGCATTCAGGGTCATCGCATTGAATCAACTGCTTGGTATGTCCAAATTATTGTGTATTATATTATATTTCCAAATAAAAACATGAAAACATAATCCAAACATAATCCTATTGTCTTGTTAACTTCTAAATCATGTGCATTTACCCGCTTTAAGAACTATTTTGTGTGTGATGGATCAAAGACGCGCCTGTTCAACAGGCCAAAAAAAACAGCAGATTGAACACGCGCGAAAAGGTTTCTGCAGTCCTGATCTCGCTTTGGGCACAACAAACAAACAAAACACGGTTGTGCAAAATATTAGATATGAACACACACACACACACACACACACACACACACACACACACACACACACACACACACACACACACACACACAC
>JAUBOC010000149.1:11939428-11973675 GCA_032275365.1 Anablepsoides cearensis | reverse complement strand
AACAATATGGCTGAAAATATCCCATATTTATTTCTGTATTCTAATTTCATTTATTTTGGTCACAGATTTTTTTAATATTTACTTTTTACTCCCTGTGCCATTTTTACGCACAGACTTGAGCAGTTGCTTTTGCAGCTGTGATTTAGGTAAATACAGCTGAGCTCATGTAACGATATTTTGTCTGTAGAAAGGCGCAGATCCGTATTTTGTCGCGCAAAAATGACCCTAATGCTTTTATGTCTTGACTATTTTTTTGATAAAGTACTTGAGTTGATTTCATGTGTACTGTTGCTCCATATTAAGCAAATAGTTTAGCCATATGTGGTTTAAAAAGAGTTCATAGCCACTCCCATTTATTCCATGTCTTTGTTGTTGGGTCACGATGTGCTTTTAAACTTGATTTTCCACTTTTACGCACATTTTTTCAACGTGCATTTAAGTAAAAAATTATATAAAAAATATATATATAAGGTTTAAAAGTTTTGCAGAACCAAGTATTTGTTTTAACCTTTGTGGCAAGATTTGATTTGCGCGTAAAACCAATCAGTGCACCAGTGTCCATGATTTTTATTTAATTTTTTTACTATTATTATATTTCTATTAGTTGTACCATTTAAAAAAATAATACGTTTTTTTTCAAACTGTGATCTGTGTTGGACTTCAGACCCTCTGTGCAGGGTGGTGCATTAAGGCGAGGTGAGGGAACGCACTGATTGCTCTGCTGTTTTTTTTTTTTTTTTTTTTTTTTCTGCCTGAGCTCCATGATGGATTTCGTTTGGTCTGGCTACGTAGCCTCTGAGTGGGAGGAGACTGACCTTCTTCCAGCATTTCCATTGGTTTTACAATCCGCTTGGAGCAGAAGGAGGGGGGTGGCGGTGGGGGGGTGCCTCTAATCATATCCAGCATGTTTTGCACAAGAAATGTCAGCCAGAAAGGGCTACCTTCTCCCTTCGCCAAAATACACCACAATAATGTCATGTTCGGAAAGCCCGTCAGGAAACGCGTTTTTGGTGGATTCTCTGATCAGTGGCCGCGGCGACAGCGGCGGAGGTCACTACGCTGGGAGCGCGGTGTGTGTGCCTCACAGCACCGCAGCAGAAGTGCCTTACGGACTACACAACTATGGATACTTTCCAGGTATGGCTAAACGGAGCGAGGTGAGTCACCAGAACATGGTTACCGCTTCGGGCGCGTACATGTCCAGCATGGAAATGTGGATGGACGCGCAGAGGTCATGTCGGATGGAACAAGAGCATTCAGCGGGTCCCCAGGTCGCACCCTGCACGTTCCCGCAGAACATCAAGGAAGAGAGCACCTACTGCCTGTACGAGCAGCCCAAGTGCCCCAAAGCGTCCACGGCAGAAGACCTGACATATTCCAGATTAACCTCCGCCGGCCTCGGATCTACTTCTTGCACAGCTCCGGATGGTGGCGGGGGCTCTGTGCCTGTGCCGGGCTACTTCCGCTTGTCTCAGACGCACGCACATTCTCATAAACTTTACAACACCGACGGCCCCCAGTCGAACCTTTCCCATTCCCATTTTGGCCTGCACCCTACTGATCTCGCTCGCTTCCACACGCCACCGACTTCGGTTTCAGCTCCGGGAGCCGCCGCGGCGCAGGAGGGGAAGGACAGCGAGGACGGAGAGCCCGTGTCCTCGGGAAACCTGCAGCCCCACGCCACGTCCGGCGCCGAGGAGGCGCGCGACTCCTCGGAGGGGGAACTCTCCTCGGCGGACGAAACAGAAGAAAATGACAAGGAGAGAGCGGGAAAGAGCAATAAAGGTAACCCCAGTCAGGTTTTAATAGGTGTGGTCAGACTTGTTTTGTGGCAAACAGGTAGAGGTTTTAATGGCACCTGTCAGGTTTTATTTTACTCGTTTAGACTGAGTCAAGGTTTCTGTCTGGAAAAGTGTTCACATGCTAATTAAACTAAATGCTCAGGGACGCAGAGTTACTCCTAAATGCGTAAAATGTTGAAATAGGACATTTGTTTGAGACTAAACATTATGTTGGTGCAATTCCTTAAATCTGTAAAATTATTATTTATAATTCAGCATTTTTTTAAAACAAGAAAACACAAAAAAACTTAATAAGTGTTTAGTTTGGCCGCTGCGTAAACGTTGCGTACATTTTGCGTAAAGGCCTACTACTACTAGTGCGTTACGCATTTTTGTGTTCCTATATTTATATATGTTTACTATTTGCGATTCTGGTGTGTATTCTGGTGTTCTCTGTTCAGAGTATTTTGTATATCTTTTCACATATTCTGCAAAAACAGTCACACACACTGGCGCAAACACAAAGGAGAAATATACTAATTCAGTTTATGTTTGAAAATATAGTTTTTGACACGCTACAGCTCTTTTAGTTTAAAGTAGTTTGTCTTTGTACAACAAACCCGTCCTATTTTAACAAATATAAATAATATTATATTTATGTTTGCCTAAAGGTCATCTGCTGCAACCCAACTATACTCCAACGTTTCATTTGATGCTCCTTGTCTTTATTTTTTCCACCCCCCCACCCCCACCCCCCATTTCCCTCACGTTGCACTGCGTAACTCCCCCTCACCTCCCTCCCCTCACGGGTCTGACATTTTTTCCCCCACTTCTTTAGGAGACACAAAAAGTGAAAACACGGCCAACTGGCTGACGGCAAAAAGCGGCCGAAAGAAACGTTGCCCCTACACCAAGCACCAGACTCTGGAGCTGGAGAAGGAGTTCCTCTTCAACATGTACCTGACCCGAGAGCGCCGCCTAGAGATCAGCAAGAGCGTCCACCTGACGGACAGACAGGTTAAGATCTGGTTCCAGAACCGCAGGATGAAGCTGAAGAAAATGACGCGGGAGAACAGGATCCGGGAGCTCACGTCCAGCTATGGATTCTCATGATTGAGCTTCACCAAAAATAAGATTAAAAAAAATAAATCAAAAGAAGAAAAAGAAAGTGAAAAAAGAGAAATAAATAGGTTCTACCCACCCCCCTCCTCACCCTTTTTCCGCACCCATTTTACTGTGAGGTGCAGCAAAGCCTTATTTTTTTTTTTTCATTTCCAGACACGCTTCACGTCGGCGCATCTGCAGAGAGAAACGAAGGCAACTGACTGGATGTTCTGTTTTCTGATGTCGTATTTTGTTTTATTTTGTAATTTTGTTACATCCCTTATATGACTGGATGGTGTCGTTAAATCAGGGCAGTTCAACAACAACACACACTTTCTCAGACACACACATACACAAAACCCAGCTGCGCCCTGCGGCTTAAATAAATATCTAAATTTAACCAAATTCTATTTGATGATAATTGGAACTGCATGACATGAAGTCTTCCAAAACCTTTCAACATAACACCTCAGATTTACCAAATTATTCCACCCTGTGACACGAGTCCAACACGATGGGTGCTAATCCGAGAGAGGAATGAGGAATTTGGATTTTATGAACGGTTAAACAGTGAAGGAGGATTATTTGAATGTATATTTCTCTGTACATATATATAAATATAAATATAAATATGACATTGTGTTTTTTGTGTAATGCCTAATAAATTATCAGCTCGCACTGAGGAGTAGCTGCTTGTATTTTTTTCTTTTCTTGTGCCATGTTTTAATTTAAACCCGGCTCTCAAGAGTTATTTCCCTGCGCAATGGAGGTCCATGTCCTGTTTTTCTTTTTCAAATCCAGCTTACGCACTGACTGGTCGGAAATAATTAAGATATTAAGGCTATAAGCCGTCCTGCTGCATGCCCAGCCGGCTATTGTAGAGTTTTATGACTGGCTGCTATATGAGGTTTCTCCCTCTCCTCGAAGCAAGCAGCTTCAGTCGTGAGTGAGCCTTTCGGACGGAGAGGAGGCCCCGGCTCACAGCTTAGAAATCTGAACCGTGCAAACCCGTTCACCTCCTCTTTCCCCCCCTCGTGGATAGAAAAAGGCTTTCTGCTGCAGCCTGGAAAACACTGAGGTACTGGTGAGTGAAGCTATATTTGTTGAATGTGTTGATTCTTTATTTATTTTATTATTTTTGGGGCGTTTTTTGTTGCAGAGGCTTGTGCGTAAAAGCGGGGGAATGAAAGGCGACTTGTGTTGTTTTCATCATCTCATTTCTTTTTGACACACGAGAACGGAAGCGAGCGCCACGGTGCATTATGATTTGGCCGGTTTGTGTTCCTGATTTGAGCCCCCCTCCTCCTCCTCCCTCGCTCCAAACCTCATCCTCCCCCCCTTTTCGTCTCACTTCCCGGGATCGACTGTCGAGTGGTTTAGGTAGTTTCATGTTGTTGGGGTGCATTTCTAACTCTGCAACATGAAACTGTCTTAATTGCCCCAGTTCCAACCATCGAGACCAAAGCGACTGAGAGACACGAGGATGTTTGAAAAATAGGTGTATAGACAGCACGTTACAAACCTCCCTCCCTCTCTCCTTCTCTCTCACTCCCTCTCTCTCTAGGTAATAAAACGGGGAGGGGTGATGGCTGCTTGTCTCTGTGCTCAATCTGACTCCTGATTTCTTCAGATTCCTTCATTGTTTTCTTTGTTGGTGTAAAACAAGTTGTTTTCTGCGCGCGATCCAAAGCTCAGGTGCAGTCCGCGTCGTGGACTTGGATATCTAAAAGGTGGTGTGTGTGTGTGTGGAGGGGAGAGAAAAAGAAAGAAGGGTTTTCCCCCCCCATGTGTAGTGGTGACGCAGACACGCCAGACAAGGCCTCGGTTACGACCACTGCAGTGGAGGGGAAGGGGAAGGTGAATGGGGCAACAGCGACCTCCGCGGGCGCAGCGACGACCGGATGCTGCCGCTGCGCCATGGTGGCTGCACACAAAAGGGGAAGGGAAGGGCTTTATGGCGATATTTAGATCCGCCAGACAGGCTGTTATCTGCAGGAGAAGAAGAAGAAGAAGAAGAAAAAGTGAATAGCCCCTGCGGTAAAAAACACCCTGATTTAGGTTTACAGCCTGAGAGCTGTTGGCATAGTGGCGTCCTTTCCTGCTCCGAAGGTGTTTGTCTATTCTTGTTTGAGTTTTAGTGCACAAATAGGCTCCCTTTTTCCTCCCCCTTGTCCTCCTCGGCTTGTTTGATGTCTAATGTCTGCTGGTCAAATAATGTGCAATAACAGTCAACTAGAATGCACAATATTGTGCTCTATACCTTTTTTCTTTAATGCCCTTCTTTAATGCAAAGCGACCTGCAGAATGCAGAAGATCTGGACGTGCGTCATGAATTCCCTGTGGCCTTGTATGGGTGTTGGCCAGCGTATTTTTTTTATTTGCTGGCAATGAAATTAAATAAGAAAACACACCAAAGTAATTTGAAAAAAAAAATCAAGGTTGCTGCTTTGACAACCACACTAGTAATCTCATGTGTAGAATAAATACAGTACACACACGTATAAAAACAACAATTTATTATTCACCCTTTATTCCCACACGCAATTTTATTTTTAGTTTACTTGTCGCCTATATTTTTGTTCAATTTCTGGTTTAAATTATAATTCAGATTATATATTCTGTTCTATGTGCAAACTGAGGTGTGCTTTGTTTTAATTTGTCAAGTTTCTTATTTACTATAAATAGTAGCACTTCGAAGCCAAAACAACAGCTCAGTATATTCAATTTAAATGAACTAAAACCAGTTGTATTTTTGGACACTCCCCGCGCCGTTTCATGGTTTAAGATATGAAACCTCAAGACTCGGTTTAAGATTATTTTTAGCGCCGATTGCGCGTAAAGTTGCACCGAGGCTCAGGCTGTTGGCGCATGTATTTGTTAATGCAGGCGATGAAACGTATAGGAGATATGCGGGTGATAATATGGTGCAAATCATAAACAGCTTCAAGTTGCGCAAACTGAGCCTTGATGTTTTATCTGGTTTGAAAACAAACAAACAAAAAAAAACGTAGGGATTAAACTGTGCAGAAAACAGTGCAGTACTTTTGTAGTTTTTTCTTTTTCTTTTACAGAATAAAATATCTAAAATTACATCTTACAATACATATATAAAGTTTGTATTATGCTTTTATTTTTATTATTTTTAAAAAATGTAGCCCTATATTTTCAAAGCATCTAATTTAAATTAAGTTCGGATCAAATCAAAATTTATTTTTTGCACTTTTGCGCAAACCACTTCAGAAAAAATTTAAAACATCAACAGTATAAAAACAACAAAAATTAGTCTAGAACGTATTGTAAAATTATTAAAATAAATTAAATAATACAATATAAAGAGGTATTTCCTTTTCAGGGGAAAGAAATAGCTCAATTATTAAAGTAAAACATCTAAACGTATTTATGTATTTTGTCTAAAATGTTATACCTGACACAGGTTTAGTATCTTTTCTAATTTGAAACAGTAAAGTTAAATAAAAGTTTCATATTTAATTAAACCCCTCAATTTGCTCCTCCACTCCTAGCTTTTTAATTAGAAAACAGATTTTGCTCAAACTATTTGCAAAGTAATGCGAATTAATAGAAGTTTGAGAAATAATAATAAATGAGTAATTAAACTGGAAGTCGCTGAGGAGCGTTTTTTTTTTTAGGAAAGAATAAAAACACGGAGGCAACATGGAGGCCGTCGCTCCTTGTTTTTCTTTTTTAACATTTTTGCAAAAGCTGATCTATAAACATAATTTAGCTTCAACTTTCACTGCCTCTGATGTATTTCTGTCAAATAATATATGAAGCTCCAAAGGGAGGGAGGAGAGAAGGGGGAAAAATGCTCATTGGAATATGTCTGACAGCCTCCAAGGATCTAAATAAAAACAGAATGTTTTTAATGTGTTCGCTCGTAATTTATGAGCGCAAAATCTTCGAGCTGCAAACTTCCTCTGTTTCTGAAATGGGTTTTGGCGCGCAGCAGTGGCAGGGTGCTTACGTCTCCAATAAAGTATCTCGTAAAAATTAAGCTTCCAAATACATATTGTATCGTTTTGAATGAAGAGAGGATTTCCAGCAGCAGGTTTTACTATAAGGTGGTTTTTCCCCTTTTTTCCCCTGTGTCATTCATTTTGTCTTTTACTGAGATTTTGCAGATTTTTTTCTTAATTCTGCCTATTCTTATAAAAGTCAGTTATTATAGCTGAGCGGGTGAGTATTTAATGACTGCAGGATTGATTTATCTTTTATTGTTAAGCCTTATGATCACGTGACTGCGCTACCCAATGGCGTGGCAGCGTGTCTCCCCATTACTTTCCCACTGTAGTTCTCTGTGGGGCCAAGTTGCTACTTGATTTCTCCACATTGTTATTTTGTGAGGCTGGCTTTACTGCGTGTGTGTGCGTGTGTGTGTTTTTTATGTAGAGGTGTGTGCGTGTGTGTATGTGTGTGTTGCACTTTTTTATTTGCATGTATCTGCTGTATGACTGCGTACACGTGAAAAGGATAATTTCTCTGCCATGTCGACGTCCGGAACACTGACTAGCTACTACGTCGATTCTCTCATTCTGCCGGAGAGCGAGGAGCTCTCCGTCCCGCGGTACCCCTCGGGTCCGGGGCTTCAGCACGCCAGGCAGCCCGCCTCCATCGGCGACCACGGCGAGCTGGGGACTTGCACCTTCCCGTCCAAACCTCCAGTGTTCGGGCCGACATGGAATCACGTCCCGGCCCAGTTCCCGGGCACCGTCTCCTCCGTGTACCACCACCACTACGGGCATCCGCAGGGCGCGATGGGCGCGGACGCGGACGGCCGCTATCAGTCGTGGCTCCTCGAACCCGTGTCCGGTTCCCTTCCGATGACCGGGCTGCCGACGGGCCACCACTACGGGATCAAACCGGAGGGACTGGGGGCGCGTGGGGACGGCGCGCTGCCCGGCTCCCACACGGCGCTGCTGCTCTCCGATTACGCGAACGGAACCGTGGCGACACCATCGCCGGGGGAGAAGGACGAGCTCTCCGTCCAGGGAGGGGACATGAGCGCAGAGGTAGAGGAGAAACCGGGCCTGGACCCAAGTAAGTCTCCCCTTCGGGTCTTTAATGTTTGAGCTATTTATACCATAATGCTGCTGTGGATGTGGGGGCGCGCGTCAGATGGCATTCTGAACGTGCCATTTCCTTATGCAGGCTGTTAATGACCATGCTCAGATTGCAGATATTACGCGCAGCCTTGTTTGAATCCACTGGGCTACATCCTCCTTAATGTCTTATTAAAAAGAGAAAAAAAAAACATACAATAATCCCCTTTTCCCTCTCAGATAACCCGGTGTCTAACTGGCTCCACGCGAGCGCCACGAGAAAAAAGCGCTGCCCTTACACCAAGCACCAGATCCTGGAGCTGGAGAAAGAGTTCCTCTTCAACACCTACCTGACCCGGGACCGCAGGTACGAGGTGGCGAGGCTGCTCAACCTCACGGAGAGACAGGTTAAAATCTGGTTCCAGAACCGCAGGATGAAGATGAAGAAGTTTAACAAAGACGGCGCACCAAAAGACGAGTGAAAAATGACGCGCCAAACTCATGCTGGACCTTGATTTTTCAACTCCGCCGTCTTATTGTTCTATATAAACAGCTGTAGGATCATTTGTCTTGTAAAAACATAAAAAAAAACTAAAAAGAGAAAAAAAGCATGTTGGGCTTTAGTTTGATGCTACCTTAATATTGCACAATTCTGACAGTGCCCCTGGTTCTTTTTTTAATTTTCTCTTTCTTGATTTGAATTAATACCTCGTTGAATTAGTTGGCCTGTGCTTGTTTGTGTCTGTATGTTTTTAGCTGTGTTGTTTTTGTTTGTAGCTCTATTTGTTGTCTATTTCAGAGTCAGTCTAGTTTATATATATATATATAAAAAAGAAAAAGTATTAATTTTATTGTTGTTTCTCCATAGAACAATGACTGAGGATGACCGTGAATTTGATACTAAGCTTAGAAATGTTTAGGGAAAAACACATTTTGAAGTATAGCGGTACATAAACCGCAGACATCTTTTCCTTAAGATGTTATAGAAGTTATAGACTACCTACGTCTGTCAACTACCTACCATAGCTCTACGTTTCGAGGTGTCTAATGAATAAAAGTAGGTCTGCTTGCATCGTTGTGATTTTTGTCTGACACAGTTTTCAGGGAGTAACATTTTCAAATAAAACACTGTAGGCTTCTCATTGAATACCTCGTGGTCTGCTGACCCTTCTGACGTTTGCTTCACAAAATGTAATTTGTACTATTTATTAAATAAAACAAATTATATCTCGAGATTTTTAGGGCTTCGGCTTCTTTCTTTTAATAGTTTGAAGTCATCGATCTGGATGATTTTAAATTTGCGCTTTTTCTGCGGTTTTTGGTGCAGAAATATAACATAAAATTAGAGGAGACTTATGCAATAATTTGTAGCAGTTTTATCATTTTTTGTTGTAAGGGTGGACATGCAGGCTAATTAATATGCACGCAGTTTTTAAGCGAATATGTGCGTGTGTGTGTGTGTGAGAGAGAGAGAGAGAGAGAGAGAGAGAGAGAGAGAGAGAGAGAGAGAGAGAGAGAGAGTGTGTGTGTGTGTGTTGGAGACGGAGTTGCGTCTTGGCAGAGGATGTTGTTAGCTGTATACAGCCATAAAAGACAATTACTGCTATAACCTTTTATGGGGTGCAAAGCGCTGCGAGGCGAGAGGACACAAAACAAAACACACACACACACAAAGAAAAGTCACGGAGCTCTTCGACAGCTGAAGACCAAAATAACGCAGATCTGAGGAGGCCAAAAAAAATCTGCAGCTTGGCACCATTTCGACATCCAGGGGGGGGAAAATTTGTATCAAAAAGTGTATACCTTTTAATTGTAGGATTTAAATTAAAGCCCAAACTGGCCTCAAGCTGCTTAATTTGCTAGTTTTTGAAGAGTGATTGCTTTAATTTTAGTTTAGACACTTGTCTCTGCATGTCGGAGGGAAATATTTGACACAAAGAGACCAAAATGCGCGCCAGCCGCAGAGCTGCTATAGATAGATGTTATGATCAGCCAAATCCAGGCCTGACCCCAGCAGCTAAAACAGCCAAACATTTTAGTTCTCACAGAGAGCCGTGCTGCATACTTGCAGAACCGGACTTTAGTCCAACAGGAGTGCTGTTGTGACGCGTTCGGGGGACGCAGATGGACCCAAACTTCAAAGACTCGGCCAGAGACAGCGCCATAAAACGCCTGGTCTGCTATACTGTCTGGCATTCCAGTTTAAATGGCTTTATGGCCGTCCAGACACAATTAGGCCGTTTCCAGAATGACACCCATTTGCTTTTTTCTCTCTCTCCCCCTTTTCTTTTCTATGCGATTGGGATCTTGGACAAAAGGGCCGAGCGGAAGTGATCAGCCCTTTTATTGGATTCCTATCCGACGGGGACAACGCAGGACTCACGGTCATTTCTTTTGTTTTTCACCTGGGAACCTTCCGCCCTCTGCTCCCACTTAAGCTGAGACGGTCCTATAAAACAGGACAAGGAGCCATAAAGACGCTGGATTCAAGCTCAGCAACAGGCTTCCAAACGTTCCTGTTCGTCTTTTACGCACGAGTTTAATCAACAACAACAACAAAAAAACAAGACTACTTTTTTTATCATGGATATTTTCCTGAAAATGAAAATGTCGGCCTGCAATGGCGCTTCCCCTGCACTCCCCTTGAGTCACCAGAGGGTGGCGACACTTTTCCACAACAATACCCCCACTCCCCCCCCTCGTGCTGTTTTAGCCATCAAGCCTAATAAAGCCGCGCGTGGGAACAAAATGTTGTAACCTCTTTTAAGAGTCAAGGAAAATAATTTCACACCTTTTTTACAGTCTGGCCGCACGAGCTTCTTACTAACTTATAGCCTGCAGCTCTGAAGAAGACTCCTAAACTGCACAGCTATGGCTGCTACTGCACATGCGCACAAACAGGCTTACAGCCCATTTGTTTACTCATGTTCCTTTTTCAGTATAAATAACCTATTAATATTATTATTTTATAATGCTGATTATTATGTTTTATTCATTTATTTACATATTATATTATAGATTTTTAAACGTAGCATAAGAATATAACCTTTTATTTTTATTGATGTTTTCAATATACAATATTTTTTGCTTTTGATTTAAATATATGTTAAAACTTGTGCAAAAAATAGTAATTTTTTACTTGATATTTTATTTAAAAATATTGTTAATTGTAAAAACGTTAAGGCATTATAGATAATCTTTCTTCATAATCCATGTTTGTAGTTGCTACAACTGGATCCTGTTTGCATTTACATATTTTTTTAGTATAGGATGGGCAAAGTATTGTTCCTATCTTTATTATCTTTATTTTCTTATTATTTTTCTCATTCTTATTCTTATTCTTTAGCAAAAAATAAATTATAAATAAAGCAAAATATATTCTAATTTAACATTTTTGTTACACATAATTATTTTTAGTGTATTTTTACATTTAAAGTACAAATCTAGAAACTTATATATATTTGGCTTTACATGTTGTTAATATTAAGTTATTAACAGACTATGTGTTTTAATATTTTACTTCCCAATAAGTGATATTTTCAATACAAAATGTTTTTCCCTCTGGAGTGATATTTGTTTTTATTTAAAGTAATAATAACTAAATAACTAATTAAACTAATATTTATTCTTTATTACTAGTATTACTTTAGTGTTTGAAGATGATTATTTTACAAAGCTGAAGATATGTCTTTCTTCAGGTTATATTTGCGCAGAGGCAGTGAGAAAAACGACACAAAGCCGCTCTCTGAATTAATAAAACCCTATCTTCAGATATCTTGTATTGCGAGACTTTCTCTCGCGGGTGTTTATGTGACTGCATGTGTTTACGTGTGTGAGGTGTTAATCCCATCCTGCAGTCCTGTGAGCCATAATGAAATCCGAGCTTCCTCTGATTGGTCGAGAGCGACCAGGCCGGAGTCACGTGTCTGAGTTCTTTGGTCCAGAGTAAAAATGGGGTTTGGTGTAAATCTAGGGTGTATTGCTGTCATATATCACAGCAGCTCGTAAAAACGACACTGAAGATTCTTGGCCAACAAATCAGAGAGAGAGAGAGAAAAAAATATGAGTTCTTATTATGTGGATAGTCTTCTTTACAAACCCGCAGCGGGTTGTTCTCTGTTCCCGAGCGCAGAGCGAGCTTCTTGCAGGATTGGACCCAGCAGAGACGAGCAGGGCTCCTCTCGGACCGCCGCCGCTGCCATCGCCTTCGCGCCGTGCCTCTCTGGAGTTTACGACGTCAATAACGCAATCCAGAGCCGCTCCGTGTTTACCCCGGGCTACGGCCGGGGACAGGACACACACACACAGCTCTGCAGCCCGTTTGAGCAGGGCAGCTGCTGTCGTCCAGGGCCAGGACCCCTCACCTCTACGCCGGACAAACAGCACCGGATGTACCCCTGGATGCGGGCATCAGGTATGTTGCAAAACCACAGCATTTTTTTTTTTTTTTTTACAAAACACTGAGACTTTTTCTGGCCTTTAGCGTTCGATTAAATTCGAGCAGCTCACTGCTGCTGCTGCTGCTGCGTGGAAAGAATCGTAAAACTTTTATTGCGCAACTAATGAGTTCTGCAGCCATAAATTCATTTGGCCAGAGCTTCAGTGTGTTCAGTGTGCGCAGAGACCTTGCCGCTGGGGGTTTTCCACAGCACTCCTATTACTCTTCCAGCTTCTTCTTCCCCCTTTGTGGCTGTAAAAAGAGCCCGGCCTGTTGTGTAAATCAGCTCTCTGCACTCTGCAGCCTCCTTCTAATTGAGTCTGTGCTGCAGAGGCTCTGTTCTCTGGGAAAAAAAATAAGAAAAAAAATGGATCGATATGCAGCACTATTCCCTCCAAATGGATTTAAAACACAATGACAGCCTGTGTTTGGTCTGTATTTATCATTTTGGTTAAGAAAATAGAAGCTATGACTCTGTGGGTGTGCAGCACTTTGTTGGGTTTTAATTGGAAAAGCCTGCAAGATCCCAATGAAGGTTTTCAGGCAAAAACAGCCCAGCAGGAGGACTTTAAATTGGCACACACACACGCACACACAGAAAAAGTGTAATTCGTGAGGAAACGTTTTGTGGTGATGTGAAAATATGAGCCACAATTAAAGGGCAATTACAAAAACATTAAAGACTTCCTGTTGTTTCCAGCCACAGCTTTTTATTACTTTAAGCATTAATCAATATTCCACTTACATTTTATTTCATTCTTTATTTATTTTATTAATGTTTTTTTTTTTTTTTTTGCATTTTGTTTCAATTGTCTTCTTCAGATCCGACTCGGAAGCGGGGGCGGCAGACCTACTCCCGGTACCAGACCCTGGAGCTGGAGAAGGAGTTCCACTTCAACCGGTACCTGACGCGCAGGCGGAGGATCGAGATCTCGCACGTCCTGTGCCTGTCAGAGAGACAGATCAAGATCTGGTTCCAGAACCGGCGGATGAAGTGGAAGAAGGACCACAAGGAGGAGCCGAGCCAGGAGGGGGAACTCGGCGACGTTCAGGCCGAAGCTGGAGCCACCAGGAGCGCAGAGCCCCAAACCGCTGCAGAATGAGATAAAACAACAGCAATAATAATAATATAATAATATAATAATATAATAAACAATAAACACTGTTAATATAGTTGGGATATTAAGAAATGTTTACACACGAGGGCACATCTTTGAAACTAAAGGAATTCTTGATATTTAAAGACGCTTATTTCTAAACTGAAAAATCCTAAAATACAAAGCTGAAACAAAAATTAAAAATATTAATAAAAATACTTAAGTTTTGTTTTAGTTTTTGCAACATGATGTTCATCCTGACTGTAGCCTACATTCCGTTAAAAAAAGACTACCTACTTTTTATCTGACAATATTTAAGCAATTTTTTTGAATAATCATGATGAAAATAAAATGATAGTATTTTTAGTTTGATGTGAAAATGTGCCTTATTTTTAACCCACAATTAAAATTCCATGTCTATTTTAAAGGAATAAAAAATGTCTGCATCTTATTTTATTGTATTTTATGTTATCTGCTTAAATATTTTAAAATATTATTATTATTATTATTATTATTATTATTATTATTATTATTATTATTATTATTATTATTATTTCAATGAGTTTAAATTTTAATTTTCACACTTTAATATGTTGATTAAACTGTAAACAAAAGATAAACTTGTTAATATCAGAATATCCTGATTGTGTGCACGTAACACGCACGGTATTTGTACATTTTAACTGTAAACATGTTTATTTTGTGAGCTTTAAAGTTGTAGAGCATCCAAATCCCCAAACCCATATTTGCTCTGGCTGTTTATTTGAACTGTGAAGCATCAACACATGATATGAATATAAAAACTACTGGAAATCCATTAAAATAAATCTGTGAGTCTTTAATAAAACATCCTGGACGTGCCCACGCTTACCTGACTTAAAGCTGCCTGAATCATGGCTGCATTATTATTGGGCAGTAATGAGTGGCTCGGCACGAGACCCGTACCAGACCTGAAACACGTCGGGCTCCATGATGAGGAGCTTAGATAAACAGTGAAGTTGAAGAATGTCAACTATGAGGATGCGAGATGGGACAGGCTGCAGGATGGAGGGGAAATTACTGTTGAACTCTGCGTTCCCTCTCCTCTCTCGGCATAAGATGGCGCCTGAGCCCCTCTCCCCCTCCCCTTCCTCAATTCTACACCCCCTCCTCACCTCCCCGCCCCCCACCACCCCCCACCCCCGGCCCGGGCTGGGTCATAAATCCGTTGTTGTTTATGAAAATTTACAACGTAGCGGTCCAACTTTACGAGGCGCCTCGGCCTCCCATTGGCCCCTCAGCTCAGTCACGTGGCCGCGAGCCGTGAACATGAACTTTCTATATAAATATATAATTTCCAACAGGAGGGATAGAGCCGCCTTTCGTTTAGCGGGCTCGCGGCTCTTCCTGCGCACCGACCTTCACCGGCGCCCTCATTTGGATTATTGCGTCGGCGCCTCGGACAGGTGGAGGACCCGTTTTGGACTTTAAGGATCTGCCTGCCCGGATCTGCTGTGGGGCTCCTGACGCGTCTCGGAGCGATGGGTGAAAGGAGCCCCCCGGCGCGTCACTGACCCCCTCAGGAGTCCCAGTTTCCGTCCGAGGACTGAGCTGGTCCGTCTGCACCTGCCCACTCCCTGCCCTCACCTCCTGTGTTTACATGCAGGGACCTTCACGAGGTAAGACAGCTGCAGCTTGTCACTTATGCACGAGTTTACTTTGTTTATAATGATATTTATTTTTATATTTTAAACAATTTAATGAAAACATTTCGCGTTTTTATGACGTATGCAGTTTTATCTATTCCTTAAATACAGTTTTCTGTTTGGTTTTATCTCATGATGATCTCCGTGTTCTCCTGTCATGTGAACATTATTTGTTTGTTTGGATTTTCTAAATATGGAATGGTAAAATAACGCACCAGATTATGCCCTCTTTGCTGCCCTCCTGTGGAGGAACACGCGGCTGCAGCTTCCGTTTCCTTTTTGCTGCAAACCTCCGCCTGCAGGTTGGACACAAGCTTAACCTCTGTGTGTTTGTGCGTTTTTCTTTGGCGTGTTCAGCCACCTGCGCAGACGCACGGGCTATCAGATCCTCGTACGTTAACCTGATGGATGCTGATACAGAAAGATATGATCAGAGTGCAAAACAACAAGGAAATGAGGGCAGAATGACCTTTGTGTGGCTCAAAGGAAACAATTTCTTAAGAACATAAAAACTTGTTTGTGTCATTTAAAAAAATATATAATTATGTTTCTCATTGTGCTGCGATTATAATAATTTTTTTTGTTAATTGTAAATATGCATATTCGATTTGCCCATTATTTGAAATTGAATGATTTTTAAAAAAAATTTCCTGGAAGTTTTTTTTTAGGTATTTCAGTGTAATAATTGTGCAAACATATATCTATATTTTTATTCAAGAGTGTTTCAATATTTTTTTTATTTGCAAGATTTAATTTAATTTCTTTAATGTGTAGCACTTGTTATTATCCAGTATAAAAATAGCTGCAAATCTTTCAAATTTTATTCGTTTTGTTTTTGTCTGAAGTGTGTTAGTGTGTGTGGTTGCCTGCAGAGTGCACTGCCTTCCTTGTTATCCTCTGTACACGTGGACCCCCCCCCCCCCCCCCAAACACACACACACACACACACACACACACACAAACACCACTTCCTTTTCCCAATCTGACATGTCTCCGCTTTCATTCCATTCTGATTCAGTTCCTGGGTGTGTCCCTGCCTCAACTTGGAAAAAAAATAACTTTCGTGGGAACTTTGTAGCCATTGGTCCGCGACTGATCAGCTGCTGTAGCTTTAGAGTTTTGGCAAACACACCCAGCAACACACACACTGCGTGCACACATTGGTCCCTTGCAGCGGGCTGCAGAACACCGACTCTTCTGGAGGTCTGGGGCGCACGTACCTGTTTCTGTTTCTGTGCGCGTGCAGGCTAAAAAAGAACTGCAGGAACTTGTGTGTTTTTTGGGAGGGAGAGAAAGGGCTCCAGGACAAGGTGTGGGGGGAGTTTAGAGGGGAAGTAGCAGACAAAAAAAAGTATCTGCTTTGGGAGAGACGGAGGTGCCATAAAAATTCCTGAAGGAGAAACGCAAACGTGGGGGGAGCGCGCCGGACTCTGCAAGAGCTTCTCTCCTGCGTCAAACCCTGAGCTGATTCTGTTCATTTGGTTCTATTTTTACTGCTGGTTCCTCGTCATCTGAGCTGATTAAAGCACACAGCTGATTTCCAAGTGAAAATAGATTTCCGAGCGAATCCCACGTTGAAGTGTCAAAAATTTACATGACTTTGTTTTTACTCAAAAGGAGAAAACGTCATTCAAATTTGGAAAAAAGTATCATTTCTCTTAGTTTTTTGTATTATTTTGAACAATGTTAATTTGAGACACACATGCATAGATATACAGCTGAAATGGGCATAATTTCGTTAACGTTCATATCTGTGGATTTATATTGCAGTTATAAAAGTACATCCTAAATTCTTATTATTTCAACACTTTTATACATGTGCCAAAAATTATTATATACCCTAAAACAGCTAAAATATTAGTTTTACTATTTGCTAAGCTGGAGTGTTTAATTAATTATTTTTTTAATCAAATGAGTCCAATTTTAGTCGATTTTTGACTAAAATAAGTTTTAAGAAAAAAAAACACAAAGCTTACTATGATGTTTTCTCTAATCGTTTTGCTATTTAAAAATAACTAATATCCTACATTTAAAAGCGCCATTTTCTTCCAAACTGTCAAATTTGGGCACCATGTCATTTTTTTTCTTTTGTTTCTGCTCCACGCTATTGCTTTAAGTTAATCATTGTGCATAAAAAATAATATTATGTCCTCTAGTTTGAAGACAAACCAAAAAGAAAAAGAAAGAAAAAGTCACCGCTTTGGTCAGATTGTTTAAAAGTCAGGATGACGGAGGAGTCGCGGGGAAATTAGAGCGAAATCACGTCTTGTCGCGTCCAAACGGCCTGCACTTTGTTCCAGTTTAACCTGCTTATAAACAGACTGCTCGCGCGCTCTTATGAAGCCACCAGATGTGGTTATTAGGTTTTCAAAGTGACATAAAAGTCGGACTCTGAACGACGGCCTCTGTTGCTTTATTGAGTTTTAAATTTCTCCTCCAAACATTTATTCATCAGTACTTTTTTTCCCCACACACAGTCGTTCAGTTGTTTATGATTATAAAGGGGAAAAACGAAGAAACAATCAGAGAAAAGCCGCAATGCTCCTCTGAATGGGGCTTTTATTGTATTAGAAGCGCGGTGACTGTTTCCACCCGGCGCCCATCACAACGTGCATAACAGATTCTGATCGAATTATTCCTCTTTCTTTCTACACCATCATCGCATAGATTGCGCTCTCAGCATGTCACTTGTTGTATTGTTTAGGAGTCTGTGTTTTTCTTTTCTGTCTTTTTTTTTTTTTTTTTGCCGCAATGGTCGTTAACCTCTGTATGACCCCCGTGTGGAGCCCACGCCTCGGAGAGCGCCGCAGACAGTCAGTGCAACAGTTGCGCCAGAGGATGGCGCAGTTCGACAGTTGGTAAAAAAAAGCCTCTGAGTCTACCCTGAGCCAAAAAAAAAAAAAAGCAAGGAAGGAGGGAAGGCGGCGCGCGCACACCTTCCTGGTCCTCCTCCTCCCCATCCCACCCAGCATTTCCTGCGCGCACGAGTTTACCTCTGGAGGTCACCAGGCAGGATTTACGACTGGTCAACAAAAGCACGTGATCCTGCCTCGTACCCCATATTTGGGTGCCTACGTAAGAGAGAATCAAGTCCATGTCCCACTCATTTCCATAATTCATCATAAATTGTGCACAGGGCGCTATAGGACGCGCTAAACCATAAGAGCCACAAATCAAGCGCGCGGGTTTTTATGCTGTTTACGTCCTAAAGCAACAACAACAACAACCTGCAACCAGCAAAAGCGGTGGAAGTGTCAACAAATGAGCTCCTATTTTGTGAACTCATTCTGCGGTCGCTATCCCAACGGCGCGGACTTTCAGTTACATAATTATGGAGACCATAGTTCGGGGAACGAGCAATACAGGGATTCGACCGCCATGCATTCCGGCAGGTACGGCTATGGCTACAACGGCATGGACCTGACAGTCGGCCGGACCGGCAGCGGACACTTTGAGCGAACGCCGGGCTACTCCCCGAGCCACTCAGCGGCGGCCGCCCCCGCCTCCGTGGACCCGGTCAGCTACAACCAGACCGCCGGCGGCGGCGGCAACGGCGGCGTCAACTCGTCCCTGTCGCCCCCTCCCGAGCCCCCGCTCCCCTGCGCCTCGGTGGCCACCAGCTCCTCGCCGGTCGCCGAGACGCAGCCTCAACACAGAGCCGTGAAGAACTCCGTCCCGGCGCCGTGCTCCGGCTCAAACGGAGCAGGAGGTGGTGGTGGAGGAGGAGGAGGAGGCACGCTGCTGCTCAGCCGGGACTGTGTGTCCAGCAAAGCCTCCCCCCTGGAGGAGGACAAACCTGCGGGAAGCGCACCGACAGCCGCCCCTCAGAGTGCCAACGACTCCACGCAGCCTCAGATCTACCCGTGGATGAGAAAACTCCACATAAGTCACGGTAAACTGCTCGGTTTAATGATCTAATATTGATTTTATGTCTTGTTTGGAGAGCTGGCGCTGCGTTATCCAGGGATCTTTTGTAACTTTCAGGCAAAACAACAAAAAATTGACTTTGATATTGGGGAAATTGTAAAGGAAAATGCGCCAAAATCTTATGTTAAATATTTATCTAAAGCAGATAAGAACATATTAATAAGCACACACGCAAAGCTGAGTAATTATGTTTATGTTGTATTGACTTTAAATTGTAGAACTGTAATCAAATTGGAAGAATATGTTTTGCTAGACGAATCTGCTACCTGTTGTTTGTCAATATATATTTATGAATTTTACCTAATTTAAACTCAAGTTTTGACTTATTTAAATATAAAGATTCTGCTTTAAATTCCCATCTAAAAAATGCATCTATCATAAGCTTAAAATAATATATCCTGTACAAAAATGTGCTTAAGGTGACTCAAGCATCCCTTTTTTTACCTGTATTTATCTCCAACATGTTTGCCCACATCTTATTTTTGATTTGTCCTCCTTTGCGTCTTCTTTTTTTTTTGTCCAAGATCTGTCTGGACCTGAGGGGAAGCGAGCCAGAACCGCCTACACCCGGTACCAGACCCTGGAGCTGGAGAAGGAGTTCCACTTCAACCGGTACCTGACCCGCAGGCGGAGGATCGAGATCGCCCACGCCCTCTGCCTCTCGGAGAGACAGATCAAGATCTGGTTCCAGAACCGGCGGATGAAGTGGAAGAAGGACAACAAGCTGAAAAGCATGAGCATGGCAGCCGCAGGAGGGGGACTCTACAGGCCTTGATGCTCACACATCTCCTGACAAGCACGAATAATAATGAAAAAAAAAATAAATAAATTAAAAAAATAATCAAATAATTAAAAGAAGAGATGAAATATTTCTCTTATTCCACGTGAAAAAAAGCGCAGAGACTGTTGACGCAGGGTTCTGCAGCAGCATTATGTATATTTTCCTTTATATTCTCACCGTGTTACTGCTTATGTGAGTTTTAAAAAAATCATAATGTACAGTTCTGTTTAGAATTTAGCGGGAATAGGGAGGAAAACAGGAAAATATGTGTTTAAATTATTTCTTGTTTAAACGAGAAAAAGCAGAAGAAGAAAAAAAAGCTTGAAAACATCTCCCGCAAACAAATTCAGTAATTTCTGCGATGCACTCAGAAAGCTAAATAATAAATAGAAGGTTTGTGTTTGTTATTGTTTACTGTATGTAATGTATATTAAATGTATGTATTTATTTGTTTGATGTATTGTGCCAACTTGTCAGAAAACTTGCTTCCAGAAGTAGAACCAGCCAGATAAGCATCGCGTGTTTGCTTTTTAAATGTGTGTGTGTGAGAGAGAGAGAATACATGTATGAACAGAGCTTCACTCTTGTGTGTGTACAGTAGCTGTTTTCTTTGTTTCCGCAGGATTTGACTTGCTCACCTGGGCGCAGCATCTTATTAAAAAAGCTGTTTTTTGTTTTTCTCGCTGTTTCTCACGTGAAAAGGTCCCAAATAAAAAAGAAAAGAAAAGAAAAGAAAAGAAAAGAAAAGAAAAGAAAAGAAAAGAAAAGAAAAGAAAAGAAAAAGAAAATCCCCCCATTTGCCTATAAATATATATGTATGTATGACTTCATCGTGATGAGCTTTTTTGTAAATGTTTTTTCAAAGACTGGAAGTTCAAATATGCTCTAATAATAATTATTATTATAATGATAATGACGCTCATGGTGATGATGGCTATGGTGGCCGTGATAATAAACTTTTTACTGGAACATCATATTTTTTGGTTTTCTTTTTGTCGACTTAAATGTTGCCTTAAATGTATAAGTTGCTCACAAAAAAATTGGAAGAAGTTGGTTGAATTCAACAGGTCTCGTTGCACAGAAAAGCTCTTACTCACCTTGCCTTTGCGCGCTGGGAGCTGTTGTTAGGGGGTCCCCCTCCTGCCTCCTGATCCAGAGATTTAGCTGGACTTTTTTTTCCCCTGGCTGCAAACTTTATTAGGGGCCGATTCGGGCTCTCTGACATTTGGGTGCTAAATGAATGGGGGGTTTTGTCTATGAATTAGATCGTAAAAATCATCCGGAGAGCGGCCAGATAGGCTCACTGGCCATAAACGGTCACGTGGTGGCCATTAAAGTAAGTTTTATGGTTTTGGGGAGTTGACAGTATATTGCACATAACATATAATCGCAGGGACGGCGAAGCCTCGTCTGACTCTCTCAGTGCAGCCTCTAAGTGTTAGTTGACCGGTGCAGACCTTTTTTCCTGGTGCTCCCCCTCAGAGCGAACCGGACGCTCGCCCGGGATGAGGAGCGCGTTTCTGGGTAAGTTTTTTTCCAGACTAACCGGTAGCCAGAAAGCCAGAGCGCAGCCACCCCCCGTGTTAAACAGCCGTATTATTGTATTCGCTCCCTCTCTTTCCGTCCCTATTAGTCCATTACACTAATTTGTCAGTTGTGGAGTGCTGAATACTGGACTCGGCAGATGTTGCGCAGGGTTGGGTCCGGCTCATGGCTATTTAATTGCTTCCTTCCCTGTGTAACTTGTTTCCCTCCATCTGTGGTGTAATTCATAATCCATTTTTACATGTTGGATAATTATCTCTGTGTCCATTTCCAACCCCCACAAAACTTGTCGTTTTATCACATTGCACAAGTCACAGACCGTGAGCCAGAAATTTTCCACAGGGCTGTAGTAGATTTTGCTTGATAAAGTTAAGCGCGCGTGCAGGCCTGTAGATCTACAGCCAGAAAAGTCTGATTGGATTATATGTGAGGGCGATTTCTTTTCTTTTTTTCTTTTTGGAAAGTTGTAGTTTTATCCCATGAAAATGAGATATGTTCTTTAAAGTTACTTGTTCCTGCTGAGCGCAGCGGGCGCTGCTCATGTTGGCACCATGCGTGGCTGTGGACTTTAGGGCAGGCTGTAAACAGTGTCAAGTAAACACGACACGGGAAGAAACAACAGCAGGGAAACATTTACAGGAATTCCGTTTTGTGTCAGTCCGGTCCTTTTTTGTGTGTGCGCTTTGGAGGGGGGTTGAAAAGTTCAGATGACCTCTTAGAAAAAAGTCACTCTCGCTTTGTGGTGACCTCTTGTCCGAACAGAGAAGGGGCGAGACCGGTCACCAGCGGACACTGACTCCAGAAAATGCATAAAATCAAAAAAGAGAATCACATATATGTGTGAAAAGGGGTTTTTATGGTGTTTTTTATTCATATTTTGTTTTATTGTTAAAGTGTGTCTCAGTGCATTCTTGGCAATCTGTATTTTTACGCACGAGCTTGTTCGCCTTTTTACGCACAAAAACATACGAAAAAACCTATAAATAGTCAGCGAGTTGTAAGATTTAGAATAACTAAACCATATTTACTTTCTGATCAGTACCTGGTTTTCTTTTCCTGGAGCAGAAACATTAAATTTCCTGTCTGCAAAAATACACAAATATCAAGGTTTTAGTTTTTGGTTTTGTTTTTTTCGACAAAAGACAATTCTTAGACGGTTAAACCTTTACTTTAAATTAGTGTTAATTAAGTTAGTGTAAAATAAATGTATCATTTCCAAACTTTACTTAAAATACTTTGACCACGAAGATGAATAATATTAGAAGAATATTAGAAGTTTAAAGCTTAGCGCATTGGAGTGGAGGTTCTGCGCTTTGATTGTGACTTTTTATTGGCTTGATTTTAGGAATCCATTGTTTATTATGTAGAATAAAATAAAATATGTTTACCCTTCCAGATACAGAATAACACACTGATAGAATCCTATTGCTTTTCAAACGTGCAGTCTTATGTATGAACTAGAACCAGAATCAAACCAAATCACGACGTTTTGCTCTCTCTTGCCTCATTTTGCGCACACTGAAAAATACAACAGGACGTGCTGCAGGGTGCGGATAGTTGGACCTGAAACCCCTTCCCAATATTTCAAAAAGGAGACATTTCGACAGGGCCCCATGTGCGGCGCGCTGCCAGGCAGATAGAGGGAGAGAGGGGAGAGCGCTGTGCAGGTTCATCTGGAGGTCACGAAGATGAATCTGCATCCTCTCGGAGCCACCAGCAGAGCTCGCTTTAGGCCAAGTTCACTGTCACTCTGCTGCATGGAGAGCGAGGGGAAGAAAAAAAAAAAAAAAAAAAAAAAAAAACTATTTCAAGCAAACCACCCTAAAAACTGCACGTGCGCTCACAATAATGACAGGTTCTCTTTTGGTGAGCCTGTGAGCACAAAGCACATAAATAAAGACACCGGAGGACGGAGAGAGCCCGTGGAGGGACCGAGTGCGTGAAGGGAGAGAGTGGGAGTGAAACCTGAAGAGTTGCCTCCAACAAAGACTTCTTCCTCCTCTGCGCTGCTCTGGCTCTAATGAATGATTTGCATATTTTACGGCCCCACCAGCCTTGAGCTAGATGCTCCTGTCACAGGAAACACCAAAGACACGATTGCATTCATCTCATCTGCTTATCGAATTTGTGAAAATGACAATTAGTATTGGAAGAAAACTTTTTTTAAGAAGGGGAGTAATGCAAGGGGTTTTGTTGGAGGCAGATATCTCTCTCTGGGACTGGGACTGATGAGGGAGAGATAGTTGCAGAAGAGGAGGAAAAATTGGGGTCAAAAGTTTAGACGCTGAACAAGCCTCCGTCATCTGTTCTCTCGCCTTATAATAGCGATCTTGACTCTCCACACAAAAGGCAGAATAGCTTTGCATTACATATGTTGCACGGTGCACTCCAGGTGAACCCTGGAAGCGCAATGACCTCGCGTTTGGGACCGGGGGAAAGGCTGCGTGGGGAGGGTGAAGCGCTCCCTCTCCAACCCCCTCCTTCCAAGCAACAAGATTGAGTGGCTGGCGTTTTATTAGGGCGGTTGATTGGTGAATTTCCTTTGAATAAATTGCATTTGATATGTTTAGGGACGAGGGCAAAATTTGCATTTGGAGGATTGATACTCTCGACCCGGTCACAGGGTAATGAGAAGGCCCACAGCCGCGCGCCCCCACCCCTCCAGAACGAGCCCCCCAGATCCCTTAAAAAACATTTAGCCCCTCTCTTTCTGATCGGCTGAATAGAATCCTTTTCAAAACTAGAAATGGCACAGATGTTTTCCCTGCGCGTGATGAAGCGCTAAAAACATCAGATTTCTGAACCCGAAATGTGAGGTCTCTAACTGACTTTTCACGAGGCCTAATATCAAAAATATATTTTTAATAAATCCAATAAAAAGCAAAACTTTAAAAGAGAGTGAAATAATAATAAAAAAAAAATTAAAAATACACTCAGAACAAAGGCATAATGTTGGATAAATTTTTATTCTGACACTCAACAAAGAACAAACATTACATTTAACGCCCAATAATAACAAATAATAATTTGATTGAACTCGGAGCTGCACGTGCGACACAAATCATCTGAAAAGAACAAATACATTCAGAAGTTATTCGATCCGAGAAACTTTTATTGTCAGTTAGGACTGAATGGATTAAAAATGCATAAAAGGAAAAAAAGCAGATTTTATTAATGTTCACCATATTTTGCGTAATTTTCAGCATCTCACGTATCACATGGATACGTGAGATGCTGTTCACATGGAACCCTTCTCCACTTCGGTCTTCAAAGCTCTCGTTTGAATATTTGAAACACGTTGATAAAAAGGAAAATATATATATTAAATAGCAAAAATGATAAATAATCCTGCTCAAATATATTTGAAAACTGATTAAAAACTTATTTTTCTTTCTATAATCTGATGTGTTTGACCTGAATTTTAATTTTAGATGTGTTTATTGCAAAGTTTAAATTTGTGTCTGAGCAACTTTGTTGATTTATATATATTTTTTTAATTTTATAATTTCACATTAATCTGACTGCTGTTTTCCTACATTGGGAATAAAATGTTCCAAAGTATTTAAACAGGTGTTTGCGAGGATTTTACGCATAAATTTTAGACATGAGTTTTTATTATATACACAGCTCGTGCCTGAATATTCTTTTTGGTTTATTCTGTGGCTTTTTCACCAACATGCAGCCTGTGGAGAACAGTTTAGGGGTCGCACTGGCTATTTATCCACTATTAGTGGTGAGAAGAATCTTAGTGTAAAAGGAGAAAAACGCAGTTTTATCAGAGGTAACTGAAACCGCAGTGGTTTTTTTTTTTTATAAAAGCATGAAATGTGTGTGGTGTGTGTGTGTGTGTGTGTGTGTGTGTGTGTGTGTGTGTGTGTGTGTGTGTGTGTGTGTGTGTTTTAGCTCGGATCCTTGGCACATCTCGGATGTTTTGCTCCGCCGTTCTTCACAGCTTCACACACTCAGACAGGAGACCTTGTGAGCGCCATCTGCAATCTGTCACCATCGTCGCAGCACTTCTCTGATAATCTAAATTTACAGTAAACTGTCAGCATGATGTATGCCGCCTAACTAGACCTTCACTCTGCAGCGCGCGCGCTCAAATCTCAGCCACGCTGCCGCATTTTCTCCCCTCACCATGCAACATGTATTCGAATCTGTTGGGGAATGACTAAAAAAACGTGTTTGTTTCTATAAACTAACGCTTATTGGTCTCCTATGTCAGATTATTGCTGTTTTGGTGCGTTTTGGTGAGGCACGCGTTGATGTTTTCAGGAGCTACTGCACCCAAACGCGCCATTCTGCAGGCCTGGGTCATGATAACAGGTAATACCAGGGCTGTTATCTATGAAGAGGGTTTTTTTCTGACGCACTGAATTCTATACCCGTAGTGGTGACGCTTTTTAAAGAGACTCGCGCAGGCCTCAATATAAAAAGAAATCTCAGCAACAAGTAGAAGAACTGGTAAAACGCGTCGCAACTATTCCCGCAAGGTTAGTTTACAGTGAATGGCTAATAGCCGAGCTGACCCAGAGTGTATTTATACACTAAAGGAATGGCAGCAGAGTGTGAATTTAGATGTCACGTAAAGTCGTCTTACCCGCTGACAATATGGAGACACATTGCCTCTCAGGTGGTCCTCTTTGGCCGCGCGGATACAGTGACTCTCCTGAGCGTTTACAATCTGTTAGAAGCCCCACAGTAACACTGTTTATATGAAATATGACAAAAACAAAAGCAGGAGACCAGTCAGTCGTTCTAACCTAAAATCTACGGGTTTTTCCACGATAAGCACTCCCAAAAACAAGAACAGCAACAACAAAAAAGAAACATGTCCACTTTTACGCACAGATGTTTTGCGTCGACGCTTCTTATAGTTCCAAGTCTTTTGCACAGTTTTATGGAAAAAAAGACCCACCCGGGAAGTTGACCCGCGCAAAGTGTTACCCCCACCCCGCCACCCCTTGTATCTCCCCAGAGTTTAACAGAGCCTGCAAAAACTGAAGTCCAAGTCCGGGGTGAACCCCAGGTCACCGCGTCTAACAGATATGAAAATGTCGCCTCTTTGCAAGGAGAGAGAAAAAAGAGGGGGCACGCCTTGTTGTTTAACAAAGACTGTCAATGGGCAAGATTAATAAGAAACAAAATGGAAACGGTGTCACCTCGGGGTCAGGCAGAAGTTATCTCTGTGTGTAGGGGAGCGAAAAGAATAGGGAGGCTGAGCTGAGGAGGGGGATACACACACACACACACACACACACACACACACACACACACACACACACACACACACACACACACACACACACACAAAAATGTAGAAGAAAGAATGAAAGAAATAGGCGAGAGGAGAAAGCTTTTGAATATTTCCGTTAAGTTTGGCCCCTTTGGTTCTGCTTGCAGAGGCCTTGCTGGAGAGGGCAGAGTGGATCAGATGTGTGTGAGGAGGAGCTGCTGCTGCCGAATCCCGCAGGAAACACGGACACCGCGTGCCACCTCGGGCGTGGAGGGGAAACTGGACGTGATGACGGCTGGCAGAGCGCACGGTCAGATACTTTTAGATCCTCTAAACATGCAGAAACACAACATGCGAGTTTGGTGGAGTTTCACTGGAATACATGACATAAAAAGAAAAAAAAAAGATGGATAAAAGGGAAATAATGAGGATGATTTTCTTTAATTTACTTCTAATTACTTTAGTTTTCTTATTTTTACTATTTTTATATTACTATTAATAATCTTATTATTACTATTAAAATATTATTATTTTACTATTATTAGTAGTATTAGTGTCCTCTTTATATTATTCATGCATTTAAAGTGGCAACCACAGCAGGTGTTTTAGAATCAAACAAATAACATTTTCTTGTATTTATGTGTTTCCTGTTCTTCAAAATTAATTTCTATGTTGACTCAAATACTAAAAAAATATTTAGGACCTAAATTTGAGATAAATCTTTTTGCACAGACTGATTCAAGCTGGAAATTTACTGCCACGTGCTTTGTGTTGAAATCAAACATTTGTGTTGTCATCAGGCTGTAATGCAGAGCAGGTGTCCTCGAGTGTTTGTCCGACGGATGTGCTTTTTAATACCCAGTGGTGCATGCTATGTGGTTTTTATGCATCACGAGTTTAGTAACTGTTGCACTATATATGTTTTATCTTAAATGATGCCAGGTTGCGGTTTTATTCTTGAAAGCATCACTGAATATCACGTTTATAGCAAAAGCAATGAAAAAAAAAAAAAAAGCTGGGGTTTTGCATTGGCACATTTGTGCGTTTGAAGAAATGTGAGTTTTGCTGCTTGAGAAACAGGAATCAGTCCTGGTTTTTAAAGATGCACGAGCTTTTCAGGCTTTGTGAGCACGTGCATGTCCGCAGAGGAGCGACACGTCTGCTTCATCCTTGCACCAGAACAACACGAGCACTCATTCCTCCTGATTTAAATAGTCTGAATGAAACATTTCTTATTTTGCTTCTTATCTGGATCTTTATAGTGTGCAACAGATTCCTCATAGTCTGAATTTATGTTTGTAATAGGAGGTGTTTAGTTTGTGAGCAGCCCCCACATCCCCCCCTCCCTCTCAGGACTCTCACTCTGTGTTTCACATGAGGAGCAGAGCCTCACCCACATAAGTTCGGCTCCACGCAGTAAACAACTTAGTTGATCAGTTTTTTTCCCCGCTTTTTTATACTCTAATTTAATAAGGAAAACGCCAACGTAAGCCAGTCCGCGCGCTGCTGCTGGTACCGGTGCCATGCTTTCCATTGGTTCCTGTTTACAAGATGCCCACAGGACACGCGGTGATTGGTGGGTCCTCGCACGTGACCAGACAACTTTGTACATTTGACAGGGGAGTAGGAGGGTTTTGTGGAGATCAGAAAAACGACAGCGCGATAAAAATTAGTATTGTTGCACTTCACAAATTAATGACCATGAGTTCCTACTTGATAAACTCCAACTACATCGAGCCTTCCTTCCCACCGTGCGACGAGTACCAGCAGAGCGGATACATCCCCAGCCATGGTGATTACTACGAGCGGCCAAAAGATACGGGCTTCCCCCATCACGACGAGGCAACCTATCCGAGGTCAAACTACACGGAGACGGGCTACGACTACGGCAACGTTCCCGCCGCGGCCGGACTCGACGACTTCGGCGACGGGCACCACGCACAGCCGCAGCCGGTTCCACAGAGCCACGGTCCTCGCCTCTCCGCGGCGCCAGACGGTGGCGCAGGGGCCAATGTTAGCAAAGACTGCAGCCTCGCCGGTGAGGTGTATCCCGGCGTGGCGAAGGGCAAGGAGCCGGTGGTCTATCCGTGGATGAAAAAGGTCCACGTTAGCAACGGTGAGTTGTCGTCCACGCAGCCGGAAAAAAAAACAGCCACTGGAAAAACACGCGAGCCAATTCAGGCAGCACTAGTAGCAGCCCTTACAGCAGCAATTTACGACTATCGAGCAGCAGGGTCGGTAATTAAGGACCCTCGTAAATTTTATTGCCTGTGTTCGTCTGTCGGGGCCATGCGCCTTTGTTGCTTTTTAACCCAAACTACCTCGAACCACTGGAGTCGAGCCAAACTGTTATATTCCGCCCTGCTGTTTTGTTAATCATTCCTAAAGCTTGATTTGTCCCTGGATGAGAGCGCGCGTGCATCTCCACGTCAGGGTCAAGCAAACAAAACGGCTGCATCAAACCCCAGAAAAGTGCTGTCATTTTTATTTTTGCACTAATGTGTCCAGTGGCTCAAATATTTGCAATAAAATACGGAATAAATCAACCTGCATGTAACACCTGCCTGCGCGTATATGCGTGTGTGTATGTGTGTGTGTGTGTGTGTGTGTGTGTGTGTGTGTGGCTTCTTTCTTTTCCCTCCCAGTCAATGCCAATTACACTGGAGGAGTGCCCAAGAGGTCTCGCACTGCCTACACCCGCCAGCAGGCTCTGGAGCTGGAGAAGGAGTTCCACTTCAACCGCTACCTGACCCGGCGCAGGCGGGTGGAGATCGCGCACACCATGTGCCTCTCGGAGCGCCAGGTCAAGATCTGGTTCCAGAACCGGAGGATGAAGTGGAAAAAGGAGCACAAGCTCCCCAACACTAAGATCCGCTCGTCCAGCTCGGCCTCAGCCTCCGGGGCCCAACAACAGCAGCAGCAGCAACAACAACAACAGCAGCAGATCAAAACAGGCCAGCAGCTCGTCCCCACGCCGTGCACTGCAGGTCTATAGTGCACAGATGAACCCCCTTATCCCCTCCTCTGAAATAAACATCCCCCTCCTTGAAAATCCAGACTGAGATGGAAAACAACACAAGTGGAATTTGAAGGACTGACTTTCAGTATTTTACACACACACGGTGTTATCTTTGTTGCACATTTGGGCCTCTGCCATGTCCTTTGTACCCCTTTCCCCCTCCGCGGTCGTCCTCTTCATATAAGCTTGAAAATCACATTTAATTGCCACGATGGCAACTGAAGTGTTCATATATTTGTTTATTGTGGGAAAAAAAAGAAGAAAACAATAATCCAACGCACATTCATAGGACTTGGAGCAGAGTGTATCCACTACATTTTTAAAAAAAGTGAGTTGAAAGTAAGTTTGAGCTCGTTTTTTTATTATTTCGATTTTTTTTCCTGTTTGGTTTATTGCTTATGAAAATTTCTAATATACTTGAAAGATATTTAGCGAGGCTCAGTGTTAGAAAAACCGCTCGGGCTCTTTTTTGTTTTGGCAAAAGAGCTGTGTTCTAGTTCGTGTGTTTGAGTGGTTTTACTGTTGAATGTAGTCCAGGTGACTTCTACATCTTCTGTACATAGACAAATCTAATGAAGGCACAACGAGGAGAAGCGTTTCGTCCACTTTGTTGGTGTCGTAGTTTCATTTTTGTGCTCTATAGTGCGTCCTATGTTGTGCTGTGTTCTAAACTGTGAATATTTGTATGTGTTGTCTCAGTAAAGACCGTTGTAATGTAGGCTAGTGTAGGTTCAATCTGTCCTTGTGAAATAAAAGATGTGCTTCACTTACGAGGCTGACATGGTTTTGGATGTTTTTGTCATTGCCAGGATTGATTTGACTTGAGCGCAACATCCTCTAGTTTTGTGCCTCATTTAAAAAAAAAATGTCCATCCGTCATTTTAACGATTACATTTTTGCATAATGCTGTAATGAATAAAAAAACAAAGCAAAAAAAAATCTATTGTAGTCAAACATTGAACGCGCGTTTGAAATCTCCGTGCGTAATTCTGAGCTTAACGGTCGAACCTTGCGCGTATTTTTGCAAATGTTTTATTTTATTTTACTTTGCTTTTTTATTGTTATAACATATTCCAATTTTATAATATTTGCAGACATTTTTATTGTGAGGAACTACACATAATGTTGCGTTTGTCTTCATAAATGGAGAACTTAAACGGGGATATGAAGTCATTAATGCGTAAATCTCTCCAAAACTAAGTTTAATCCATTACGCACTTGAAAAAAGCGCAGATTTGTCTCACCCTGTTGGGGTTTTCATCGCTCACTTAACCTTAATTCAAATACATGTGCGTTTCATGCGTATTTTCTTGGAGCTGAAGAAGCATATAAGATTACTTTTTTATGTAGGCGAAACAGATTAATTTAATCTACCCGGTCAGATTTTTTATTTTATTTTCTCATTAAAAGAAAATTCGAACCAAGTTTGGATCACCAGAGTGTGAGTGTTGGTCACTACCTGCCCCATCCAAACAATGAGAGGGTTCAGCTAAGGGACACGCACGGCTCTGGCCAATCAGAGCCTCCGAGCACTTCTCCCGACCCCTGACCTTTCGACACACACAGTGTCCAGACCATACATCAGCCCTGAGACCTCCGTCAGTCCCTTTTCTCATCCCGTCTGAGGTTTACCCAGAAACCGCGTGGAAACAATAACTGTGTTTAAGTGTGAAACTGAGCCCAAAATGACTCGGAGAGACAGCTTTAGTGCAGATTATCATAGAGGCGATGCTGGCAGGCCCAGAGGAAAGGGCAGGCACATGCTGGGATCTTCATGTTCTGGTGTAAGCTATAATTTTAGGCGCATGTTGGCATTGTTGATTTAAACTCGATGATTATGTCAACACATCAATAATTAATGGCTTTACAATGCACACAATTGTAAATTAGCTTTATTAGAACAAACAAATAAAAAACACCAAGTATACAAAGTGACAGACACATGGAGTTGTTTAACAGGCAGCTTGTGTGGATTTTGCAAATATTTCACGCAGCAAAACAGAAAGAATTCTGCGGGGAGATGGCTTTGAAGCTGATTGGCACCAGCTTTGCTCTGACTCCCCAAAAACGTCCAACTATAGTTCAGTGAACTGCAGATTTCATGTCATATGATTCGAAAATAGAGGTCACTTTCAGAGTGCTGAAATTTTAATTCTCTGCTTCACGTGACTCGCTGAATAATGAATGTCCCGGGGGGCTCAGAAATAGATCTGAAAATCTGACTGATTTTCATTTGAAGTGATGCTCTGCAGGAGTCAGATCTGCTCTCCTCTGACAGAAATCTGGACACACTGTCATGACTTGTGAGTAAATTTGGTGTTTTTGAATTATTTTTGTATGTCCGGAAGCAAGTTTAGCATCAAATAAGATCTGTTATAATGTTTTGATGTGTATTATGTAGTGATTCTGTCAAATATTTGCTCCTGTGTGCAGATATGGTCTTGATAAATGATAGATTCTTATAAGATTCTTGTATGTCGTATTAGGTAAAAACAAAAGTGATAAAAAAGCAAATCAGAATAATCTATAAACAGTTGTTAAAAATCTAAAATAAAAATAAGAATGCTATAAATTTGTGTGCAAATTTGTAATTTGAATACGTTTTATTACTGGATTTATTGAAAAGCAAAACAAAATAAAAACAGCTGTAACTTTTTTTCTCAAATGTTGCATATTTCTTTTAATTATCTGAACTAAAAATAGGAAATATAAGGCATTTTTTATTTGGTAAATCCTCTTATAAAACTGAACTCTTATAAATAGCAGTATAATAACGATTATATATATATATTTTTTTATTTTGTTTATTAATGTTTACATCAACCAATCTTGGGTTAAAAACGATTCTCTTAAATTTGGATTATTTTTTCCAAAACCCTATTCTTCTATGTAAACTTTAGAAAAACTGCACCAGACACTTTTATCCCTAATTATTATTTTCTTATAGCCTGGAGAAAAATAAAGTAGAAACCTTTATTTTTTTATTATTCAACCATGTCTTCAGAAAAAAATTAATAAATAACTTTTTATCTGTTCAAATGAAGGCTTAAAGGGTTAAAAAATTTAATATTAATTTGAAAAGTACAGCTTTGTGCGTAAAAGTGACACAAAAAAGACAATTTGGGGATGATTAATGACATTTTTATTATTGTTATTATTATTAATATTAAAATTAGTTCCATATTTTGCTAAAAGTCGCTCAGACAAAATATAGACCCTGATCCACCAAGAAAACATAAACTTGTTTTTATGACCACCTTGAAGCAAACATTTCCTCTGTCCTTGTCCGTCATCGTGCTGCTCAGGAGTGTGTGTGTGTGTGTGTGTGTGTGTGTGTGTGTGGGGGGGGGGGGGGGGGGGGGGTTAATTAGAGACGGCTCCACTCAGCTCAAGGCGTTGAATTTCGCATTAGTCTTGATGTTGGCCGGTGGAAAAGCTCGCTGAAGGCAGTTATCTTCGGCTGAGAGGCTCGGTAACCCAAGCCCGACTGTTAAGAGCTGCGAGTGTCAACATTGTGGGAAGATATGAACCTCCGTCTGGCCATCATCCAGAGGTCCCCCCCTACACACACACAGTGACACACACAGTTTGCTGAGTGTGATAAGAAGTCCTGATTTATCTAAATACACCAGAAACTTCACTTTTAGAGATGTATAACCTCATTTATCAGTGGTTACGTATGTGGGGAAAATGGCAATTTTGGTTATTTTAGCAACAAACGCACAAGACCTGAGGTTTGCTACCAGTTCATGGGCCTTGGATTTCCATCTTCTCCTCATTTTGAGGCACAAAAACTTCCCAATCAGCTCTCCGTGTCTCTGTCCGGGTCAGAGGAAAGTTCAGGTGCGGTGGCGAAAGGCAAACTGGGATTCCAGTGTGCTGTCAAACAAGTCTGCTGTCAGTCTGCACCTGCAAAACCCCAAAACACCCAAAACACAACATTTTAATAAGCGCACATTCTGAAAAAGTGTCCTAAAAACTTTGATTATCCTATTATTCCTGTGAATTTTTATGTTTTTTTTAATATTTTAAGTGAAAAAAAAAAGAAATTCCTATGAGCTGTTGGTTTTAAAAGTTTGTGTTTCCAGTTGGAGTTGCAGAGGACAAAGGCTAAAATGTGGGAGTGGGATTGTGGGTCTGTGTCCGCCCCGAGTGATTAATAGTAGTGGTGGGATTTTGTTTCCACGCCCGCCGCTGCTCGGTGTTGACGGAAAACAAGCGCCAAACGGTGCAGGGAGACGAGACCCTCTTCCGGATTTGTTAATATTATTTTTTGGGGGCAAAACGTCGCGCCAGAAGCCAAAAACGCGCATCAAACAGCGCACGTGGTTAGTCTTAATCCTCATTTATTGATTTATTTATTTAATTGTAATGCTAATGCTGAAACTCTTTAAGCCCCCTCCCCATCACTCAGCTGTATGTAGGAAATCTGTAAGTACATGTTGGTCTAATGGGGGTCCATGTACTGATCAGCGGGGTCGAGCAGCCTCTCTTTGGTTCCCTCACCTCCACTTTCCGCCCACCGCTGACTGACGGCGGGGGGGGGGGGGGGGGGGGGGGGGGGGGGGGGGGGGGGG
>JAUBOC010000149.1:11922328-11939418 GCA_032275365.1 Anablepsoides cearensis | reverse complement strand
CCCCCCCCCCCCCCCCCTCTACCCGCTCCGCGACCACCAGGATGACAGGTAAACGTGTAAAATGCTTTTGGTTTTTTTTATTTACCTCCGCAGACAGAAGGAACAGAGGCTGACAAAGTGATGCACAAGCATCAGAACAGGGGGGCGACATTGAGTAGAGTTCTGAGAAACACACCGCGAGAGAATAAAGAAAAAAAAGAAGAGGCGCAAATGAACTGATTGTTTCCTGAAATTATCCCCTTTTTTTGGTTGCATGTGTCTTGTTTTCTCAGCTTCTGAGTGTGCAAAGCTGCAGGATCCGCGCGTTCAGCTGGCGGTAACAGGCACCAAATATATGGCACTCTAAAACTGTCAGAGCAGCCTTTAGCTGTGAATGGGCGACACGTGGAAAAGCTGCTTCTCACTGAGAGGCTTTGCGCTTCTTTGCCAGATCCATTGCAGTGTCACACAGACCTCTCTTCCTTTTTTTTTCTTTTTTCTTCCACCCCCCCTTCCCCTCCAAAGCGATCTCCTCAAGGGGCAATGACTGCCTCCATTAATGATTCACGGGCTCAAATAAAAGGGATTTAAGTTGACGTTGCGTCACGTGAGCAGGGCGCATAATACTGCGCGGTGTTATGGCACAGGGAAGAAAACCAGGAGTCCCGGTCTGTGGCCATATGATGCAGATTATATGCTGGTTACCCCCGCTTTCCGACAGGGGAGTCCTCGCTTTGTAGGTTTCTTGCTGGATAGTGGAGGAAAAAGGAAAAAAAAAAATAGAAAGAACCAAAGTCGCTTATAGAGGCGCGGGGCGGACTGGAGCGGAGAGGATCCCCGTTTTTTTTTTTTTTTTTTTTTTCCTTTTTTTGTCTAGTGGATGTGTACTCGGCTGTCACGGACGGATATGTTTTTCCACGCGGACACACTCAGAGCCCGAGCTTTGGGAGGATGGATTTTATTTTGAGGTATTTCCGCCGATTGTTCATTACTATCGTGAGTTATTGCTGCGCGCGAGAGAGGTCAGTGCAAAAAAGAGAGAGAGGGGGGTGATCTGTTTTGATTTATTTATTTTTTTAAGAACGAGAAACCAACAAAAAATTGCATATTTGTCCAAAACAAGTTTCACCACGCTGAGTACAAAGTAACATATTTTAAACACATATAATCTTTTAATGGTATATCAAGAGGCGTTTTCTTTTTACTAAATAAACGCATCACTGATCATTTTTAAAACACAGCAACATAATTTAGAAAACTACAAAGCTATAACCATCTAAGCAGCTATTTGGAGATAAAATATAGTCCTCCGTTTGTAAATAAAGCAGCCATTTCTCGGCTTCCAGCAAACACTTAACAGAGAGCGCACGGTGGTTCAGGATTCAACCTGTCACATAAAACCAAACACCCCGCGTCTTAACACTGTTTTATGTCCGTGTCTGCGCGTAAACAATACATCAGAACGATCTCCATAAATAAGAAAAAGAAAGAAAAAAAAGAAAAAGAAGAAAGTTAGGAGTGGTGGGGTTGTGTCGTTCCGTCGGGGGAAATGAGGATATAATGGAAGACGGAGTGCCATCCAGGACCGGGCCGAGGTCACGGCGCTCCTGCGTGATTTATGGGCGCGGGGACTTGGGGAAGATGGTGAGCGCGAGCTAATGACTGTTCGATCCGTTCTTCTGCTTCTTTTTTTCTTTTTTTAGTGGGAAAAGAGACGCTGAGGAGCCGCAGCAAAACAATAAACACTTTATTTGCATAAGGGCCCATTTTTACCTCATTAGTGCTGTTTTTACGCAGATGAGCTAAAATATTCTGCTGGAATGTTGCCTTTTGATTTTAAACCCAAGAGGAAAAATATGTTTTTATTTATGCTTTTTTATTTATATAATTATTGCATTTTTTGCACATTTTTATATATTAAAAACAAGATCACTTTTGGGTTGTTGAAGCTGTTAATGCGCTTTAACCACTGCTTTAAATTATGTTTTTTTTTGTATTTAAAAATTCTCAAAATTCCTAAAAAAATATATTTCTTGGAGCTTATTTAAAGTTTTTTTTAGCAATAAACGAGGGGCCTAATAGTAATTGCTCATTAAATTCGAGTAAAGATAATGAATAAAAGCATACAATAATATACAAACCACTTTAATAGTGTTGTTAAAATTAGAATACAACTAAAAATAAATAACGTGAACTATTTTGTTGTTTTTACTCCTTGCAGAATCCCAGCCGAGTAATCTGAGGCCATCCCCCGGTCTCGGAAACCCCCTGAGCTGCCTCCGGTGAGTCCATATATCTTTATTGATTTGTGTTATGAATGCTTGATGGTGATATTCTTATTCAATTCCTAATAAGTACCACACACGCCTACCAAAGGCTTTGAGAAGCAGCCCGTGGCTTGTAACATTTCCGTGTAGCAGCAATACGACCAACCCGAGAGCAATAATTCCTTCTCCTCCACTTGTCTTTGTGGTGTAATTTGTCACCATAAAAGTGACGAAGGGGAATCGCGGCTCTTGGAGCGGTGCCTTTACTCATTTCAAAAACTACTTTCTGTGAAAGCCATCTGCTTGGAGCTGCTACAGCCTGCTGCGCTGAAAGCTTTTAAAAATAGTTTCTTATTCTTTTTTGTATTTTTCCTTTCGTCTTTTATCAACATTTTTGTTTTGTTTCCTCCCACGTTGCCATTTTCTTTTCTTTTTTTTCCTTTTTGCCCCCGGTTCACCTTTTTACGCGCGACAGTTAGTGACTTGCAGTCCTCGCTCCTCAGGGCCAAATTACAAGAGAAAAGCGCGAATCAGCGTTTTAGAAACAAAATGAACAAAGAAGTAAATAATTATCCAAAAGGGGGAAGCGATTTGAAAGAAAAAGGCCAAGTTAGCTGAAAGAAGAAAAGAAAAAAATCCTGGTGTGTGTGAATTTTTCTCCCACTCCACCTCCCACGCGTGGCTTATACCTTTCTTGAGATTTTGGTAGAATCTTGAAAACCAGCAGAAACGCTTACTCCTGTTTACAGCTGAGCTGAAGTGTGTGTGTAGGGGGGAAAGAACCATAAATCTAATTCTCTCAGTCTTTCTTTGCCTTCTAAAGACAGAGGGATTCCCTCCCCTCCAGCTCAGGCTGCCGGCTCTGTCCTCCCCCCTCCTCGCCTCGCCTCCACCACCTCTCTCTTCCACGCTGCGCGTCCTCTCGCTTTGCTTTTTTCCTGATGAAACTTCTGGCCATTTTTCATTCTCCCTCCACACTTTTTTTTCTGGCTCCTACTTGGGGGTGTTTTCCTTTAATATCGAGGACAGCTCGGCTTTGATCTGCAGCTCGGATCAAAAATGAAGCTCTTGAGAGCCATAGGGCGCAGAAACGACAAAAAAAGAGGTGCGCGTCTTTTAGAGGGGGATAAAAACGGCATATTAATGCAAAAGTGCAGGTTAATGATTAATCCGTGGACAGAAGCTCTTTATAGAAATCCTGCCTGCTCAGTGCCTGATTATTCCTTTGTATTCCTTTCTCTTCAGAATCTTGAGTTGTTTCTAATAAACTGTTCAAAAACGAGTTTTTAGTTTGAGGTGTTTGAAATAAAAAAAAAAAATAAATAAAAATAAACGTGATGTTGTTATTTTCCTAGACGCTCTGCCTGGTTTGGTTGGGGGAGGAGGAGAAGGCAACCACTTGATTTGTACTGCCTTTCCAAGGCGCTACTTCATTTGCATAATTTTTCTTGTCTATGGTGACGCTCTGGTTCGGGGCAGTTCACTGGTGTCTGCATGGTACTGGTGAAGGATCTCACAGTGAAGCAAAGCCCCGGCCGACCTGAATTTTGCTATGAAGCCCTGTCTGTTGGTCTGTGGCATGAAGACAAGTCCAGTTCTGAGACCAGATAAGTCTTATCTTGCTGACCCGAGCGCTCGTGCCTGCTTTTGTAATCTCGGTTTACCCATCCACGTCGAGTAAGGAGGAAAGGAAAAGGGGGAGAGGAGCAAAAAAAAAAAAAAAAAAAAAAGGGGGTATTCTCTTTGGCTCTTCCTTTTTGGTCTGTGCCGGCTAATGCTTGCTGAATGGCAGGGCGCAGTCTGCTCCTTCACCCAGTCAGCCCTGCCTTTAAACTCTCCTCTGGATTACAGCTTTGATCGATTTCGTCGCTGAATGAGAAAATATTGCCCGGTGCTCTGCATTCATCGTGAGAGGATCAGGTAAGCAGGGCCAGAAATAGGCTCCCTCTCGGTTGTAAATGGTGGAGTTTGTGTGTCGCGCGGTGATTTATCACCGTATGACTTAGATCTCGGTTCAGGAAGAGTTCACACACACTCACACACACACGGATTTTTTTCTTCCTCTCTCGCGCGCAACGAAGAGAGCTGCGCTGAGCTCAACTTTTTTTGCCTTTTGTCTCTTTTTTTTATTATTATTTTTATTGCTTTGCCATTTGTGACTGTCGCGATGGTTCGCCACGGAGAACCGAACCCCAGAACCGATTTGGTCCCTCCTGCCGGCCTCCATGCGCGCACACACGGAAGAGACCAGCTTTCAGGCTGCAGCTTTAAAGAGGCGAGCTGCAGCTCTGGCTTTTATGCTGTTTGGTACTAAAGGCTGCACTTCATATTTTTACACACTTTTAGATATTTTTTTAAATTTAATTATTATTTTAAAAAAACATTTCGATTCTATTTGCTTAAGGGATCATTTAATCCAAATCAAATTTTACAAATTTATTTTTATTTTCACAAAATTGAGGTCATAAGATAATAAACATGTGGATCTCTTTTAGATGAAACGAGCTGAAATGTGAATGCATTTAGTATTTGATTTAGTATAGTTTTTTTTTTTTTTTTTTTTTTTTTTGCTACAAAAATGATGTGCCATATAATGAAGCGGCGGGTAGTGATAAATATAAAAAACAGAAGAGAAACTATTAAAATCTTTAATGAAAATACAAAATTCCACTTCTATTACTATTATTATTATTTTAATTATTATTTTATAAAGGTTTTCCCCTATATAATCTGTGAATCTGTCTCTTGTGGTTAATTGTGCACTAAGTTCTTCCCGCTGGTACCTGTCTGATTTACGGTTCTCCAGCAGCTGAAGCAGCGGGTTCTTAGCTGCGTCCTCCCCGGGTTTCTGTCCACCCCAGTCCCGGTCTTGGCCGCTGTTTCCAAGCAGCCAGTCCGCCAATATGCCCCTCATATATCACCAGCGTCTGCTACCCAACAGCAGCCATTATTATGAGCCTGCGAGGGGAGAAAAAAAAAGTTCACGCCGTGGCCATAGAGATGCACAGAAACCAGCCCGGTTTTTCAGGTTCTTTTTTTTTTTTTACCTCGCGGGCCTTTCATTTATCTTGCAACATGCACAGAAAAAAAGAAAAAGAAAATAAAAACGCGTTTTTTCCTGCCTTGCTGCAGGTAGAACGTGGAGCTGAGTTTATCCTGTCAAAACTTGAGCTTTATTTTGTTTTCTTTTGTTTTTTAAACGCTTTAAAAGTGCCCAAAATGTGCGGGCCACACACACTGTTTTCACCTGCTACACAGGAAATTAGATTTACTGTTGACAGTCCTGTTGGTAGAATAATATTGTAACAGAAACATTTTTTTTTTCTCTGCGTGGCAACCTGCTAACAAGCCCTTTCCACAACATGCTTTTTATTTTCTTAACCACAACAATCTCCTCATAAACTGTACTGTAACTATATTTCTCCAATTCTTTTTCCCGGCCCAGAGGTTTAAAATGTCACCCTGTTCCTTGTTATGTTTTAAAATTACTTGAATGCTTTTGAAAACGTTTGATGTTGTTTGGCACAGATGGTAATACAAGGTTAGTGCGTGCCTTTGTGCCTCGTGTAAGCCATAAGGTAAACGGTAATAGTCTGCAGAATTGTTGGCCCTATCTTGCCTCCACAGTCTCCAGTGTCAGGTCTGTATTGAAAAGTAAGATGGATCGCCACCATTTCTCCTCCTCACAGTGCTTCTTGTAACCCTAGGTTCACCCGAGGAGGCCATTGGCGGAGAGGCGTCACGTGACCACGGGGTGCCAATGTTATTCTACAAGGGTGTCAAGACCCTGTCAGTTTCTGAAATAAATATTGGGAAACGGCGAGATGCAAAAGGCAACCTACTACGACAGCTCTGCAATTTACAGTGGCTACCCATATCAAAGCGCAAATGGCTTCAGTTATGATGCCAATCAGGTCCAATATCCCCGGGTCTCTCATGTGGAAAGTGAGTACCATCGACCCGCCTGCTCCCTGCAGTCTCCTGGCGGCTCCGTGGCTCTGCAGAAGCCGGGCGAGATGGCGGAGGGCTGCGACAGGACCTCGGCCATTCAGGCGGCGCAGTCCAAGGTTCTCCCCGAAAGCAATCAACCCCCCGGGCCGGTGTCTGGCCCGCCCCCTCCCTCACAATCCCCCGGTGCTATCAGCCAAAACGCGAGCAACGGGTCCAGCCAGCCCGGTGCCAAGAACGGCTCCCCGACCTCCGGTGGCCGCAGCAAACAGATCTTCCCCTGGATGAAGGAATCCCGTCAGAACACCAAGCAGAAACCCGCCAGTAGCTCCAGCTCAGGTACACACTGCTGCTGATGACATTCGCAGATGCTCAGGGAGGGTTGTAAATGTGTGGGTGGTGGGCAGGTGGGGCAAACCACAACAAAACAATACTTGGAAAGTCGTAATGTTGAGTTTCCAGTTAGGTGGCAGAAAGTTCTCTCCATCATTTTAGATCTGTTGGATCAAACAGCCAGCTTTCATTTATGCTTTTAATACTCCACCAACATGCACCTTACATGCAGTTTAAAGCAGTTGACTGGAAGAATGCTGTCCCTCATTGGGTGCAGCTCCTTCCATTTGTTGTCCCCATGCCCTCCAGCTGACCTGTCCCTACTGTAAACACACATCTCCACTGATCACATAATGTTCCCAGAGAGACAGCAAACAAACACACACAACAGTTGTTTCAGTTTGTCCTGTTGTTTTGATTAGAGGGAAAGTCGGTGGGCCAGTATGGGAGGGAGGCTAGAAAAGGAGAGAGAGAGAGAGGGGGGGTATTTACTTAGAGCCAACCTAAAACACACACACACCAAATGCTCATCTTCCCATGACCTTAAAATTAGGAAGTTTAAGGTAATTTTGCCTGGTTTTGAAAAGGAAAAGTTTAATTTTTTTGTATTTTTAATCTAATTTGGCACAACTTGCAAAGAGCATCTGCATTTACATCAGTTAAATAAAATGTAATGCAACAATGACGTTTTCATTAGGCTTTTGACAGTAAATGTATTGATCCATGCAATGCAATCCTTTAAGTGTGGAGGGAAAAAAAAGAAACAGAGCCAACTTGAAACAGAATGCAACAATTTATCAAATAAATAAGTAATTGGTCATTTAGTCATATTTAATAAAGCAGCATGACATTATTACGTCATGACTTTTAAAATAAAAATCAATTCGTGCGCGCAAATCTTTTGGTGGAGACCTTTACGCACACGTTGCGCATATTTTACGCACACTTTAAGCGTCTTGGTCAGGGTAGTGCTGATTGAGATTGCGTCTTTATTTTGCTAACAGGAGCTAAACAAACGAGCTTACAATGTGATTTATAGAAAATTGTGTTATAGTTTACCACACTGAGACGATTATCTTACAAATAACGAACTTTTTTTTATTTTTACGCAAAGCAGGCCACGCAGATGCTTTTATTTCATTTATAAATAATCATTCACTATTCCCTAAATGACTTCTCCAAACCCACGTGCTAGCTTCCATTTCATTTGTGCAATATCAGGTCAAGTTATGTCATGTTGCATTCCTTTTTTGCTCCACGTTTGGGAGACAGGTAGTGAAATTTATTAAGTGCTGGCCGCCTGCCACAGCGGTAAGTAGACCAGTCTTCCTTCTCTGCAGCCAAGATCCAGTTCTTTCAAGCTTATCAGCGAGGGCAGGACGAGCAGTTTTTTTCTCTCTCTCTCACACACACACACATACACACCCTGAGGAATCCATAATGCTTTGCTTGCATTATGCTACCGCGTGACTGCAGGGCAGGAAAAGGGTCAAAATGCTTTAGTAGGAAACCTGAGGTCACGCGGTTCCACATCAGATACTGACCCAGTATTCTTCAGTCGCGTTTTCTGTTTTGCAGCTTTGTGCACACGGCGCATTGATTGTTAAGTGTCTCGCGCTCCCTTGATGATAACCCCTGTGTTAGGAGTAGATTCATCAGAATGTTGAGATGTTTGAAGCACATGTTAAAGGGGGAAGAAGAAGAGAGAGGGTCGATTATTTAAAAAAAAACACTACTTTAATGACCATATTTCTGTTTTATACAGTTCTCTCTGTCCCACCCCCTCCTTGTGATAGTGGGGTTTATATCAGCGGATGTGTTGTCACAGGGTTCTGCTTACACTCTCACACTGCTGTCTTTCTGTAAGCCTCTGTGTCTGTAATGGATTACTGACTGACACCCTCCTCTCCTTCTCTCCGACAGTGGAGAGTTGTCCCGGAGACAAGAGCCCTCCGGGGTCAGCGGCATCAAAGAGGGCCCGGACAGCTTACACCAGCGCGCAGCTCGTGGAGCTGGAGAAGGAGTTCCACTTCAACCGGTACCTCTGCAGGCCCAGGAGGGTGGAGATGGCCAACCTGCTGAACCTCACCGAGAGACAGATCAAGATCTGGTTCCAGAACCGCAGGATGAAGTACAAAAAGGACCAGAAAGGCGTCGGGATGATGCCTTCTCCTGGTGGACAGTCTCCGCGGAGTCCCGTGGGCCCTGCCTCCGGCGGCGGCGGTGGGGGAGGCGGATACCTCAGTTCTATGCATTCTTTGGTGAACAGTGTACCATACGAATCCCAGTCGCCGACCTCTTATAACAAACCTCATCAAAATGCATACATGGCGACGTCATACCCCCCTCCTTTGAACAGCTCCCTCAACAACTGCCCCCCCTCCCAGAAGAGGTACCCCGGCACAGACTCGGCCACGCCCGAGTATGACGCGCACCCGCTCCACGGCAATGGCAACTATGGGACGCACATGCAAGGCAGCCCCGTTTATGTCGGCGGAGGCTACATCGACTCCAGTTCTGGCGCGTCGGTGTTCGGCCTGACCCACCTCCCGCACCCGCCGTCCGCGAACATGGAGTACAACGGAGCAATCACAATGGGCAACAGTCAGCACCACGGAGTGTGTGACCCCACGCCGACTTACACAGACCTAACGCCGCACTACTCTCAGGGAAGAATCCAGGAAGCGCCCAAACTGACGCATCTGTAGCAGTGGATCACTCCGCCCCATTGTCTTCATCCACCTCCAGACATACTTCCTGCTTTGTTTCTGCGCCTCCTCACGGCTCCCACCTTCTCCTCTGCTCTCCCCCCACTTTTATGTTCCCTCTATAGTTTGATGTGTGAAGTAGCAGTAGGATAAATAATCACGACTTGCTTGGATTTTCCCCTTCTCTTTGCTTGTTGTCATTGTCTCACGAGGACCTTTTTTATCTAGATAGCGGGAGGGAGGGGGTGCGCAGCTTAGTACGACTAGACCTATTTAATCTTTCCTTTTTGAAAATCTTGTTTTCAACTCAAACAGGGTATTATGAACACATGTTACTCATTTTTAATGTGAATTTGTCCGTCCTTTATTTATCCGCATTTGAAGAATTTGTTATTTTTTTGCATTTTGTTGCACTTGTGTAAAAGACCTCAATAGCCACGAGATTGTGAAGGGAGAGATATGCATTCTCAAAAAAGAAAAAAAGAAAACACAAGGGTTCTGAGCTTTTTACGCGTCACTTCCTTGTTTTTTATGTTTTGTTCCATTTGGACTTAATGTTATTTATTTTGTTCGCTGTAAAAGACAACAAAAGAGAGACTCGTCTTAGTATTATTTGACATCCCTCCATCTTTGTGTGTGTTTGGGGGGGGGGAGAAGATTGGTGGGGGGAAAAATAGCGTTTTGGCCATTTTCAGCTATTTTCAACATAAATGTGCACTCTGGGGCAAAAAAAAAAAAAACTCCCACAACGTATCGCTATTTTTTCCTTCTGTTTTTTTTTTTCGAGGAGGTGTTTTATTTTCTCAGCGATTGTAAAAAAGAAAAAAGAAATCAATCAGTCATGCAATAAGAAGGACACACGTTTGCAGTTTTCTTTATTGAATAAAAGACAAACATCCATTCCCCCCTCCTTCTCCATGTCAAACATTCCACGCTGCTCCGGTTCGAAGAAATAAATAAAAGAATTGAAATGAAAGCACATCTTTCAGTTTTAATTTAGCTGCAGGATTTCACATAAATCAAACACAAGGCAGCTCCTTCAATAATAATAAAAACACGCATAAATAGAATTTTAGCTTTTGTGTTATAATATAGGATAATATAGTATTTTGTTCTATGACATAAGCCCCCTAAAATAAAAAATAACTTTGTATTATTTAACTGTATACAACCATCATTTTATTTTACCTTCAAGCGAAATATAATTTATTTTAAATAAAATACAGAATCAAACCTTAAATAAAGACTATTTATTTTCTACTACTCCTTTTGATTCAACGTGAGGGAAAAAAAGACACTCAGGGGTGGCCCTCTTCTCCCGTCTCTCCTGCGTGGGTACATCCATAATAATAAAAATGTCAGCCGGGCCCTTGTGGAGGTCCTGCAAGGAGACAACAAGCTAAATGAGAAATCGTTTAAAAAATAATTCACTGCTACGTTTTCAGTCAGTCAAAGCCGCTCAGAGAGGAGCACAAACTGGGATCATAAAGGAGCTTATTTCTTTAATTATTCGGCACATTTGCTGCGTAAAGTCAGGTCAGTTCATTATTTTGGTGCTTAAAGAGGGGAAAAGGTTGACAAAAAGCTGAAAAATCTACTAAACCTTTTTTGTACCTTCTCGTTTTTATAACTGCTAATTGAAAAATATTGCGCACAAAAGTTTCTATTATTTTTGTTTATAATCAACAAAAAGCCATCATGGATCTGCAAAATTGCGCACATGCAACATTTTCTCAAAAAATAATTCGCAAAAATTTTAACCCACTTTTAATTATAAATTCATTTTTTCTTCCTTTATTTTTATGTTGGACTCATTTCCAAACCCAAACTGATTGATATCCGCGGGCACGAACATTGCTGGCCCTGACATATGGTTAGCAGGAGAACCTAGAACAATTGGAGCATGGTGTGTCACAAAAAAAGCTGATGAATTTAGTATTTCTGCATCCACATGCAAGCGAGCGCAGCAGCATTTTACCTGAACACAAAGCACACAAATTGGATTTTAACGAAAACATTTTTTTAAATATATTTTTTTTTATCCGTGGGAGAACCGGTCGTAAATCAGTTCTAGTATAAAGATAAGTGTGTAGGACGTGCTGAGGTCCTCTAAATGCCGCCACCCACTCCTCTTCTTGCACACAAAGCCTGTGCGTAATTCCAAAATAGCCATCCGTCTCTTCCCTTAGCAACTCTTCTCTGTTCAACTCACCATGTCTGCTAAAAACGAAAAAAAATAAATAAATAAATAAATAAAATCTCCTAGTGGATATTAAAGAAAACCAGGTGGGGAAGCCAGCTTCAACCCCCCCATACTCACTGCTGTTCTCAGATAGGAAATGGTCGCATCTTGTGTGGCTGGATTCTCTCAGTTTTTTTTCATTCTTTCTCCTAAAACATCCCTCCAGCGACAAAACCCCGAGCAGAAATGCGAGCAGAAAACTGGTTCTAATCTGAGTGGCCAGTGTTTCTCGGCGCTTCCTGGCTGCATTTGATCCGGGGGAGAGTTAGAAGCCTTAAATGTGTTGTGAGGGCACCGAGCTGTCAGACCTTTTGGCGAGTAAGATTGATCGCGCGCAGGCTTCCAGGACTCTTTGTTTGGTATATAAGCAAGAAAACTGAAAGAGGCCTTCCACTTCTTCTTCCACTTCTTTTCCCTTCTGTTGCTCAATAAACCACACACATATATATGTATTTTCTCTCACTCTGTGAATGAAATGTGCTGCCTCTTTTGGAAAAAAAAAAAGAATCCTGAGTGTGGCTTTCACAGATTATTCTGGAGCAGCAACTCACCTGTATAATAATGCTACAAATGGTCGATTATAATTGATGTTCACTGAAAATCCACGTGATAATAGAAACATAGAAGTTTTTCTCTTTTTTTAAATCATGTAATGTCCTTTTTATGACATCTGGTTGTGGCATGACGAAACAAAAATGGGAAAAAAAAAATTTAAAGTGACTTTAAAAAAAAAAAAGAAAAAAAAAACATTGCATTTTTTATTCATCAAAATATTTAATTATTTGCAGCTCTTGCTTCATTATCAACAGTTATTTTGTGTAATTAACAAAAAAGTGCCTTAATAGTTAAACTATAAAATATGAATGTCTGTGTTTAGGTTTCTGCGCAGTAGTTACATAAGTTTAGCTGCTCTTGCTCCAAATTTGTCATATCTGTCACTATTTTGTGGGTTTTATTGCTTCTCGGTGGCTCTTCTGTATCATTTAAAGCTCACGTGCAATGGTGTCCACATTCAGTGAGGATTAGTTGGATTCCCCCCACCTTAGAAGTCTTTGAGGTTTACCTTTTCACCTCCAAAAGTCTGCCTAAATATGAAGAGCTACTGAAATGTGTGAGTTTGTGTGTCTTTTTGTGTGTGTATGTATGTGTGTGTGTGTGTGTGTGTGTGCTGGGGGGCGTTCTCGACTGACATCCTCAAACAATACGAGAAAAGAGGAGTGCACGAATCCGCGCACCCTAAAGCTAGGCTCCTTGTACCAGTGAGAGTCAGCCATTCTTTAAAAAAACACAGAGATTTTGTAGCTTTAGTGGAGCGGACTGCAGGAGCGCGAGGAGGATAAACTGAGCGGACAAAGATGTAAATAAAAACAGTCGTGTCCCAGCTGAGGCGAGGCGATCTTCAGCAGAGTTTTTGGATCAATCAGGCAGACAGTGGCTCCTTTTGATTAAACCCCAAATTGTCATTGGGCAGAGGTAATCATGTGACAGGCAATTCGGTCCAATTTCAACCTTGTCTCCATGAATTCAATAGTTTAATGGTAGCTCGGTCCCCATACGGCCGTAATCAGTGGCATAGAAACAAACAAGAATCTTCTTTTTTTAATGTTTTTTTTCTTTCTCGTCCTCACCGAGCCGCGACGTTTATAAAAATACGCGCGCGAAACTTTCCTCGGCTCGCAGGGAGCGGAGATGAATTACGAATTCGAGCGAGAGAGCGGTTTTATCAATAGTCAGCCGTCGCTTGCTGAGTGCCTGACATCTTTCCCCCCTGTCGCTGATTCATTTCAAAGTTCATCAATCAAGAGCTCGACGCTTTCACGCCCGACACTGATTCCTCCTCCCTTCGAGCAGACCATCCCCAGCCTGAACCCGGGCAGCCATCCGCGCCACGGCCGGCCCAGACACAGCCAGGATGCGGGCTGCAGCCCGCTGCCCACCGCCTCCCTGCCCCCGGAGTACCCGTGGATGCGGGAGAAGAAAGCCTCCAAAAGGAACCACCTGCCGACCTCCACCGCGACCACCGCCATCTCCAACGGAGCTGTGTGCTTCTCCCCAAAAGGTGGGTGAAAACAGGAGGAAAAAAAAGAACATCCATGTTTACCTCTATCTGTTGCTACTAACAAACAAAAACAAATGCTTTTATTCTCCTGGGTTTGGAGTTTGTTTTATTGCTCGTGCGTAAAAAAAAAAAAAGTTTGGCTAAAGTTTTTGGTGATGGAAGATGATTTATTCCCCATCGCCGAGGCAGTTTTGATGTGTGACAGTAATGAAGAGTGATGGAGTGCCTTTGCCGAGGAGGGCAGCTGGAGGATTCATTAGAATCCCACGCCAGCATGGACCTCACTGTTAGAGAACTGCTCATGTTGGCTTTTTTTAATAATTATTTTATGAGGAAAATAGTGAACATCTAAGTAAATTCTGCCTTTTATTTTGGATTAAAGCGGCCATTTTGTTGCAGCCCACTCTGTTGGCTTTATTTACGGGCAGAGGGGTTTTGTGTGTGTTTTAACTCCACCATGATGTTTGTTTTCCAGGCTCGCCTGAGATTGTGGAGAGCAGCGGCAACGGCGGCGGCGGTGGAGGTGGTGGTGGAGGAGGGGGCTCCCGCCGCCTGAGAACCGCGTACACCAACACGCAGCTGCTGGAGCTGGAGAAGGAGTTCCACTTCAGCAAGTACCTGTGCCGGCCGCGGCGGGTGGAGATCGCGGCCCTGCTGGACCTGACCGAGCGGCAGGTGAAGGTCTGGTTCCAGAACCGGCGCATGAAGCACAAGCGGCAGACCCAGAGCAAGGAGAACCGCAACGGCGACGCCAAGGGCCTAGGCGCCGACGAGGGCATGCCCAGCGAGGAGGAGGACGACGACGAGGGGCCCCTGCTGTACGAGCAGAGCGGGCCCCTGCTGGAGAGGGATACCTGCTCCTTTCAGAACAACGCGCAGCAGCTCCACAATGGCGAGCCGGCGAGCTTTGGGGCCGCCGCGCCGCTCACCAGCAATGACAAAAATCTGAAACATTTTCCCAACCCGTCACCCACTGTTCCGGGGTGCATGTCAACAATGGGCCCTGGCTCGGCATCTGGGCCGGACAATGGGGACAGTCCCTCAGCTCTGGATGTTTCTTTACACGACTTTCAGCCTTTCTCCTCGGATTCCTGCCTGCAGCTCTCGGACACCGCCTCGCCGAGCTTGTCAGAGTCTCTGGACAGCCCCGTGGACATTTCTGCGGACACTTTCTACTTTTTCTCGGAGTCTCTAACAACGATCGACCTGCAGCATCTGAACTATTAAATCAAATCACCCTCTCTATACTTCTCTCCCCCTCACTTCTCTTTTCTTTTATGTGAAATCAGGCTCTGTTGTTTGTTAAATTCGGCACATTATTCTGTTGATTTGTGATGATTAATAACAAGGTAAGGCTGAGATAAAATCAATGAAATAGCTAATAATCAACTTGATGACATGTGTGAGAATAATCCAACAGTATTAGCTCTATAAAAACCAGGTCAATCTTTTTTATTTTTGTATAGTTTCTTTGATATTTTTGTTAGAATACAAATAACTTGCTACAATCTTTTTACTGGTGTTTGAGTCCCTTATTTGACATTTAAATAGTTTATTATTTTCGTTTCATTTTGCCTCATTAATTAATATTGGGAACTTAATTAAAGAAACGCAGAGGAAGAGAAGTATGCAAATTAACAACAGGTTGGTTATGAATATAAATTATCTAGTTTGCATTGAGGGCTAAAATAATTCTAGTCATTCATTTGGATTATTTCGAATTTTACATAAAGGCGCAAAAATAAATTATTTTTTATTAAGTAGTATTTTACTGCATTTTTAAAATATAAATAAACCAGCAACAAAAATCACAGCAAAATATGATCATTTGCTTCCCTGGGGTAATTCTTTTTTAAATTAGTATTGTGCCGACATGTGTAGGATTTTAAATTATTTTTACGCACAAACGCATTATGAGTTTTTTTTCTACCCCACAACCTATGAAATTAGTGCTTTTTTAAAAACCGAAAATAAGCAAAGCCCGGATGTGAGCATGTCAGGAGCTTTTTAACATTGTGTGCAAGTTGCAGGCAAACACCCGAGCCATGTTTGCCTTCAGGAGCTCATAAATCACTCCGTGGCATGAATGAGACGGACATTAAAGAGACCAATTGTGGGGTAATGTGCACAAATAAAAAAAGGAGGGGGAAAAAACTCCACTTACGTTTTCATACGGGACTCCCTGACTTCTAAGCTTTAAAAAAGGAAAGGGGAAGTGTGTGTCTCTGCGTGTGTTTAGCAATAATTCATTTTTATAGCTTGTTTAACACACGGCTCTGACTCGGCGATAACAGCAGCAGCTCAGGTTAAGAGCCTGCACTCACACTCAGTGTGTTAGTCCAAACTCAGAGCACGCGACTCGTGGAATAAAGCGGATATTATCACTTTGGTTTGTTTAACAAGATATTTTTTTTTGCAATACTATTGAAGAAAGAGTTTTAATTCGATACGGGGATTATGAAGAGTTTAGCTTTATTGTATTGCTTGATTAGACTTCTGGGAATCAGTTATTAGAACTCGATTGTCCAAACTAATAGGTCTGAGTGGGAAATAGCCCACTCACAAGAAAAAAAAAAACACCAGTTGCGATGAGAGCTGGCGTGGATCGATTCAAACAGTGTGGAACTCAGCTCGAACCTTTATCGAATAATCTGGAAGCCATAAGCAAGTCATCGACTGGGAGAGTGAGAAAGTTGTGTGTGTGTTCAAAGTAAGGGTAAAAAAAGGAGTGGGGGCTAGATCCTGCCTTGAAACCACGGGGTCTGCTTTGAGCGAATCATTCCGGGACAGCGCGCCCCTTTTCTCACACAAAGAGCATGAGAGAGCTCCGCGAAGTTTTCTTTCCATATGCAGCAGAGCCACGCAGGATCCACTGCGCCCACTCACTGCAGAGGCAGCTGGGAAAGACAGACAGGCAGGGGGGTGGGGGGGTGGGGGATAGAGAAAGAAGGGGGGGTTAGATGTGGGTGAGGGGTATTGAACTCAATGCATATTTTTCTTCTCTCCATGTGCAACAAGGCCCAAAAGTTTTCAGACTTCGTCACTATCTTCCATTAAAGTGGAAGAGGAAGTTCATAGTAAAACACTGGTTAATGCCGAAATAAAAACGTTTCTCTTCTAAAGGAAAAACAAGACTTTTAAATCATTAATGAAACTAATTGTGCCTAATTTAGTGCGTAAAACTGCAAAGTTCAATTTAATTTCCCCACTTGCGTGTTGTGACAGAAATAGAATCAGGCTGAACACAGTGCTTTAAAACGGTTTTCAAGTGCGCCAAATAAAAGCCCCACACTTTACCAGCACCAACAGAAGCATCTATCAATGTGTTATATCCTTTTTTGTCAACATTTCTAAGAGTGTTTGACTTCCTCGCGCCTGTAGGGGCGCTCCTTCTTCTACGACTCTTTCCTTTTCCCTCCCTCCCTTCCCTTCACTTCTCCTCTCCTTATTTCCTTCCTCGGTTAGAGGTTGGGCAGCTGCTGTTGCAAGTCACCCACGCGCACTGGGGGGGGGGGGCGGGGGGGGGGGGGGGGGGGGGGGGGGGGGGGGGGGGG
>JAUBOC010000149.1:11888185-11905685 GCA_032275365.1 Anablepsoides cearensis | reverse complement strand
AATGGATGGAAGAATGGATGAATGAACTAATGGATGGATGGAAAGATGAAAGAATAGATGGGTAAATGGAAGGATGGAAGGATAGATGAATGAATGAATGAATGGATGGATGGATGGATGGATGGATGGATGGATGGATGGATGGATAGATGGATGGAAGGATAAATGAATGAACAGATGGATGGATGCCTATTTAATGTGAGCACCCATTGACTGTATATTTATAGACTTCCAGCATGAACTGGAATGGGATCAAACGGTTCAAGTTTTAAGCCCCGCCCCCTCCATTTAAACAAAACAAGACTTTGCTGTTTTTAAAACAAAACAAAACACAAAAAAAACACCTTGAATATTTTTTCTTCAAGATGAATCAATTTTTGAACTGTTTTTAAAAGAGAAAAAAGTAAACACAAAATTTAAATCTAAATGAAAAATGATTAACATTCAATTTGACATGTGTAATCTTTTTCCAACAAGTTGATGATTGTTTGGACATGATCAAAACACATTTTGAAGCAAAACTATTATTTACATGACAGATCACTAACAATCAGCATTTCCATTACCATGAAAGCATTTTAATCTTTCTGACACAAACAACTAATCACAACTTTAAAAAGACATTTTGAACACCTCTCACATTTTTTAGAGCAAAAGCAACTTAGTTTGTGTTCTGTTATTTTCTTCTGTTTGTTGACTGACAGTGTAAAACTGTATAAAGCTTCTGACTAATACTGTGCAGCGAAGTTTATTCACTAAAACCCGATTATGGAAGCAAACTAAATGTGCAGCATTTTACAAAAATAGCAACACATCCAGAAATTGTCAGAGCATCCCAAAGGTTCAGTGCCTGCTGTTAAAACCACATTGTCATTATAAGTAGGTCACTTTTTTCGTAACAGCTTGCAAAACTATTGCATTGCTTTTTTACAATTTTAGCAAGCTACAGAGTTGAAATGGTTAAAAATAGAAGATGTTTTTGATTTATCAAGATGTAATATTTAACCTTCATTCTAATTTCTCATATTTTCTAGTTGCTTATGGTGGAACTTATTGACAGAATTGCTTTAGGTCTTTTTTTCCCACCCTAAAGAGCCATTGTTTGTCCCACAGTTCTGTGACACGTGTCAGTTTTGTTGTTTTCTATGTGGCGCGGGCTTGAATTTATTGTTCTCTGCGCAGAAACTCCAGAGTTGATTGTATTAATTAGGGATCACCCTCCAGGAGCTGATCCTATTCTGTCAAATATAACAGTTTGACAATTTATTCACTACAAGATATCACATCCTCCGACGTGACAAAAGAAAAGAAACAACAGGCTTCGGTTCAAGACGGATTATTTTCCGCCGACAGTCTTGCTGAGGCATGAAAGAATAATGGCGTGAGAGTCGGGTCTCACATCAGGAATGGCCTGAGTTACAGTATTATGCTACTAATCTTTTATGGAAATAATCACTTTAGTGATATCTACCTCTGGCACCATACATCATTAGTTCAGTCCCATTCCCAGGTGATAAAATTCTTCTCAAAGTGTGTTTGTTAGATCTTCGGGATTTATTCTCCGGCATGCTGGAAGCAATGTGTTTTGCATTTGCAGCATCATCAACAGTCTGTGTGGGAGGACAAATCCAGTACTTAGCATGAGCAGTAATGCGAGCTTAAAAGGGAAACGGCATCACTGACAGAAAATTGAAACAAGAGAGATCAAACAGAAATCATGACTTGTCTTGAAGGGGAGCTCCTAGAAGACCATGTGTTCATTTAGTTTTATGAATTATGAAAACATGATCTGAGGCTCGAGTCTGCAACACAGCAGACAATGATGATGAAATCATAAAATAGGCGAAGATCACATATTTTGATAAATTGCATGGAAGCCATTGACCTAAGTCGCTTGAGGTGATGCATTAGTCCACCAAAGTGTGTGCTTTTTTTAATGAATATTATTTATTATTTTAATGAATGATGTTTTTAATAGAATGCAGGGCTTGTGATACTGATGCATTTTAACTTTTACAGCTAAAGGCTTTACTGTAAGGCAGCCTTTACCTTACAATGATAATTTTAAAGGATCGTCTCCAACATGGGACATTTCTGTGTGGAGATTGCATGTTCTCCCTGTGCACTCATGGGTTTTATCTGCTTTTGACACCACCACCAGCTCCCCTGTGCACCTGCATGGAAAGAGCTAAAATAAAAAAATGAAAAAGTATATACAGTAGACTTGTTTTAAATCAGCAGCATTCTGCTTTGGAAATAGGTATTGACAAGCTAATAATGAGTGGATCAAAGTGGATTGTTGCCATCTTCAAACAGCTCTTAGAAATTTCATTCATGCATTCGTTCATGTAGATGTTATTACTTAAACCTTTATGGTATCATTGGTTTCCTATTACACCAATATTTTGGCAGAAATATTATGACTTTCTTGCAGGAAGTGCCGCAGGCTGCAGGGCAAGTCGCTGCAGCAAGTATTCCACGTAAATAACCACGCATTGAAAAATTACCAGCAGTGTAAAGCTCATAGAAATTCTTTTTTGCATGAGTTGCTGATATATTTGTTTTAAAACAGCAGCAATTCTCTTCGGCTGCGTTGTCCTGATATTAGCTCGCCGTCTCGTCTGCATACTTGACACAAACCTTCCTTTCGTCTCAGTCTGCAGCTTCCTTCTTCCTGTGCAACCTGTTAGTGTCATCTTGTTTTCACCCCTTCCTTTCATCTTGTCTTTGTTGCCTCATCAAACACTTTTTTTTCTACGTTCTTTGCTTTCTCCCCTGGTCGTGGGTTTTCTCTCCAGGTCAACATAGTGTGTGCTGCGGATTCAGTGGTCGCAATATAGATAAATAGCCTTTAAGCAGGATTAGCCATGTTGTCCTAACAATGTAAACCCTGGATTAGAGCCAGGACTCTAGGGATTTCTGGGCTTGTTTTAGTGTGTGAGTGTGTGTGTGTATCCATTCATACTATTGTAACACATCTGCTCATCATCAGAAAAGAGTTGTTGGCAGAAAGTGCAAAATTCTTTTAGCGCAATTCCCAATATGAGCAAGCCAGATGAATAATTTCACAAGCTTCAAATCATTTTATTTATTTCATTTAACTGGGAAAATCCCATTTCAAGACAGGCCTGGGTGTGAAAGAAGACATGCGTGTTTTTGGACTGTGGAAGGAAACCATATCTGGAGAAAACCCACACAAACTCCACACAGAAAGATCCCAGGGACAATGGGGTTTGAACCATATTGCTGTATCAACAGTGTTAACCACTAATCCACCATGCTGCCATGTGCAAGCAGTGTTGGTTCTTGTGACGTTTTTGACATCAGTGATAAAAAGCTCTTTCCAAAAAACACTTAGATCTTTAAAGGGTGTTTCTGTGAAAACACAACAATTAATATCTTACCTGTTGAAGACAGCTTTTTGAATGAATTAGTTGGATGCTTTATTTTTAATCACATTGATGAGCTAACAGCTAGTCTGAATGAGCAATGTTAATTTTTGCCTCAAAACAATTCTAATCTCAGTGTTTCACAGGTATTATATTTAATTTTCATACCTTTACATCTATTTCACATTCCAATTTTTCAGGAAGAGAAAAAAAGATATTCCTGCCAGATGTATTTTAGACTACATTAGAGGTGCTAATACTAGCATTAACTACTTCTATTTGCACTATATAAAAAAACACAAATAAAAATGTAAATCAGGGCTATTCAACTGGCAGCCCATTGGCTACATCTAGGTAACTTATGTCTGGCCTAATTGTATGATTTAATGCAACAGAACAAACAAATTAAAACGGTAAACAATAAAGGGAACTGAGCAACTTAGCTAATATAGCCCTGATGTAAAGTGAAATGTCAATGTAAAGATTTAAATATTAATACTTGCTTGAACCATAATAAAAGAAAATTGAGTCTAGAAGTATTTTAGGGGAAAAAATGTATTTCGGACTTGGTCCCACAGTAAATGCATTTATCCAATTAGACATCAACTGAGGTCATTCAATAAGCTATCTACATCAGGTAAGATATTACCTGTTCATAACCCCATCTTAAAACATCTGAACTATTGCTTTTATGCCAGGAATGTGTCCTTCATTGTTGTTGTTGTTTAAGTCACACACCTGTTTGGCAAAAGACTCTTTAGCTTTCATCACCTGATGTGAGTCAATGCACCAGCACTGTGGAGTGCTGAAAGTCTCAGACAGTAAATAACTACAGATTGCTTTTTAGCACTGAGCACAAATTGTTTTTTTTTTTCCTTTTTCAGGATTGCTGCCATAGCTATCAAATGATTTGTGTAATCAGCACAAAATGCATTTTTTTTCAGATCAGATACTTGGCAGCCAGAGATCTTAGACAGCAAAACGAAAATAAGTGGGTTTGCAAAGACACGTGCCTCTGAGCTTCCACCAGAACACAGATCTTGAGAAAGGCCCGAGGGCTGAAGTGTGGGTTATTTAATCAAGTTTGTAATTTACATGGAGTGCGTGACACTTTTAAGTTTTGTACTCACACAAGCAATATCAGTCCTACCTTTAATTACATGTTACACCCATCAATTAAATTTAATAGTTTAACTTTTAAGCTTTGATGATTTAGATATTAGAATTATGTCATGATCTCTGTGTTTTTGTTATTCTTCTGATTCTTGTTTTTTTTTTGTTCATGTCATTCTGTTCCCTGTGCCACATTCTCTGTTTACCCTCAATCAGCTCCTCAGTACTTTTCCTCTCGCACCCGTTTTCACTTCTTTTACAAATTCAAAACACATAATGTGACAAGAAATGTTTCAAAGAGACACATTTTCAGTGAAAACAAACTTCATCACGTTTCGGCTTCGATCCAACCCCGTGTTTTTCTTGCTGCAAAGGATTGTGGGTGTTTTTTGAAAACATAGGGGACACAAACAAGAATCCCTGGAATCCTTCCCCCTTATACCAGAACCCTGCATGAGGCTGTTTTTCACAACTTGCTTTGAGTGGGCTCTACTCCCGCACATTTTCATTATTTACACAATAGTTCAGTTGAATTTGTCACTTTTTCCATCACCAATTCTATGTGATAAACATGTTTACAACAACAAAAATAAATAAATATGCCCAGATGTGATCGTCGTGTAGCTTTAAATTTGGAATTTTTCATGTCCTGCTTTGATCTTCTTTTCAATTATTTGTCGATTCATCACTTTTGTTCAAACTGGGTGTTGGTCTGGGACGTGTGGCCTTCTCAACTCAGTCCACAGCAGGAAAACATGTCCACATTTTATAGATTCCCAACAGGTCACACGCTGATCTAAAGGCCATCCTCAACATTTTTTCACTTTGCTTTGTTCCATTGGAGTTTGATTTGTTTTAGATGGATTAGAAAAGTTCTGTGTGAATGTTTGTGTTGTGGTGTGGCTTTTTGCCTTTTTACAAAACTGAATAATAACCATTGAAATTTCTCACACGGGTGTTTAATTAGAGGTGATCTGGACTGGTGCATGCTTACATGCTAACTTTTAGCCATATTGTTGAGTACCAATGTAACGTGCATAGATTCAGTTTAACTGTGACAAAAATCCTTTATGACTTTTTGAACTTCAGCTCTCCATATCTATTGTGGCCTCATTTCCCTCAGTGGTCGCCTGACAGATTGTTTTCCATATGAGCAATCACACGTGGCCAAGAGCGATCAAGCTTTCTAAACGCAGATATCTGATACTTGTGAAGTGAGTAAAACCTATGAAGGGAGACGTTTTTGGTCTAAAATGTATTAAAAAATACATGAATTTAATGCAGCTTTCGGATTATTAAACAGGCGTCAAAAGGATGAGGGTAAAAGAGTTGAAATGAAGGCAGGGAAGCAGGTAAAGAAGCAGAGCAAAGAGTGTGGTGGTGATGAGGAGGTGATAGGTCAAAGGTCAGCCCCCCCCAGTGATATCTCCTGTGCCAGAGAGGCAGTCACGACCCGGTCAGCGGAGGTTCAGGTGTCAGCGAGAGACGACTGACTGACAAGCCGGAGCGGGACGCCTCCTGTGTTCCATCCCGATTGGACCTTTCATCCTTCCTCCCTGCCTCTCCTTGTCACTCCTCCATGACCCACCCTTCTCCTCCCTCAGCCGGTACCCTCTTCACTCTCCTCGGCGACTTTCTGCATACAGAGCTCCAGCGCTGTCATCCCCTCGTCCTCCCCCTCGCCTTTCTCCTCTCACCCTTATTTTCACCCCTTAAGCTAAACATTACCGCAGGGTTTCACTCAGCAGGCCAGGCTGACTGGGGCTGCGCTCGGTGGGAGTGCATTTGTCTTCACCTCACCATCATACGCTCACAAAACACATGCATGCACTCACTGCAAATGGATCAACACAGGTTGTTGGTAGATGATTCATGCTTCACAATGCTGCACAACTAAATTAGAGTATTAAGGACATTTTCCCATTATATTTCTGCTTACCTGTTACTTATGAAAACACTTTGTTAAATGCTTTTTCCTTTTTTGCATGAAAGACACCACAGAGTGATGGAGCATGTGAGATAAAGTATACAGCTTTGAATATGAAAATTTACAAGGATTGTTTGTACTGCTGATAGAGCCTCAATCCTGTGCCTCCTATTGAAGAACTACTGCAACTAAACTTACCACAAAATGAAATTACATTAATGTTTGGTAGAATATTTCTTTGTTGTAACAACATTTCTTGGTGATAAATCTTATACCGTTAAAAAGCCTGTTAATTTCCCTTTTAAATGGTGCCACATTTGTAAGGAACATTAATTTGTTGGATGAGCAGTACAGCCAAATAGTTTATTTTGCTGCTGTTATTGACACCTTTTTAAGCATCTGGTACCCCCAGGTGCTGCCAATCAGGTGCTCATTAAGATGTATTGCCAAGAAGCATTGAAACAAAGAAATAATCTACCAAACACAAATTTCCTCACTTTTTGTACCAGAAGAGGAGAACCAAAGGTTAAGGGTGAACAGATAGAGGGTAAAGATCTGAAGAAGTTTAGAATAGTGTTGGGATAAAACTAAATATGCATTTTAATCTTTGTGCATCTTGAAATCTAAAATTTCAAGATAAAATAAATGGGACGTTACAAAAAACAACCAAACAGGGCAAATTAACACAACTAATGGACAAGACAGCCTATAATAAACTTGACAAAGCTGTAACCTGCAGCTCTGTCAAACCTGATTGGCTGAGGAGAATCTTCTTCCTTTTCACCAAAAAACATCCAGTCTGACATCATTTTGTTTCCTATATATTTTCTCTTTCATAATAAGTTGGGTTTGGGAACTAATGACACTAGTTTGTTTTGATTTTTCTGTTTTTCTGTGTCAGTCCTGGCTCTGTGCTCCTGCCTATAGTCCCCATGAGTTCTGTTCTGAAGGTTTGCTGCCTTGATAGCTAACCACTAACCACTATTTGAATGAATTTCTGACTGTTCATTTATAATTGATTAACTTTTGAAGTCAACCTAATTTAAAGTAGCCACCAAAGCTAATCAGCATTAGCTGAAGCAAAAATTGTTATAACTCAGTTAATGTTACAAATGTTGATCTAAAATATGGTGTGGTAGTAGCTGAAAGTCATTGTCAGCACATATTCTGGATGCTAACAGATCACATGACATTGAATGAGACCACACAGACATTATTTTCAAGATTTGTCCCAAACCAGCCATAACATTGTCATTATTTAACAGAGAAAGTTTAAATAATGACATGAAAGGCAACGGGTGATAAGCATTCCTGCAAGGGTTGCTAAGCCTGTTCTGACACATTATAAATACAAAGAGGAAGGAGAAACAAACAAAAAGCTCATTTAGCAAAAGAGAAAAAAAAAACATTCCAACTTGCATATAGTCACAGACTTTTATGTTAAAAATGTACTTTTTCCAAAAACAATATGGTAATTTCCCCATTTTTACTGTAAAATATTCCCCCTATAACCTTTTTCTCGTCACCTCGTATGGGAAAATACGTTGGTATTCATAACCATTTCACATCTCCAGAACAGACCCCGACCCCGAAGGCAGAGACGAGCTTCTCATCACTCTCTTAATGTCTCATCAGTGTGTTGACTGGCATGCCTGAGGACACAAGGCGTCCTGACACAGGCACTCACAGGTATGCGCGCACAGACTTCCACTCTGGCAGGTGCAGGCTTCACTGAGGGCCGTCAGTCGCTTCTCCTTTGTTGCTTTTCATTTACTTGTCTAATACAATCAAAGACTGCCAGCAAAAGTGAAAGACAGAGAAAAGAAAGGAGAGGGTAAGAAAGGAGAGGAACACATCCCTGAACAGATATGACTCTGTTTGTGCAGCTGTGTATAAAATTAAACTTTCTTTTTTTATTTTCTTTTTTTTTACTTCCAAACATCATCTTGTGTCTTTTATTGCTCTTAGACATCCTTGGGCGTTTCAAGCAGGTATACGCAAAAAAATATAAGGAAGAAAATATGGCGATGTGCTTTAGGCACACATTCTAAACTGTCAGCTCATCATCTCACAGCACTTACGCCGATGCATGAAAAAAAGCTAATGCTGCACTTAAAAGGTGATCAGGACTTTTAGTGAAATGCCACATCTTAATAAAATAATGTCACAATATATTTCCCTCAGAGTATAAACACGTATTTCTTAACTTTCGGGAGGTGCATCACTCTACTAAAGGTTAAAGGGAAGATATTCTAATCAGGGACTCTTTACACAACAGCAGCTCAATAAGGTCAACTGGTGTCACAGCATTCAGGTCGGAGGGAGGAATGTGTGTAAATACAAGTGTGTGTGGTTACTTTGGAGTTGTTCTTTATTTATTCTTCAGTTGCATGTACAGGCACTCCAAACAAACCCCTTTCCACTCCTTGGCTGTTTTTCAATTCTTTTCAGTTTTTTCTGTCACGTCACTTACAATAAAATTACCAGCACTATATAATGCTAACGCATACACACACACAAACTTGCACTGAGTTGCATGTAAAGTGCTGGTGTCTGATGGGGTGATCCGCCAGCCAATCGGCTGTATTGATTATTGGGTCCGAGGAGGCTGGTGGAGCGGCAGCAGTAATTAGGGCTTTTTGGTGTGGATTAGCCGAGAGAAAAGGTCACCCACTCAACATCAGTGGCAGGACCACAGGCAGGGACAGGGAGGGGTGGGCGGCTGATGGGGACTGTCCCCAGATGTGATGACCGAGATTGGCAGGGAATGTAGATTTGTAGCCAGAGATAGGATGATAGACACATGCAGCAATGAAATTTATTGGCTCATTACAAGCCTTGTAATAACTTTTTGTGGCATTTTTGATCCTGGTATTTGTTGTTAAACCTGGAAACAGCTGGCTTTTGCTTAAAGCAGTGGTTCAGATCTTTTGAAATGGGATTCTGTGACTGCCATAGAGGTTTACTAAACAATATTTGCATGATTGTGACCTGTCCAAAGTGAACCATGCCCCTCGTACAGTGACTCCTGGATATGGGCACCAGTGACCCCCATGACCCTGATATGAAGAATTGGGTCGAAGACAATGCATGGAAGGACGTTTGTATGAACCTCTGAAACCTTTGGAGATATTTCAGTGAGCTTCATACCACTCAGACTAGCAGCTAGCTTAACCCAGTCAGAGTCAAAGTGCACATATCCTGCATTTAAACCCTTCTTTTTTTTACATTTAAATCATTCAGTTAAGGCCTTTATAAAGTGGAACTGCAATGCTTTGATCTGAAATCCCCCTTACTTGGGAAGCTTTATCTAAATGTACTTTAACTTTAACATTAGTCCTGACAGAGGAGTTTAGATGCCTTTACCAAGTTTTTGTGTTCAAAGGTCTTTCTCTTTTTAACATCCTGTTTCTTTTCTTCCACTTGCACACTTGTTGCATGACAGAACTGCATCAGCATGCACATCTTGCTCATCTTGAATCCTCAGGCACCCATACATGGATTGATTGGAGAGAATGTGAACTTTGCAGGGGTTTGGTGTCAAGGTGAACACAAAGCAATGTCTGCTCCTGATGATTTAGAACAGCTATCTTTATACACACAGTACAGCTCACACACATTGCATGCTATTAAGCAAAAACAACCACTGGGAGAAGAGTCAGGTCTAAGAGTTGGTAATAATCTGTGCAGGTATAAACTGATAGAAAAAATATTTACAGTATATGTTAGAACAGTTATACTGTGGTCTGTGCAAAGACATTCTCTATTTTAAATAGTGCTGCATTTAGTCGTGTCCTACCTTTTCTTCTTTTGTCTTCAGACCTGCCGGTTAACGTCGCTGTGGTTCGGCAGGTCTAAGCGTATCTTACGAGGGCATGACCCTTCCACACCATGAGCAGGACAAACAGGACCGAGGAGCTGCAAAGCAACATGGAATGTCCCTTTTGTTTTTATGTTACCTCGTATTGTTTTTACTCAGAACATCTAATTTATTTCAATGCAAAGGAATATGTATGCAGATAAAAATATATAAGACCCATTATTTGACTGTAACAGAATCTGCAAAAGCCGTGACATAGATTATACTTTTTTGTTTTTTGTTTTTGTTTTTTTCGAGATTGATGTTTTACAAGTTAGTTGTAAATGTGATTCCTTTTAGGACCTGTATGAACATACATTTCTGTCAACATCTACATGAAGGTGTGTTTATTTTCTGTACGTCGCACACAATATATTTTCAGTTTCTGCGCCTGGTGAAACTAGTTTCTTTAAAAGAAAAATAATAATAACGTGAATGATTAAGAGGGTGTCTGCCTGTCTGCATTTACTGGGTGTCAACTCAGCAGCTCAGTGAGACAGCACTCAGAGGCAGAACTGAGGCAGCTGTTTTTTTTTTGTGCAAAGCTGCAGCGCTCCTAGTGGCGGAACACAGAAGAGACACTTCTCTTTCTTCAAAATCAACCAGACAGGAGGAATCAGCTTCTGGGCCTCATTAGTCCAGCGCGGTAGAGTTTCTGTGTAATGTGCTTGTGCAGTGACAACAAAACGTGCGTGCATGTGTCACTGTTGTCGGATGCCGCAGCACGGAAGGATACGTGACTTTTCGGTGTCCGTCTCCTCACACAACAACAACAAAGCGTGTGCCTGTAGGTGTGTGTGTGTGCATCTGCGGAGAAAATGCTGTGTTCATTTGACCCGTTTTTATGTATGAAACAGTGTGCATGATTTGTAAATGTCAGCGAAAATGGCACGCCAGCAAGAGGTTCTCAAGAAGTGTTGTGTTGTGTGACAATAAGGGACGAACAAAACTCAAAGATGGGTCGGAAACAAACATGTGAGGGCTAAACAAACAAATGAAACCTATCAGCCTCTGAAACAATCTGCTGTTGCATTCCATCCTTGATAATAGACAACAAAAGGTGGCAAGACAAAACCTGTACGCCTTAGCATGACAAATATTTGACAATTAAACATGAAATTCTGGAAGCGTCATCATTCCCATGATGTTTTCAATACTTTGCAGTGATATTTAAGTTTCTAAGACAAAGTTACAGTATGCAGCTAAGATCTTGTCTCATAAGATGCAAAAATGCGTCGGGTAGTGGACCGTGACCCGGCCATTTAGAGTCAACTGAACCTATATGCTGCACACAGTAGGGGGTGACAGTTTCCCTGTGATATAGAGTTCACCGGAGGGTCAAAAGTGTCACCACATACATCACAGCTGTAGCAGAACGGCACACACTGTTGCTATGGTGATCAGCCATGTTTTCCCCACTCCTGCTGCGCTAAGCCAAAGATTAGTGCCAATATACAAAAAGAGACAAGAAAAAAGGGAGCGTGAGCTCCGTCATGTAGGTGCGTAAAGTCATCGTGTTTATTTGGCCAGGCGTATCCCTCCCTAACAGTGTGCCGTCCTTGTTTGATCAGACTATCTGTGGTCTCAGCTGCGCTCGTCAGGAGCGTGTGGCAACAATAGCCCGGCTCGGTGCGGCGGGAGCTAGGCGGCGTGATAAAACAGGCGAAATGACGGTGTCAGAAGCTTCGCTGGGCATAATCAGGCGGTGGTAGATGGGCTGTGCCGTTGGGTTTAGGGCCATAAGTCTGACGATTAAACATGCATGCGGAGGATCCTTCATCATGGGGCGAAACAAAGCCCTTCCCTCGTGCTCCAATATCGCCATGGAAAAAAAGCCTGTTTCCCTGGCAACCAAACTGGCTCGCTTTGTCAAAGGAATGGGGAAGGCGGAGGTGAGGAGGACGAGGAGGAGGAGGAGGGGAGGGCAGAGCAGAGGCATGACAATCCACTCGCTGACCTCCAGCTAACCTCTAGGTGAACGCACCATGCGGGTTTCCTGGTTTCCAGCGATGATGTTTCGCTTTTAAACCAACAAAGCTTCTATTCGGGAAGAAAAGTCAACGTTTTACAGGTCCTAAAAGTCCATTTGTTTGTGCAAAATGTCAAATGGAGTCCAAGGAACTAGCAAGCAAATTCCTGAGATTTACCGGCGCCGTCATCGCGCCGTGTTGACAAATTGTTGGGTCTGGGCGATCATAACTCCTTTCTTCTACCGCCCCCAGTGGCGAGGCGTGGCAGCTGTGAAGGTGAGGCAGAAAGGCGAGAAAAAAAAAATGGGGCAGAGCGAAAGAGAAATGACTCGAGGCGGGAAATGGAGGATGCAGTTCCCCAAAGCATGGTGGTCACAGGCACACAGGCAGCCAAACAAAGGGAGGAAGGGCGACAAAGTGAGACGCCGCTTTTTTTTTTTTCGCCAACACACGACTTGCTCACGTGGAAACAGGCTGGCGCTGTAGCTGCAACGCTAACGCTGTGTTTCCCTAATGGTCTTAATGACATATGGATCACAGATTGCAGCAGAAGTCGGTTTACTTTGAAACCGCTGTCGCCTCCCTCAGGGCTTCACAAGCAGAACATCATGAAGGCTCTGCTTCTCAGCCTGCAGGTCATATCTGGTGAACCTTATTTATTCTGAAAATATGAATGAAAAATGATTCCTTTTTGACCTGAAAGTTGTTTAAATCATATAAAATATTCTCAACAGGTGTATTTCTTCTTTTGATTCTCTAAGGAGCATGAATAAAATGTCGAGGATCACTTCCTGTGTGATCCGTATCTCAAGACATCACATGATGATTGGTGATCTTGGGTAAAATCTCACCCGTATGACATCTCCCTATAAGCATCTCCTTGTGGCATATCACTTGCCATTTTGTTTCAATTTGTCCCCATCACCAATATCTTTTTGATTCCTTTGCTCCTCCACTCTATCCACTTCTCACTTGTCGTCTGGCCGTCATCTTCTCTTGGACGGTTACCGATGATATCAGCATGCTTTCTGTTTAATGGCTGTAGAAAGTGAAGCTAATGGGCTTTAAAACGCTTCATTGTGAATGCAAGCTGTCAGGAGGGGAGAGATAAAATCAGATTTGATTGTGTGTATGTGTGTGTGTGGGGAGGGGGCAAATAAAATATACATCAAATGTAAGGGATGTTTGCTTTTCACGTCGTCTCTGTGTGAAAACACAATAGAAACTGAATTAAGTATTTGCATTACATTTGCTGCTTTTATTCGCCAGCCTTATTAGATGCCACCGGCTCGTTTTTTATTCCTGGAAGTCTGCATCCTCGCTTTCGTTCTGCTTCCAAACCCCATATACATTTCTCCTCAGCAGAACGGAGAGCAACACTGCCTCTTTTGGCAAAACGAGGTAAATGTGTTCATCTCTGGCAGATGAATGATGTCAAAGAGACATATTTATATTCATTTAGGTCTGAGGAGGAGGAGAACCCATCTGTAACGGATGTGAAAGGAACCGCTGCACGTGAACGCGCGTCGGGAAGGTGTGTGTCTATGTGGGAGTGTGTATGCCCGTGCGTGTTCAAGCATGTGTTCCAAGGTATCCATCGTTTGTGATAAATGAATCACGCTTTTGTGTGGGATGATTCCGAGTTTGTGGATGTGTGTGTGTGTGTGTACGTGAGTGTAACAGCTTGTGTGTCTGTGTGTGTGTGTGTCTGTGTGCAAGCGAGGTCATTCCCCGGTCACTTGTTCAGGCTGCGTGATGAATGAAGAGGAGAGGTGCCTGCGAAGCTGGAGAGAGATTTGGGAGAAACATTGTTCCATCGGGTTAAAAATGGTCTTGTGTTGTGCCAGAGGCTGGGGGAACGTGGAAAAAAAAAATAAGTGGATGTTCATCACATCCAGGGTTTAATATCAATTTCACCAAAGTAATAAACTGAGAGAATATCAATTTTAGCTAATTGACTTGCTTAATGAGGGATTTTCTATGTAAATAAAAATCCAAAATTTGCCCCAACCTGATTCGCGTCCCTTCTTTCCTGTAGGAAAAATGGGGTGGAAATGCCTGTGTTTGGGTTTGCTTGGTGGGTCATAAGCGTGAAAGGCATCTGCCTCAACCAGGATCGGCTTGCAGGAGACAGGAAGTAGATGGACTTTTTTTTGCAGAAGAGGCTACTAAAAGCCAGAAGCATTCATAGACATCAGTGTCTGTCAGTGCAGGCTAAATAAACAGATTCACAAAACCAAAAGTTTGCAAAGCCTATTAGAAACCTGTAACAAATGAGGTGACACATTTTTAAGCATGTTAGAATAGTGCCAATGTAGCCGTGTTTTCATCAACGTTTTTATATGCGCATTTTGAAGTATTGCCTATAAGTTAACGGAAATGGCAAAATTTGAAAAAACTTACTCAGTTTTGCAAAAAAAAAAGTTTTTACGCTCACTTGAGGTAGTTTTTGGATTCTCTGAAAAATGTGCAAAATGAGAGATGGAAACTAGGGATGCACGATATATCAGTTTTGATATCGGTATCAGTTGATATTGGTCATTTTTTAGAATATCGTATCAGTCCGATATTTAAAAATGGGCCAATATTAATGTCCGATATTGATTTCCCACTTTTTAGCTTTGTGTTTCTGTTTTGGGGGGGGAAATGGCTGGTTAAGTGAGATTTGTTTGATCATGATAGTGATATTTACGCTGCACAGCCAGGAATAGCTGAAGTAGGGAGCCATGTCAGAGGTCTGGTCGTTTATTTACAGTGTCAAAAAAAAAGACCCAAGTGTGTTTGTGCGTATTTGTATAATATAATTTGTGTGTTTGTGTAATATCGGTAAATATCGGTTATCGGCCATAACAGCAATAATAATATCGGATATCGATATCGGCTGAAATTTTCATATCGGTGCATCCCTGATGGAAACACATTTGCTGAGTAGGTTCTAATGGAGCCAATGATTACCTCTTATGCTTGATCAGCTGTTTTCGCTGTTTGCATTTTCATGGATATTCCCATAACACACAGAAACATGGCTGAAAGTAACAACAGGTACGTGTGGACTGGCAGCATGTAACATCGCTAATACTAGTTGATACGACAGAATGATTACAACCTACCCGATAGCAACACATTCCTGAAAACTTCTCTCCATTGTCCAAGATGTACGTGCTAGTTTGCAACCTCTACTTCCTGTTTATTTCAGCCATGTGTAACATCAACTTCTGACAAAATTACGTTTTGCGCAGCCTGGTTGATTTGCTCCAAACGAGTTGGTGGAAACATGCCTAATTAGCATTTTTTGCAACTTTTTAAAAGTTTGCTCAAAATTCTCATTACAGTTGGATAGAACCATGGCTAGTGATGTTGCATCGTCTGTTTGGTTCCCGTCTTGATGGAGGTCAGCTCTTATCTGAGTAACCATGTCTCCTCGCGTGAAACCGTGTGCTTAGGACAGTGTGGTCAGGCAAAAGTGCATTGTGGGATCGATGTCCACACACCTCGTCCTAAATTATTCATCCTGTCAGCTGCCCTGTCCACTATCGCTGTGGAAACCGCTGACCAAGAGCTTCGCCCCAATCCCCAGGGGTTCACCTCTTCATCCTATCTTCAGCCCTCACTTCCTTCTCAAACTCTCTCGCTCATTATCTCCTCCCTGATTCGGTCATTTACAGCCTCTCCTCCTACTTCCAGTCCCCCTTAGTTCTCCAATCTTTTCATCTGTCTTTCCTCTACTCCCATTATTCAGTATATCTGTCTTCCTCATTAGTCCTAAACTCCTTCTGACTCACCTGGCTCCATTTTTCCCTCTTTCTTCCTCCAGTCTTTCTCCACGCTGGTGTTTGTCTCCTCTGCTGCCCTCTTGTTGCTGACTAAGGTTCGAATACGTCGGCTTTGTACGATGTTTATGTTTGTGTCTTTGAAGTCTGGCCCAGTGGCCTTTGGAAGACAGCCATAATCCTAGCGAGCCGCCAGAGGTTGTTCTGGGTGCCGCGCGCGTCTGTTCATCCTCACGCGTGTGCGAGCGTGCGCACGCTAAACGCCGAACGCAGGGTGTGTGTGCGCGTGAGCATGCGAGTGTGAGTCAGTAACTGTGACACGGCTCATACATCATGGCCAGAGCCCGTTTGATTACAAGCGGAGGGGCCCGGTGATTAATCGTTGGATTCAGCTTCCTGGCCCGAGTTGTGACACCCGGTCACAGAGCATCTGTACTGACACACCCCCTTAGCCCCCCCACCCCCACCCGGCACCAATATACTCCTATACCGCCTACATGTCTTTACACTCACACATACCCCCTGCCTTCATCTCACTTTCAACCCAGCACCTCATTTCTTTCTACCTTCTCACTCCAACACCCTCCTCTCCCTTTTATTTCACTGCCTCCGGTTTTATCTTTCCCGACCATCTCATTAAAAATCAGCCTCCTGACCTTCCTCCTCCTCTCCAGCAGATCTTCCTTTTTCAGGTCAGCCTGTTTAACCCGCAACTACACTAACCTCCTTTACTAGCATGGTTCCAATTCCTTTTAAATTTATCTTCTAAAAAGACAGAACATACACAGCAATGTTAAATTTTGAAACGCCGAAAATGTTCTCTACTCCAGCAGCACTCCATCGCATCCATCCAAAGAGGTCGTCAATAGTACCTCCAGTTTTGGAATCTCAGGCAGAAGTTGTTTTGAGATGTCTTGATAGTTATCTCCATTTAATTCGATGATTATTTAAGTCGACTGCGATTTGTTGCTAGTAACGGCCTATGGGCAATTTATGTTGAACAACATGTTAGGCAGTAATTATTTTAAGAAAATGCTTTAAAACTTTAATTTAATGCTGCATTACTTTCAAAGAACCTCAGAACTATACTTCACTGAATGCTGATTCAAAAAATACAAACTGTTCCTTTAGGACAATTAAAGCAGATTTCATGTAGCTGTTACCTAAACACTTAAAAATATATACATGAAACAAGAGCATCAACTTTAGTTTGAAAAGGTATCCAAGCATGCACGAGCAGTATTAAAAATTCATGTGTACATTATTTTTAATTATCCTGTATATATTGTCCCTCTACAAGAGAAGCACGACTGTATAAAGTTAATAATACAATAAAAAATGATAAGAAAAGTGTTGCAACTATCTCAAGATGACCTAAAATTGATTGTTTTACATATACATTTGCATTTGGTATTTAAATAAAGTATTTTAAAAGTGGATTTGATGTTTATTTTGGTCATCTCAGGGCTATA
>JAUBOC010000149.1:11866802-11881824 GCA_032275365.1 Anablepsoides cearensis | reverse complement strand
GCAACATGTTATCATTGTTATCTTTCCAAAAATGCATTCATGTTTATTACAAAAATTTGATGTCACAGGCACTTTAATACACACCCCAATTAGACACTGACCACATATAGATATTTTTCTCATCAGCTGAGAGGAAGTGTGTGTGAGAATCTGGTCTTGCTAATTTGGAGATTTTCCCCCCATCGGAGTAATGTTTTAAAGTGGGTGGGCCAAAATCTGAATAAACTATTAAAACAAGATTGTATTTCCTGATTCAGTGCCGCTTGCAGTGAAAATAAACTTTGTGGTTGGCACGGCGCTGGTATTGTGTGGTCTTTATTCTTGAATGAGTGTTAGTGTATTATGGGCCAGAACTTCAACTAAATATAAAATACTGTATTAAATACTTAGCTTCAATAAATTTGAGCAAAACATCATTTAAATGTGATTTTAAGTAATGTAATAAAAAAAACATATTTTTTAAAGTAAAAAAGTCAAGATTTGCTAAAATTTCTTCAGTGTAATTTTCTCCAAGTTAACTATGTTATCTTGAAATAACCGAGCTAATTTCATCTAGGCTATCTTGAGAAAATGAGCTTTGTTTCTCAAGACACCACGATATTATCTACAGAAAATGAACATTTCTTTTTAAAAATGAAGTGATAACAGTCTGAAAATGAGTGCTTCTTGTGTTACAGCCAGTTTAATCATTGTGTATCACTTTCATGACACTTGGAGATGATCTATAGCAGTAATGGACTGATCAGTGATGGATGTTTGTTCATTTTCAGCTTGAGTCTGTTGCCAGCATAGCTGTCCCGATTTCTTGTAAAGACATTTCTTTTATGTTTGTGATTTCAAAAACATTTCTATTTATTGCATAAAAATTTGCTTCTTTTTTAAAATATATAAAAATAGTACTCCATTACCCTGAGAAAACAAGCTCTGATATTTTGCCATAATGAGATAAACAACTCATTATGTAAAGAAAATGAGATAAATGGGTTGTTATCTTGAGATGAGGCCATGAAAAAGGACATTGTAAGCATGTCGTATCTCAGATTCTGTATTTTTCTTGAACTGACTTAGCCTAAAACTGCTTTTCTTGGCAAATAAAAAAATCTGCATGCCTCGCTGTAAGAAACTTTTTATGCCTTTTAATTAATATCATGAAACCTTTTGACCTGCCCTCCTCTAAATGTATGCCTCCTCATCACTCTTCCTGCATTGCAGCTCTCTGTTGCACAGACTCTTGTGAATTAATAGTTTGCTCTTTCTGTGTGTCATCACAGTTCTCCCTCTGTCAGCCAAGGACAAATCGACTGAGCCAACTCAATGCTTCAAGCCTGGCAGCTTCCAGTCATCCTGTCAGTCAATGAATCCATACGAAGCAAGTCTCAGGGTTGACAGGACGCGGTGCAGCACTTTGTGGACCGTGCAGAAAGACATGTATACATCATAAACAACACAAATTTGACAGCTTGTTTGACTAACTTTTCACTCAACATCAGTGGCCGGGAAGTTAGACTCTGAAAATATATGAGCCTGCTTTCTGAGGAAATTCAGAGTGCGAAACAAAACCTGCATAGTAAACTCACTACAAGGAACAGTTGCTCTAAAACCACAGGCAAAGAAACAGTTCTCAAGAGTTTCTTAAAAATCCAACACAAAGCTGTGCCATATATAACATCCACACAGATTTTGCAGAAAAGTATCGTATAACAACGCAACAAAATGTATGTGAGTCCTTTTAATTCAAAAGTTTTAAAAGCATCTTCAGAAAGTGGGTGGAGCTGGTGTCCATGTCCAGTCACCTTTGGGTGAAAAGCAGTGAGGAGCAAACATTACTGAGGCTGTAAGGTGTTTTACCAAGGATATCACAGCTTTGTAGTCAGGGTTTGTTTGTATTGTTGCTGTTTATTTCATCATTAATGCTTTGAAATTATGTTTTAATATTAAAGTATTTCATCATAAGTAGTCAAATCATGTAATAATACTTAGTTTCTTTTCTATACCATTGCCAATCACAATTTATGTCCTCTGGCCTGTTCACATCCCACAACATTTGTAAGCAAACTTTCTCTCTAGGGTTCCTAAAATACTCATTTGGGGGCTCAAATTAATTACACTTCCTGGTTAAGCTAAAGTCAAAGTAATATCTCAAACTAACGGTTGTTAGAGCTTTTTATGGCCCGTCTCAAGAAAGTAGTAATAGTTGTCAAGGTAATTACAAGCTGAGAACATGCTTGTTAACCTTTAGTGGTGGGTTGGGGGTTATTTTTAATAACTGTGACAGCCCCTGTGCTCTCTCTTGTTGCTGCTATTTTAAAGCCACAGTCTGTGACAGTTTGTGACATTTTACTGAGATAATGTACGAGATGTAAATACCAAGACTGGAAGACCAGCATTTGAAGCACTTAACAGCGAAAGCAAGCACATTCTATGTTTAATTAGCAGTTGAGCTATAATGTGAAATACACACACACACACACCCAACAGTTAGAGGATGGTTAGCACTCAACTTAAGGGCCAATTCTCCCTTTATTGTTTTTTTTCCATGACTCTTGTGGCCCATCGGATGGCGTAAAGTGCCAACTTAGCAACAAATGTCGATGTAGTGAGACACGTGGAGCCTATGAGCTAAACAATGGGTGAAACTAGGCAAGTGGTACTCAGAGAAAATGGCTAAATAAACAATTTGCTGACGCCTTTATGGCAATCTGGCTAAAATTAGTAAACACTGTATAGAAAAGCCTGATGCAAAACTGTCTTCCTGTACACGATTATGGATTTAGTTGGCATAAAGGTATTTTATATAATATTTTATACGTGGATTCTGATTCACATTTCTAGCCAATGTGTCAAAGTTAACACATGCTGCTACTTTTATAAACATTCGCTGTGAATGTTTTAAGGAATTATCATCTTTTTATTCTATCATTATTTAACCAGGCAAGTCCCATTGAGATCTCAGATCTCTTTTGCAAGGGAGGCCTGGGCCTGAAGGCAACCTATTGTACATGTTTTTAAGAAAACCCACATAAGCACGAGGAGAACATGCAAATTCTGCACAGAAAGACCCCAGGTCCGAACCGAGGATCGAACCCAGGACCTTCTTGCTGTGAGCCGTCGTGCCACCATCTATGTACGATGTAGCTATTTTGCAAGAAAAAGGCTTAACAGAAATGCTTGGTGATTAAAACTTGACTTTTAGTTCATATCATTGACAAATATTACAATTTAGACAGGACTGAAATTCAGAAGTTGAAGTCACAAAGGAGAAGCATCTCATAGTGAAGTGGTTCTCAATTATTTTCTGTCATGCCCCCCTAGTAACTTTTTTTTCCCTCCCTCTGAATAGAAATACTGAGAATGTGATAATATTTAATTAGGTTTCTTTAAAAAAAACACTATGACTTTCTATCACCAGCCTTCTGCATGTAAACCCCTGACGGGAAACACTGCATTATGTAAAAGAAAAATATTAATATATTTTATAATTGTTTATTTCTCTGCATTAAACATAAACAATTCTGCATTTTGTTGTGCACCTTATTTAAGGCCAATTAATTCTAATATATATATATATATATATATATATAAATAAAATGGTTCTGGGGGTATGCAAGATCAACATTTGTTTACTTTATATCATGTTATAATGTCTTTCGCTCATCAAAAACATACCCAGAGTGTTGCTTTCATCCATGCATGTTTGAGGAATCCTTGAATCTCCTGTGGTATCCATGTGGAGCTGCTTTAACACTTACTGGTACAAAGCCCCACCTATTTAAACATAGCACCTCCCTGGAGCTCAGTCCCCAACCGAGCTCCCGCCCCGAAGAGCATCCCTCCCCCGAAGCATTGTTGTGAAGACGTGCTGAAGTGGGAGTGTCAGAAATGTTTGGAGGTTCTTAAAGAGACAGAGGCCAATTTCAAGGCCTTTAAATAGACTATGATGCAAAGTTAAATTTTCATAACAACTGAAGGTAACCTACACTCTAAAAAACAGATGTTGGATTTACTTAACCATGTTATGTGACCTTGTTCCACTTAACTGAGTTGAGTAAACTCAAAGCAACATACTCATGTTCTTTGGTTAGAAAATGGGTATATTGCTTTGATTTTACTCAACTCAGTTAAGTGGAACCAGGTCACATAACATGGTTAAGTAAATCAAACATTTCATTTCTTAGAGTGTATGTGCCTAGAAAATACATAATACCCCCTCTTTAAAGCCCAGTCCCTCCATGTAAACAAATGAGACATTTTCCAGACTATATAGAGTTTTAAAATGCCCTTCTGGTCATTTTTTTCAGGTCTATTTTGTTAATTGATGCAGTTCTTACCTTGCTGCTCTATGCTCAAATTGTATTTTGAAGGCCTTTAGTTTGAATTATTTACTTAAGGGTTTAAAAAGTGTCATGTTACACTGTGATTAACAATGGGAGGGTTTATAGGTGCTGCGTTTGAATAGAGGCCTCACATCCCAGTGTGCAGTCGTTTGGTTTCAGTTTTGTACAATGGAAGTTTATGGAGCCACTTCTCTCTTTATTCCTGTTGACAAGCTACGACAAATAAAAGGATTTATCTTAAGGAGTCCCGTGCATGAGACACCCTCTATTTTATTCTATTTTTTCCCTCTTCACTTTCATACTTTAAAAGTATTTCCTATCAACTTTGTGAACTTCACTGCTGCACCTCAGCCTACCTAAACTGTCACATGAATCTTCCTTCTGTCTTCTTTTTATCAGGTTTCATGAAATGTTGCTAGATAGCATAAACCTGCAAAGAGACATATTGTATAAGCAGAACTCACTTTACAGTAAACACACCTTGACTTCAGGTCAGCATTTTTAAGCTTTTAAATCATCTCTAAAAGTTTCATACAAAAACAGCAGCTCTTTCACCCAGCTGTGGCTGTCATATCTTTTTGACTGTGTTTATCAAAGTGGTACACAATGATTTTGTGCCAAAACAATAAAAATGACCTAATATTTTAGTTGTGTCTATAACCTTTTAAATGTAGTGTTGCTGACAACAAGCACTAGCAAAGACAGATAGCAGGTTGAGGATTTACACAAAGCTGGCTCTAACTACATCCTTCCATCTTAATTCTTCAGTTCCCACACTTGATTAGACTCATCACTCTGCCTCTCCATCTTTCTTCTTCTCCTCATCAAACCTTTCACTCATTAGTGGCAGTAATGTTTGTCACCACCTCTTATTTGGCTATCTGCCTCACTGTTCGCTTTCTCCTTTTACCCTCCTTCCAACACAGAATGTAACCATGTTTGCAACACGGTTAAGTAGTTTAGCATGTTGGTGGCTAAATTTAGTTTTCATATGAAAAACACTTTTTCGTGGCCACATTTACAAAGAGATATAGGAACACACACCTGCAAGTGCACAGAGCCAGTTAATTAGAGCTCGAAGCTCTTCTCTCCTAATGAACCTGGGGGTAATTAAAGAGCCCCAGGACACAGTTGTGTCTGCAAGCTGGTTCTAATTAAGCCCCAGCGAGCTGATTTAGCTAATTAGCTAAAGGCTCGACGGCGTACGCCAAAGCATTCCAGCCCCTCCAGCCCCAGCAGAACCCAGGAAGTTACGATGTTCCCACAGTGTCCCTGGCAACACTTTCATTTTCTGGGGCATTAATCACTAGAGCTACAACTGTCTCAAAGGTGACGTAGGGATGAGGAGGGACGTGTGGCCTCAAATGAAGCCTTTGAATTTTTTACAAATTACACTGGTTTGTGATTTGAAATGACAATTTTGTCAACCTTTAAAAAGAAATCGGCTGAAGAAAAGCATTTGTAAAAAAATGGAAAAAGAACAAAAACACTTTGGCCACAATCAGACTAACAATTTACTCATTAATTAATTAATGCATCTATCCATCCATCCATCCATCCATCTTTACCTTTTTTTTTCCTTTCTAGTTCTTGCACTTCTCTATCTCCTGCAGTCATTGTGCGAAGTACGTCACAAGTCCAACACAGGGATACGCCCCCTTACTGTAGGAAGAATCAGAAAAAATAAACATTCATTCATAAGTAAAAGATGCAAGACACAGAGAGGCCGATTAACCACGCACTACCACTGCCTCACTGCAACACCACTACCCCATCAATACGGCCAGAGTTAAACTCTAAACTGAGGTCATTTAAAGATTCATCTACAACAAGTAGGATATTAACTCAATAAAAAGATCTAAACTACTTTGAATAAACTCAGGTGGGTTATTCTAAAGAATATCATGAGAACTTTTTTTTTAGAATTATGTGTGTTTTTAAGTATTTTAAGGTGAAATTGACTTCAAACATGCAAATTTAAGCTAATGTTCATCTTAAACAACAATAATTTAGAAGCTTAATGTTCCTAAATTTGAATAAGATACAGATTGTTTTATATCTTTCATCCGCCTCCTGCCTCCTTTTACATTGCTTTTTTACTAGCTTGTAACCAATAACTTAGCTTCCTTCTGTAACTCTTACTTGAAAAGCATCTTATTCCCATTCATTCGAGGAGAAAGGGAGAGTTGTCCCATAAAGCCCCGATCAATCATACCATATAGCATGACAGCTAGTATTAGAGATAAAGAGATACAGAAAAGAATGACAGAAAGGAATATAAGATATTCAGACATGGATATCCCCCTTTCAGAACTGCATGTGATGTGTTGACATGACCAGATATGATCCAACGATGGTCACAGGAAAAGTAGTTGAGGGAGGAAGGAGGGGGGAGACAGAGAAAAAAAAAACATCCACAGTCTTGTGCGTTATTAAGAGATTAAATCCCATTTCTGACAGGCTTGTCAGAGCAGGAGACAGAATCGAGCACGGCCGGTAATTTGGCTAGTTCGCTATCTCCTCAAAGCTCAGTTGGCTGATGACAGCCGGGCGACAGAGCGTTGAATATGCAAGATGTCTCTACCTTCATCCTTCTTAACTCTACCATATACCTCTCCTGTGAAACCTGTCAAAGCCGCACGCACATACCCACACACATCTAACCATTTGCATTTTTACCAAGAGGTTTTGACCTCACAGGATCCTGACAAAGGTTCAGGTTGCTCATGAGTGTTAGGATTGTAGCTTTTATGTTTATAGCATAAACCCTGATGTCCCTTTTTTTATCTTTCGGTGAGTGTGCAAGAGCATCTCCGATGACAACTCCTGTTAGCCTGATGTGCAGATCCCTTCCGCACACCCACAGTGAATCCAGGTGTTATTTTAACGCGTGCTTTCAGAAGATGAACGAGGGACGATTTCCCTCCTCCTCCCATCTCGCACTCCGTCTTTCCCCCTTTCAGTCCCATCCCTCCTTTCGGAGAAGCCTGACCCAGTATTACGTTGACATTATGGGGCCACTTACCGCCCCGCTAAAATAAACCTTTGTGAAGGAGGCGCGTGACAGAACGGGGTTACTGCAGCGCTGTTGTGCAAATTAATCAAACAAATAAACAAGGAGTTTAGACCTAAACAGGGAAGATTTCCTTCTCCCTTGTCTCGTTTCTTGGCACACAGATGGTGGGTTTGTGCCCCTCGTCTGCTCTCTGACAAACACGATCAAAAACTTGAAACAAAAAATAAAAATCTCTGTGTGCTTTTACAAGAATCTGCATAGTCATGGGTACAACAAACACCTCTGAATCGTCTGTGAGATCTGCTGCAAAGCTTTAACTTTGTTCCCATCAGGGCTTCTTTTTTCTTCTTCCTGTGAAGCAGCTGGTACTCAGACTGAAAAACAAATTTCAGCATTTAAATGTTAGTCAAGCAGCTTATTTTTCACAAGTCCTGTCAAACGTAACACACTTCGAAGACCACTCTCTCAACAGATTGTTTAATAGGAGTTTGAAATATTAACCCGTGTGAGGATTGTAGCATGACTGATGAGCTTTCAGCTTGTGCTATGCCCTGCTTACTGCTGCAAAGATCATTGCTCCATACAACTTCTCAACCAGTTAAAATATTTATAAAGTTGCACCAATCTCCCTACTAAGAAAAGAAAGGGTATAATGGTTCAATTGCATGTCTATAAAATACGCAAGTTTTACAGCTAAGTTTTATGCCATTTAAAAATTTTGGTTGTTTCTGATGGTGGTAAAGAACAGAAGGTTGCAATGTAATGAAGACATAGTAATGTTTCTCTAAAATAAGTATTAGTAAGCAAAATGATTGAGCAGATTCCAACTATCATGTTTTGTTCACCTATTCAACATGCAAAGTGATTGAGAAGAGATGAACAATGGTGATTTTCATGGAATATTTTGATGTATTAGTACATATTTACACAGATTCATTCAGTCAAGTATTCAGAATGGTGACAAATTAAGTTAGACATACAAGTTTGTCAATATAATGTGTATGCCATCTCCATTTTCTGCCACTTCTTTGTAGTTGGGTCGAGGAGGCAACAGGTCCAGGAGAGAAACCCGGACATCCCTCCCAGCGACATTTTCCAGCTCATCCTGGGGGACCCCAAGCTCTTCCCAGGCCAGAGAGGATACTTAGTCCCTCCAGTGCGTCCTGGGTCTTCCCCAGAGCCTCGTACCAGTGGGACATGCCTGGAACACCTCTAAAGGGAGGTGTCCAGGAGGTTGCTCGAACCACCTCAACTGACTCATTTTGGTGCGGAGGAGAAGCTGCTCCACTCCAAGCTAACACCTGACGGAGCTCCTCACCCTATCTCTAAGGCTGAGCTCGGCCACTCTATGAAGGAAGCTCATTTTGGCCGCTTGTATCCAGGTTCTCATTCTTTCGGGTCATGATCCATGCCTCATGACCACCGGTGAGGGTTGGAACATGGACAGGTCAGTAAATCAAGAACTTTGCCTTTCAACGCTGCTTTTTCTTTATCATGACCGACCAAAGGCCCCGATCCGTCGATCCATCTCCTGCTCCATCCTACCATAATTCTTGAACAAGACACCCAGATTCTCAAGCTCCACCACTTGAGGAAGAGACTCCCCCTTGATCCAGAGGAGGTATTCCACCCTTTTCTAGTCAAGAACTATGGCCTTAGACTTCGAGGTACAGCCGCTTCACACTGGGCTGCAAACTGCCCCCAACACACGCTGAAGGTATTGGCCTGAAGACACCAACAGAACCACATCATCTGCATTTAAGCAGAAACAAAACCCTGTGGTTCCCAAACCAGACAATCTCTTCTCTATGACTGCATCTTAAGATTCTGTCCATAAACACTACAAAAAGGATCAAAGACAAGAGACAGCCCTGAGCTAGACTTATTCACAAAAGACCAAAAAATGGCAAGGTTCAGCCCTGGGCAAACCATCACCTGGTTCAATTTAAGCAATTTATAAGCAGCTTATAAGCATTTCACAATGGAGATAAATGAAGACTTGAGTTCTAACCATTTAAAATATTAGACTAAAGTTGTAAAAACGGCAATGATAGACTTACTGGTCTAGAAGAAGTTTAGCAAAAGCTGTATGTTTGAAAGCTGAACTCACTCGTTATGGTGCTCAGTCTTAATAATCCCCTAACATTTACTTTTGATAGATGTCTTACTCATTCTGTCCTTTTATTTAGCAGCAGATTGGCACCTAAAAATCCACTTAAATGGCTTTTCAGAGGTCTAATGATTGTTTGATTCCTATATTTTACTGGAGGAAAAATCTCAAACCCTGCAGACACAAAAGTAGAACAAGTTGGAAGGAACAAGTTTAACTTAAACACTGTTTGGTTATGTCTTTACACTTTCTGATTGCGCCGAGTGTTACATGCCGGTTGCCACAGAAATGGCTCGGAGGCCCATTCAGCATGCAGGCAGCATCTTGATTAATCTCGACGACGACGGCGCGACTCTTGATGGGGACAGCTCCATGTCCATCCATAATAAAGCCATTGAGCCGTATGATGAATGGAGACGGAGGAAAATTTGCGAGCGTGTGATTAATGAAATAATTAATTAAGTAATTGGGTTGACTTAATTATTTATTTCCTAATCCTTGAAGTCGCTGAAAAGTTAGAGTGCGACGGGGAGGGGGCCGTGTTTCCATTCGCAACTGGTGTGAAGACATGCATTTACGACAAATCAAAGTGGAATTAGGTGTCCTTTTAAAAGTACTTCCCATTGAAACCTCTAACAAACAAACAACAAAACAGTACATTATCTTTCTGAGTTGTTTGTCAGCTGACAGACATAGCTTTTGTTTAAAGTCCAAGAGGGGAAAAAAGCTTCAAAAGTTGTGGAATAGTTTATTTGGATGATTCATTTAAGCTCAGAAAGCTTCTGTTTTTCTCCTGTTTCAGTTTTACAAATGATTTACTGTCTTTCTAAAGAGATAGGTTTGTGATTTTATGGGAGAGTCTTTGTATGTCTGGAAATAAATTCTGATTCCACTGTGTATTTTCCATCTGGAGCTTGTTGTTAAGAGAGTGTGTGTGTATGTGTGTGTGTGTGTAGGTGTGTAGGGGATAGTTCTTGGATTTGCCGGGAGGACTGTGAGCCTTTCCAGGGAAAACATGCAGTAATTTTTGGATTTTCACTTAAAATGCTGGCACAGTCTGCCTCTATGACCTTTTCTCTCTCTCTCTCTCTGTCTCTCTCTCTCTGCCTCTCTCTCTCTCTCTTCCTTTGTGTGTGTCATGACATCAGAGCTTTACTTTCACACTAACTCAAATGGAAAAAACGATTCAGGTTCCCCATAACTCACATCGCTGGAGAATGATATGTTAGTTCATTTTTTGGCCATCTCCCTGGCAGACTTTTGGTTTACTTCTGTTTAATATCACATGGCAGCTCACTTTGCTAACAACATAAACCATGGATGACAACACGTCTGCAGGCTCAGAGCCTTGCTCCTCTGCTACTGTTAACAATTCCCCTGCTTCTGTTCTATCAGCTTAAATCAATGGGGAAAATAGTTATTTTTTAATTATGGAAGGCATTTTGATGAGCTTACATGTTGTTTTTCTACAGCAACATAACATCACCTTTTGCCTTTTCTTTAAATTAGTAAAATATGTGAAACACACCTTCTAAATATACCAAGGAAAATAGGTAAAAGTCTAAGAAAAGTGCTGGGAGTAATCCAGTTCATCTCGTCTCACAAAGTATTTAACCCTGAAAGATGCTGTGAGGAACATATAATTCCTTAAACAACTGTGTTGAAGCCCCTTGTGGTCATGGTAAATATTACAAACTGCGTCAGAAGAGACATACCGTTGTCAAACACAAATATTTCAGCACCAACTTTTACAAAAACAAAAGAAAACAACGCAAAAAAATATTACTTTAACAGCTAAAACTGGGTTGAGAACTGTCCTGGGCTTTGCTCAAATATAGAAAAGTGTTGTGAAAAAACAATCATCTCTGGGGAAAAGAAAAAAAAAACGTTAAAATCTTGACTGTTATTAAAGATAACTCTACATAGTTCATGGGATAAGTTATAAAGAGTTATTATCTCACCTGTTGAAGATAGCTCTCTGAGTGACCTCACTTTAAAGAAATAGAGTTAAATTCTGACTTGAATGATGAACTAAAGGCTATTCTGAGCCAGACTAAGACCAAAGTGCATTTTTAAAACTAAAGCTATCTTATAAACTTTTCTAATGTTATTCTGTCAATTTTACCGTACTCCAAATATAAACTACAATGTAAATTTTACAATACTCTTTTGTTTTCAGAAACCACCATGAGAGTTTTTAAATTGGTGTTTTGGGAAACCAGCATCCATTTTGGTTTTGGCTATGTTTGGACTAGCCATACGCTCATCGTTTAGTCAGAATTAAGTTGTATTTCTTCAAAGTGGTGTTGTTTAAAGAGTCAACTACAACAGGTAAAATATTAATTCTTCATAAGTTTTCCACAAACTATCTCTTCACAAAACAAGATAAAAACAAACTAGAATGTTTATTATAGATAAAATATTAGCATTTTACTCAAAATGGTAAATAAGTAAAGATATTTGGATCAAAATGCTATATGATCCTATGTATTCGTCGTATAAAGATTAGTTCATATGGCACAAGACATGATTTGTTCATATAGTTTCCAGAGCCCAGACCTCAACTCCATTGGGAATACTGTGTGTGCTGCAAAAGACTCAAAATAAAGATGTTGTAGGAGAAAATACTGAAGCGAATAAAGAGAGTGACTTCCTGAAACCATTCCATGGCAAATGTGTTAGCTTGTTCTTTTTAACTCGGCCTGTCATTAACACAAATACAGCAAATTAGTCATTTTATTGTCATTTTGGGTTAAAGACTTAATGCAGTATGCTGTGTTAAACTGATAACTCAGCTAAATTACAACTGCAGGGTTGGCTTAGATTTTGATTGGCATCTCATATCCGGGCAAAAGTATCCAATGAGAGAAAAGAGGTTGTTTTATACCAGCTGTGCTTCTATAATCATTGCTTTTCACTCTTTAGTGGTTGTTTAGCCCTATCATTTTCTATTATCCCCCTATAATCTCTGCCCAAATACAACAAAACAAGTGTCTAAATGGATACACTTAACGTCTGTGCACTTTGTGTGTGAATGGAGTTCTCGTGTGCAGCGTTTGCATGTCTCCCCGTTGCATCGTATTGGAGATCATTGTGCATCCATCAGTGCGCCGTTAAGCAGTGGCCGGTGAGGATATGAAACGGCTCACACGTTGGGGATATCGCTGATCAATGCTCATAAACATTTAATGTCATAATCAGCCATCAGGCAGCATCATAATACATCAGCGCTAACAGCTCGGGGCTCAGACGGCGAGGTGGGAAGACACAAACAAAAAAAAAGTCACGCAGGGAGCCGAGGTCTCCGGCGCTGCGGCTCGGCTACACGGAGTGTGTATGTTTTATGTATGTGGGGAGAAAGCCTCTGCTCTGCACACACATTAACTGTTCCGCCTCACACACCATTAAACAAACACACACCATCAAGCATTTAGGCACTAAAATAATGTCTGGAGCTCAGAGTGTGATGTTATGTCGTGGTCCGAGTGAGGAATGAAAGCGAGGGAGACTGAGGGACGGTGGTGGGTTTAGGGGCTGGGGGGTTATTATCAAGGGAGGGCTTTACAAAGTAAGCCAATTTATACAAGGTATCCTGGCACGAATTAGCAGCTAATGACTCTATTAGCTTTCATTTTTGCACCGAGGAGATTTGCCTGCATAAATTAGAAGGCGATCATTGGCAAAGTGTCACGGCCAAAGGACAGTTTATAAATACAACAGCCAGGCCCTGTCAGACGAACCCAGCTCTGATATAGACGTCTCTGCAGACTTTGTCGTTGAGCGCAGCAGACTTGTGCCAGTCAGGGGGTGACAGGGGACCGAGGGGGTCTCGGGGGGGAGCTCTCTCACCGTCGTCCCTGAAAAGGTCAACTTGACGTGGGCACAGCCCATTGACCTACCCCCCTGTCGGCTCCACTGATAAAAATCAGATAAACTTAAGACCACTTATCGACCCAGACTGCAGAGCCTTAGGCAAATGTTGGCCAAGCTCTCCTCAGCCTCTTTCCTTCTCCTCGCCCTCCTCTCCTGAGCATACGATTAAACGCAAATTTTAACAAATGAAACAACCGCGAGGAGGAAGGTAGCTGAACGGAGAGAGGAGGAATCTTTGTTTCTCTGTGGATATGAGAGGAGGGGGGGGGGGGGCGTTATTAAGAGGTGAGAGGATGAAAAGTGGGTAGAAGACGCGGTACGATTAATCACAGAAATTTGAGGAGAGACAGGGAAATTTCATTAACCATGAGAGCACTTGTTCGAGTTAAATGGTCAGAGAGAAGTGGGAGTTGGAAAGATTGAGTGAGGCCGGCTCTAAGAGACGAAGAAAGGAGTGAGAAGAAAGACAAAAGATGTACGCTGTACATGTTTAAGCAGCTGAGGACTTCCACAAGTGGTCACTGAAAAAGGATGAGGACAGAATTTATGTAGAAAGTGAAATTTATCTGCAGTTATTCAAACAAAAAAAAGCCCCTTGAAGGGAGTGCTGCCTCTTTGTATTGTCCTACTTGTGCCAATGCAGATGTATGTTCACGCACTTGAGCTTACTCAGTTAACATAGCTAGCTGTTTTTGCTAGTGTCACTCTAAAGAAAACATTGTACAATAAAAAAAATGAGCAACAAAACTGAGAACAAGATAATTCACCTCACAGTTTTAGGTCCTTTGTGGTTAATTCTTTTTTTTTAATTTTGATAAAATAACTTAACTACATGTGCAATTAAACCATCGTATTATCCTTTACCCTTAAAGGGGCAATATTATGTGTTTCTGAGGCATATATTTAAATACTATACCATAATAAAGTATCTATGTCACCTTTAGTTGTTATTAAAAATGCTGATTTTATATTTAAATGGAAAAATAATCTTATCTTCTTCTCACTTCCTCTTCTAAACGCCTTGAAATTGGCCTCTGTCTCTCTGGCTTCGCCCATTTCCGCGAGGGGGGGTCGCGCGCAACGAACGTTGTGTGTGTGTGTGTGTGATGGTGGGGGGTGGGGTATGATGCAGTTTACTTGGCATCTAAAACTACATTTCCTCAAAGGTATTTTGAATTTGAAAAGGGCTTCACTGAGTTAGAAGTAGTGTTAGAAGCTCAGCAGATAGTTTCACTTTTAAAAGTTATAAAAATTATTTAAAAAAAGTCCTAAATAGTTAATTATTCATAACAGTAACAACTAATAAAAATACACCTCCACCTTTTATTTTGAAGGCATGAATTATTTTCACTCTTCTCTGAAAAGATTGGAAAATAAAGAAGGGAACTTTCAGATGCACTGAATTGAATGTCTTCAGTTAAAAGAAGAGCTCAGATCTTTTAAAGTGGGGTTCTGTGTAAAGTTTGTGAACAAATAAATTACCTGTTGTACACTCAAAAAACAGACTGTTGGATTTACTTAACCAAAGCAACATTCACGTTTATTTTTAAAGAAAACGTGAAAGTTGTCATATCTGTGCCTCTTTGCTTTCACTTTCTAGTGTTTCTGTGTCCCCTTGTGTCTCTGCCCTGCTCCAGCCCCGCCCTTGCTCACCTGTTTCCCCTTGTGTCTCCCCAGGTGTTTCCCATT
>JAUBOC010000149.1:11827616-11844017 GCA_032275365.1 Anablepsoides cearensis | reverse complement strand
AACGCTCTGTTCACATGCAGACATTCCCTTTTTACATCACTTCCTGTTTCTTCACATGCAAATATCTCAACAATCGTCCATCTCAGCGACGTAAAATTTGTTTTGCAACATGTTATCATTGTTATCTTTCCAAAAATGCATTCATGTTTATTACAAAATTTGATGTCACAGGCACTTTAATATCAAACAAACATGCAAATGACAAAGCATGAAATATATGACATTTTTGGATGCTATACCTGTTGTTGTTTTAACTGCTTGCTCCTCTGGTGACAGAAAACTTTTCCACACAACTGATTCCAAAGAAAAAGGCATGTTTTTAAGCTTCACATCTATTTAATGATGTGTTTGATGTGAAGCGCTTTAGATAGTATCTTACTCTGCTTCTTTTTTTATCGTTGCCATTGACAAAATGCAGTTAGATAAACCGTGGGCTCATTTCTAGATTGTAACATTGATGACCTGTTACTATTCATGGTCAAGTTTACATTACTCATCCAAAACATCTGTACCATGACAGACTGGTACAAATACCTATACACCTCTAACAGTGAAAATATTAATTGTTCACATCATCTCCACAGAACCCCACCTCAAAAGATGCGAGCCATTACTTTAAGTAGTTGGTTTCTTGTCATCACTGATGCATGTGAGGTGGGGATAAAAATCCAAAAATGGAACGTCTGTCTTTGAATAAATGGGCACCAAGTCTCTGAAATCATTCTTTACTGTCTGAGATGGATTTTACCTTGGGTTGTAGCACAAAGGAGAGTCACCTCTCTGTGCATAATGGTAATTGTGGACAATTTATGATCACTCAGGCCTCCATCTATGTATCGTTCTGAGTAAATAAACCAATAAAAGATGATTGAGGTGGCCTGAAACATATTGAAGTGAACCACACTGACAAAGATGCATAGCTAAAGTTGTCCAAATGGTTATGGGAGTAAAGACGGAGGTGAGTGAAAGCACCGTGAATGGGAAACTCCATCACCTGCTAAAATTAACCTATAGCTCTACGTTCTGCTTTAATCTGCGTCCTGATGTGCACTTTGTCAATTCTATTAGATCACACTGTGTGGCGAATGAACCCGCAGTGCATACACATCCACGGAGCCATGATGATAATGGTGAGCGCCTCCCCAGGTGAAGCCTATTCAGTCACAGTGGGAGCCATCTCAGGCCTAATTATGCTAGCTTTGGCGTTTTAACTGTATTGATCAAAACACTGAAACAAACGAGAAATGCTTATCAAGCTGGAAAACAGGAGCCCTCTGGAATTGTGTGGAAGTGTGTGCGCGCGCGCGTGTGTGTGTGTGTGTGTGTTCTCCACAGGACTGAGTGAGTGTGTGACGGCATGGAGCTGAGAGGTTGTGAGATATTGGTGGTTGTAAAAAAGTGCAATTCTGAGGTTTTGAGTTATTAATTACAGCCTCCCCTCCTTCTTTAACAGCCATTAGAAGTACTGCCACACAAATGATTACACGCACACCCGCTCATACCTGTAAAAGCCTCGGGACACAAACATACACACAACGAGCGCGGGATCACGCACACACTCCCTCGCACAAATTAGCTCATCCATAGCAGCACTAAGCTTACAATACCCTGCTCTGATGAGCAAGCTCCCACCGACCTTGGAACTCTCTGGAAAGACAATGCAAGGGGAGGCATGCTGCGAGTGAGGGGAGGAGGAGGGAGTTGATAAGATGGAGGGAGGGAGACAATGGATGAGAGGAGGGAGGGATGGAGAGAAAAAGGTAAGTGAAGCTGTTCAGCGCTGGGCAGGAGGGCAGCCCACCCTCCCCTCTCTCTCCATCCCTCCTTCCTCTCCATCTCAGCTCATCTCGAATGCAAATGTGGTTTCTATACGGTTCCTTTGTGTCGCTTCTAACGGCTCCGGAGAGAAGCAATTACAACTGCTCCACTCGCTCAGAGAGAGAAAGACACGCATGGGTAGAGAGGGGTAATTAATAAAGAAATAGGGATGGGGGGAGTGGGAGGTGGGGGGTGGCTGTAGAAGAAGAGACGATCACGTACCTGTGGAGGGTCTTCAAGTAGGGTATTGATGTTGAGGCCAAATTTGGTACTGAAACAAACTAACAACAAAGCTGGTCTGGCTCATGATTACTGCACGAAAGGTCAAAGGTGAGAGGGCATTAGCATCACATCAAGAGTTTTATATAGAGTGCGTGTAATGCAATATAAGGAGGTGGCGCTTCGTAAATATGTCACATCTATACAGTCACAGTGTCACGGAGATGCAGCTTGCGGGATTTATTTGAATCAGAAGTCCATCCAGCTATGAGCTCACCCTCCATCCTTTATTTCATTTCTCTGAACAGACACTCGGACAGCCAGCTCTGCCTCCTGCTGCAGTCACAGCGGCCAGGCAGAGCCCCGTGGTACGGTGGGAAGCTTTTATGGCAGTCATTTGGGCCGCTAATATGTCATCTCCATTAGCTGACTTTTAACACTCTCAGATGGATGGCCCGGTGACATTTATCTGCGCACGGGTCATATTTTAGCTGCTAAATGGCCAGTGAGAGCATGCAAAATGTGGGTATGTGTATGTTTTAGGCTGGCAACGGCAAGGGCTGCGGAGGGAGATACATTGATGTTTAATGATGCCCCACACAAAAGCACTTAAGAGAAAATAATCCAGAAATACAATGCGAGTCATCACCTTTTGACCCTAAAAAACACAGACAATTGCACAGTGCACACACACACACACACACATGGAAAAGCCAAGCCAAGAGGAGGCTGCAAGGTCGAGACCCAGGCCTACTTCTTCAACAGTTAGACAGCTGAGGCATGGTGAGCCGGGCTCTGCAGCATCAGCAGTAAAATACATCCAAGTACAAAAGAGAACAGGTAATTAACTTAGCAGCCTATATTGAGATAATGAGGGCTATGAGAAGAAGAGGGAGGGAAAGAGTGGGAGAAGTAGCAAATGGGCAGGGAAATAAGTAAAGGGGCAGGGTGAGAGCGACGCGGGCTAATTGCTCATATGGATTTTACCATTGTTGGCTTTTGTACGGTCAAGGAGGTGAATCCATTCCCCATGAGGTGAAAGTCTAAATGAGCTAATAATTCAGACTCATAAACTTAAACCAATATTGACGATCAGCGCATATATTGAAAAGTATTGGAAAGATTCTGACTATAAACCAGCTGTAAATTTGATATACCTTCTTGTCATTTTAACACATCATCCCCACCTTTCCCAACCTGCACGTAAAAATATCTACTTTGCTGCATTAAAAAGCTGCGGATATGTTCTGTGGCATTTTATACACTGCCTATAGGCACTTGGTCACCTGTTCAAAAAACACTGAAGTTGACTAATGTGATAGAAAATTAACAATTAAAAATATCACACGGGCCCAGAGCCATCGCAACGTGGACCGTTCACAACTCAGTGGACACCCTAATTGCTTTCAAATACAATTGGGTTTGGGCTTTGTTTGGTGTTTTGAAGGTATGATGCGCATCGATGCACACTGGAAATTGAGTTATAAATTACTAAGCTGAAATGTGTACCGTGAATACTCAATATCCAAATGCTGGATGTTTTTTTTTTTTTTGTTATTTTCTACCCCGCCGCCGCACCTTCCAAAAGGCAGATGTGAGCATGAACACACAAGCACAAAACACCCAAATGCAAAAGCAACACTTGCAGTTGCATTTCATTTTTTTTTTGTCAGAAAATTGACCCGCTCTGAACCAAGCAGTGTGTGTCACACTGTACGCCTGTCACGGGGTAACGCTGATAAGGTCAACCTTAACGGCAAACAGATTGAGAGCTCCAAACACAAACCAGTGGGACTTGAAAAAATGACAGAGGATGAGAAGAGAAATTGTTCATTCATGCACAGCTTTCAAACGCACGTGTGTGTGTGTGCGTGCTTTCACAACTGTCAGTGTTTTCAGATATGCCACTGTGTGTACGGCCGTGTTTGCTGTGAAGTCGCTGACAGCTTCATTATGGCTTATGCGCACAGGGAGACAGCGCGATCCAGGGGAGGGAAAGAAGAGCACAAACACAGGACAGGCCAGGTTTAATGCTGGGCAGGCCATACATCGGTTCAACGGTTGGTGGCGGTGATGAGGGGAGGGTGTGGGGAGAGAGAAGAGAACAGCTGCTGTCTCCTTTAATGAGCATTCGCTTCTTTCACCAGCTTTCAATTTACAGGGGTGTCCAGCACTTCGGCAAAGCAAAGCCCACGTTCTTGTGACAGTTTGAAGTCGCCTTGTTCTCTTCAGGTGATTCCCCCAAGAGCTGTCTGAATGTTAAATTAATTTGCCATATATGTCTTTAGACCAACTCACCTGGGAGATCTGAGATGCAGAGCTGAAACATGGCCAAACCTTTATTTTATACTAGCTATACTGAGACAAAAAAAGCATTTGACACTATATATTTATTTTATGCAATTTGGGGTGAAACTGCAAGATAATTGTAACTGATTAATTCTGTCTAACGTTTTTTTTTTGGGGAAAAACTGAGTTCCCAGAATGCCCTTGGATGAAAGTCATCACTTTGAGTCACTGAATACTCTGCATTGTTCAAATGAATTCATACCATTGCATTATTTGAAGTTTGCCACCTTCCATATTAGAGGTTTATGCTTAAGATCTTATAGGCAAAACATGGTCCAATACACATTACCAGACTGATAAATAGACAGTTGCTTCTTTCCAGTGCAAATTAGTTCCCATCTCGACAGCCTTCACGTACTCCATCCACTTCAAGATGTCTTCACTCCCTCTACTGGAGCATTAGAGTGCATGATTTGTACAATCAAATGAATCAATGTAAAAATCAGCGTAACTGCTACAAATAGTCAGAATTTCAAATAAAATGCTTTTTAAAAAAAGAATTTGTTTATCCTTTAATAAGAGTATTGTCAAATGTTAAAAAAGTCTACAATTCAAACACTTTCACAACTACAATGCAGCTTTAGTTCTATAAAATGCAGATATTTAAGAATTCAGACCAACTTACTTTACATGTTTTACACTTAAAACGACCCTCTACCACTTTAGTCGTTTAAGTAGTACATACTTAAAGTACACAGTCAGATTAAAATTAGTGCCCAAGTGGAAGAATGAAGTCATGAAAACAACATTTTTCTTTCAGGAAGAACAGTAGGAATTCAGACTTTCACACAAAAAGTTGCTACAGGAGATCCATGATTGTGTTCAGAGGAAATATGGGTGAAATTAAAGACTGATCAGCTACTTTTTTTTTGGTTTTGTTTTTAAGGAGAATGGCAGAAGGAAACATGACTCTCTTGCATAGTAGTGTCAATACTAGCAGTGTCGAAACTAAGCCCCAGGCCCGAGGATGCAGAGCTGCCAAAAGAAAAGATGAAAGAATAAGTTTGGCATCAAAAGGACACTTTAGTAATTATTATTCAGGTCAGATCACTTACCTTTCACAGTCTGAGTCACAGGAAGTCTTGTCCTCCAAACTACTGATATAACCACAGCTGGAGCACTGAATGGCCTCCGCCACTGTGTACCTGGTCTTGCCAAGAGCACATCTTTCCATTTTTGCAATGCTGAGGTTCGACTGAAGGAACAGATGGAGCCGACTGTCAGATAACAATAAGGGATTCTGCAGAACACTAGAGGGGGAAAAGGCATCAACGTGAGAACGATTCCATCAAAAAGGTATTTGAGATACCACAAAACGCCAACTCACTTTTCTAAAAACTCCTGCATGCCCTTCATCCTCTGGTTAACTTGCTCAGTTTTCTTTACATTAAAAAAGGGGTTCCAATGTGGAAGTTTGGGCAATTGTCTTGGCACAGCAACAACATAAAAAAGAAACTACTTTACTGCACTGAAACAGTCAATGCTAAGACATTTTTAGGGTTGAAACTTACATGATCAGAGCGTTTCGCTCCAAACTGTGGCGCAGCCAAACAAATTCACTGTAACGGCGCCTCACACAGGATGTCTTCTTACGAAAACACATACTATTAGTCTGTAAAGACAAATAAGAGTCATTATCCAAAACAAATGTAAGCATATATACAAAAAAAAAAGCAGAACTCACACGCAAGCAGATCTCATAGTCAACATGCGTGTGCCACAGATCATCCGTGTGAAGCCTTGGATCTCGAACACAAATGCTGACAAATTCCTAGAAAATCCAAAAAACACAAAAGTAAACTGGAGCTCGGTTATAAAACAGATCAACAAATATTAACAGGATAAGCATTCTTAATACTCACAGTTGAGAGATTATTCAGAATATTGTCCATTTTGGTACAAAGTCTGAGAAAGCAGCAAGAACAGGTTTTATTGAACAAAAAGATTTTGCAATGTTGCCCAAAAAAGCAACTTGTTTACTTAGTTATCTACAGAATATAAAGACAGCATGTGAATGCATTGATTGGGGCATTTCTGAAACCCTAATGCCAAGATTTAGAGGACAATCTGTTTTGTACCACAATGTTTTACTGGTATAATACCCAACAGCATAAACAAGGAGCTGATCTGGTATAATGCTGATCAAAGGGCAGAGAATTAAGCGTTTAAGGGGGGGAAATTAACACTTCACAAGTGAGTTTTTGTGACAGGAACAAAACTAATAAACGTTACTTTTTAAAAAAAACAAAACTAAGAATTACCTTCTAAAAACACATATGGAAACTTATTTAAACGTATTGGAATATTACACAACTTCAAAAGAAAAGGTCCCTCACAAGACAGCAAGGACATCAGCAGGACCATGTGTCCCTTAACACAACAAACGAGATATAATTTACAACTTAAGCAGAACTTATCAATGAGAGCGGACTACGTTCCTGCATATCTGTGTAACTATGATTGACCTCTTGGACCAAGTCACTGGATGTTCTGTGATGATGTGACTGATCCTCTTAGCTGTTGTGTTCAGGTTCAGCTTCACACAAAACATGTACCGTTTTATTGGCCGGAGAAAAAAAAAAATCACTGTTATCCCTGTGACTGCTTTAGGTCAGTGGTGAGATCACAAGATTTAAGATAAAAAGGTCTTACTCATGTCAATTCACCCTATTTTAATATTTAAGATGAAAGTTAAGGGCAGATTGCATTAAGTATTAAGAAATGTAAGCACCAGCTACCCTGCCACAAGCAAAACAAAGAAAGGGGTGCCTATATATTGTGATATGTTTGAAACTTTGTTTTAAATAGATTTTACAAAACTGTAAACAGAATAGAAGCAATATTTTTATATCCTACCTTTCTTCTCTTCACTTTCAGAAACTTACTCCAGTGTTTGTGAGCGACCCAGGGTCTGGCTCAAAGCTCAGCCCTGCTAAGACTAAACACTCAGTGTGTCCTCCTTTTCTGGCCTCAGGCAGACCACACTGCTGTCAAATATCAACAAAACTCCACTTAAAACGTGTCAAATTCTTCTTTCTTCATGTTTGAATTGTCAGTCGTAACCAAAGGAGACCAAAACTCTGAGCGGCTCGTTGGATGAACCCTGAAGCGCACCTGTCTGCTTCTTTAATCATTTAGTTCAAATGGTCTCAGCTGGTAGGCGGGGCCAAATAATGACGCTGTGGGAAATGAAAACTTCTGATTGGTCGAACGTCGTGGTACAATTTCTAATACTTTTATTTTATTTATGGAAGTCGCAGGGTAGAATCTATACAAGCTATTATTGAAATATTATTTGCCTTAAATGTAAAAGAATAAATAAATAGTTTAAAGGTGAAGATATTTATTTTTTTACAGCTATTTTATTATTAGGATCCACAATAAATGTTGTTTGTTAGTAAGAATTCAACCTGTTCATCTCATCATAGTGATTTTTTTTAAATAAATATATGTGAAACATAAAATAACTTTTTATATGAAAAAAAATCACAATCAGATGTGAAAATAAGATACTTTATTTGAGAAATAAACTCTGCTGTTTGCCAAAAACACTTATGTTGTTCCTAATCTGCTTATAAAATGCAGTTAAGAATATCTTAACCAACCACAAGAAAAAATTTTGCACAGCTGGAGAAGTTATGGATAGTTACAAACTGTTATAGTGAAAAAATTCTACATTTACGTCTGGATGACTTCCCTGACAGGTAATAACCAGGGTAAGAAATTCAAAAAGTGGACATGTCATCTGTCACATAAGCAAACAGGTGTATGTTTTAAACGTCTCTTTAAAATGACTGATGGGAACAGAGTCACAGAAATGTAAACCAAACACCTCTACAAGATCCAGCTTCATTGAATGAATCATATATCCCATCTCTAGCAAATCTATAGTCAGGGATTTCCAGTTTTTTTTTAGAGCTGCTTTATTTGCTTGCAGTAATAATTTGTTAGCTACTAAATGCATTTAACAATAACAAGGTGAAAAGTCAAATACTAAAGCGCTATTACAAGTTTACCTTTTGTTTTCTTCACGTAGCTCCATCTTGTGTTCAAACTAAATAAAAGCCTGAAAGATGAGTTGCACTGATCAGACATGATTTAATCAATGTAAAATAAATTGAGAAAAATTCTTTTCCTCCAGTCTCTTTGTATTGAAGAATATTTTCTATATTTTTTCGCTTTCTCTGTGTCACTAAACTATTTTTTTTTTATAAATTTCCTGAACATTTAACAACAAAAAACAGAAATAAAATCATTTTGAAATTAGCTTTATTGGAAAGTTATCCAAGGGATTTTAATAGCAACAATAACCTCTACAACATGTCAGAAATGCCATCCAAACAGTTGTTCAGTTATACATCTGCTAACTTTACAAAATCAATACAAAATGATCTGCAACTTTGTTTTGAAACTTTTAAAGGCAGAGTATCTAGACAAACATTAAGACCTAACTGTATTTTTTTTGTCTAATTTTTGCATACACGTGTCTTTGGAGCCATATAAAATCAATTTAAGTTGCAAAACTTAAATGTAAAACTTTAATTTGACCCTGAAATTACAAACAGTAAACTAAATCCTCTTAAAGAACACATGTCAGCACAGAAAAAAAAAAAAACTAAAATAAAAAAAACTTGTAAAGCCAACAGCGTAGCATATTCCAGTAACAACTTACTATTGAAACATGTATGAGTGCAGACAGATTAATTAAAATAAAAAAGAAGAAATCATGCTTGGATAGCAGATCATTTCTGAAAATACATCAAAAACCTCATCTGTTTGACAAATATGTACAGGAACAAATCCCTCCTCACACAATGCAAAGTGTTGCTGAACAGTTTCAAAAACATCTAAAAAAGGTACTAGCTAAAGCTAAAATGCAGGCCGGAGGGCAGAGGAGGTGAAAGGAACAGCAAGAATTACTAGGCTTCATCCTCTGGACAGGAATGCCACGTCAGTCGCTCCTCATAGAAAGATATGACCACCTGAGGGCAGCGAGTGTTAGCCTCGCGGGCTGGGACCAAGTCTGCTTCATCGGAGTCTTTCCTGAAAAAGAAACCAAATATTTTAAAATTGAGGTGGTAATAAGAAGCATTAACAAACAGGAAATTATAGTCGTCAACAAATATTGAATATGACTACCCAGCAGTATAACACTTAAGAGGGCAAGATGACAGAGATTGGTGAGCTAATGTTAGCTTGTTATTTGATAGCTACTGTTCTGTAGCTGTGTGAAAAAAAAAAAACATTCACTGCAAACAATTCACGTAAAGTTACTTTTATCTGTGTGACATAACCTCCCTAACGAACCAGCAGTAGCTGACATAACAGGCCAAGCAGCCCAACCTGATTGGCCCACAGCTCTCAAAAGTTAAAAATTGGGCTTGACACGGGCCACAAAGACTGATAGAAAAATGCCTTATGAGAAGGAGGAGTAAAAGTTGTCCATGCAAAAAAGACCCTCTCAAATCATATCATCAACCTTTATCTTACCGCTTATTAAAAATGCAGACATAAGTTAACAACTTTATGCTTCACCTTATCAAAAGTATACTCTTAATACTCACCATTTCATCAAAAACATCAACTCCCCACTACTGTCGGTTGCACCAATGATTCGCTCTGGGTCAAGGTTCCGAGCAAAGCCTCGTGGTTTCTCCGACTACACATAAAGATAAAAAAAAACATGAACATGACATCCATTTTCTCACAATGTTTTCCCTAATGACAAAACATAAAAAAAGAAAACACAGGTATTACAGGTTGACGAAAAGTTCTTGAGAATTTATTTAAAACCCAACAATAAGTTTGTGTCAGGTACTGAATTAAGAAAAGGCTGTTTGGAGAGGCACAGTATATTAATCATCTTACCACATCTTGCTTCTTGGGTTCCGACTCTGCCTCGTCTGTTGATGCCTTTCTCTTAACAGCAGCAGCAGGTTTCTCCTTGATGTTCTTCTGCGAATCTAGAAAGGCTTGAATCAATTCAGGGCAGTCTAGGTTCTCTTCAGGCTCCCAGGTGTTGTCAGCCCTAGGTGAGTAAAATTAAAAAAGACACACAAACCAAATGTTTTTTATTTTTATTAAGACAAGTAAAAACTAAAACATGGCACGAGCTTAAACCAGGGAAGCACTCTAGGCTCAGACAAAAGAGGAGAGTACTCCAGGTAACTCACTCTGTAAATCCTTTCCATTTCAGGAAGAACTCCACCTTTCCATTGACCAGCCGCTGATCCAGCACTTTCTCTACAACAAATTCTTCAGGCTCCTCTTGAGTCTGGTCGTCTTTCTTACCTTTGGTGTTCTGTTTCTTGCCCATTTTCTTTTCTAAAAAACAAGGAGAAAGAGGTAATGTGCTTCACGTTTACAACAACCTCGCTAATAACCTTTTCCTTCGGAGATGCTAAAGCTAATAATGCTAGTAAAGGAAACCTCGACGCAGTCATTATTGACGTACTTCCACTAATGAAATAAAGACCTACTAAATTACACAGACACAAAGCCTTTGATTCGTATCTTAGTATATTTAGACATTTAGTGTTACTACATTTAAGGCCAGCAAACACCGTCACAACGTAACACAATTAGCTAAATGCTAACAGGGCCGGCTTAAAGTTTCCCTCATTTTCCTGCGTTACGTGCAAGGCACGCTTTGGTTCTAAAAGCAGCGGAATTTCACTTAATAATACACATGGCAAGATAAAAGTAAGGCAGCTAGTGCAAATACAGAACAAATAACCACCAAGAATGTAGCTGAACCTATTACAGTAGTACAATAGAAGCTAATACTGTTGTGATAGCGTATACTAAAACTGCCTTATATGCCACACGAACATGAAAATTAAGTTGGTTTTCACTCACTTTTCGATAATTTCACTTTAGAAAATAGTTCACTGAAGCAAAGAAATGACTATTGATAGATAGAAGTAAGAAAAACAAGCAGTCATCGCATGCATACGTACCTTGAAACGGCGGGGAAAACTTCGTGTATATGCAATAACCACGCCGCCACTCAAGATCCTTTTTTTTCTGCGGCGCGAAGGCGGGACTAAAACCAAATAAATGTACGGGTGCCCGTAAGTAAAACGCAAAGACGGTCAAAACAATCACAAGAACATGGGCCTAATGTATCAGGAGGCCCCTGTTTTACAGGCCTTAATCAAAATAACGTTTTAAATCACCAAGTACAAAACACAAAAGCCCCTCAAAAAAGATAATGGTAGAAAGTAAAACACTGAATATAAACATACTTTCTAAAAACTTAATTTTCAAGATGTAAACTACCAAAGCAAACAAAAACAATGTAGAGTGGACTTAAATTACAGTCCATTGTTTGGGCAGCGTCATCGTTAAAATATTGAAAGGTAGAGGGGCTTATACAAGTTATACAAATTTATGCCAGTTTACTTTGTTTTATCAATCTGACACTCCAGGAACAGATTAGATCTGATGATTTCACATGTGTCTCGTCTCTTCTTTTTGAATCTTGCTAATAAAATAGATGCAATAATGAAATATAATTTGACCATTCATCTCTTGCTCTTACAACTAGGCTATATCCTGAAAACACATTAGTTTATAAATGCCCAGATGGTATTATTCTGAAAAATTTGGGCACACTTACCATAAAGTGTTGCATGTGATTTGCATGTGATTTCTTCTGTTCTAATTTCTTCTGTTATACACTTTTGTATCATGTAAATGTTGCTTTTGTGAATTACCATAACTGCTTGTGTTTTGAGTAAACATATTAAAATACAATTTCAGAAGCTTAATGCATGATTTGAATAAATCTATTTCTTAAAATCTTATTTGTCATAAAAAAATACCCACAGACTTAAGTTTCAGCTCATGTGTTTTGTAAGTTATACAGGGTCTTTTGATAAATCGGTGTCAAGAAAGTTCAGTTGTGATTTATCCATAACAGCACAGCAAATGAAGAGGTAAGTAAAAGTAACTTGAAGTGATAGTTGCAGGTACACTATTACCAATAAGGTTATTTAAATAGTTTAACAAAAACAAGACAATCATATATTTATTATAGAAATCAAATTTATTCAAAATTATAACATGAACAATCACCCTTCAATCAAACAAATGTGACTTAAAAAAAATAAATCAAAGAGCAAACTTTTGACCAAACCTGAACAACAAAAAAAAAATATTAGGTCACTATGAACTACTTCACACACTCAAATTATTTCAGACACTCCACAGAGCAGTGTAGCAAAGGATTACACAACCTCTCACACATCAATCTCTGATCATCTCAAACATATAAATAAGCAACACTCACTTAAAGAGTTGTACAGCAAAGGAAATGTTAAAAAAAAGCAAGTGCAATTAAAGGGATAGTTCAAACATAACTTCAGAGTGAGTTTTTATGAGGAGTCCATGTCTTACCAGCAGCAGGTGTGTTGTGTCAGCTTGGAGAGGAAGGTGGGATTTCTGACAGATGAGACAACTTAAATCAATGCACAGAAAAGTAACATCTAAAGTTTTTAACAAATACAGCAACTCAAACCTTCAAACGATTGTCATAACGGTACAAGTGAGCTGTAAACGTTATTTGTTTCCTCTATAGGTACAGACTGGATCTGTTTGACACAGTCCAGCTTTTGTTCATCCAAGTAAATCTATACAAGAATGTTGTGTAAAAATATGCTGTTTAAGTACCAAACACAACCTCACCGAAGAAACAAACTTATTTGAGAAGATAAACATGAGCTGAAAAAATTATTAGAAATTTAAACAAGTCATAAAAATCTCAATTTGATCAAAAAGTACAATGTAAAAAAAAAAGAAAGTTAAGTCAATTTGTGTTTTGAAGATTAGCAATCTCACTCATTTTGTTGACCATCAGCAGTAATATGATTTCTGATTAAGAACTCTGCAATACACCCCAAAAAACAAAACAAATACAGCCCTTCCAACCAGTAGTAACTGCATTTTTTTGATAGTTTTTGTCTACCTAAAGTCACATTTACAAAGACTTTCAGGTGAGAAAAATAGCTTGTGTAAATCTTGCCAAAAAAGGAACAAAAACTGAAGTGTGAGGTAGAATGCAATCACGCGAAAACTCAATATGATAAGATTTGTTAAATCGTGCTCAAAACAATAAATGTTCATTTAAAACCTGCAATGGTAAACTTTTTTTTTCTTATGGAATTTATATCTTTTGATCTAAAACAACAAAAAAAAAGCTAAATAAGGCTTCTTCATTTTAATCATTGGTATTCTGCGTGTCATCAAGACAACGGTGTGACATCGTTTTTTAAATTTATTTATTTCAACAACAAAACTTGCTCTTCAATATCTTAAACCTCACTGTAAACAAAAGATATGAGATTTAAGCTTTAAATCACTTAGACTTAACAGTTCCATTTAGAAAAAAAGCATAGTCCTTGAAGGTCTCACAATACAAATGTGCGCTCCAAGAATCTTGGAAAGCACAATAAATACAATCTGTTACCTCCTACTTCTACTGAAAAGGTGTAAAAAGAAAAAAAAGGCCAAACTACAAGCAAACAAGAACAGCCCCACTTATTTCTCTATCCAGTAACTGTCACACCTTATAACATTTTTATTTAAGTCTTAACAGGCACAAAGACAGACCAATATGGTTTCCAGCGGCTGAACTGTTCCCTTAAACCCTGCGAGTCTCACTCATCTTTAAGAAGCACAGAAAGTCCAGTGTGTAAGCTACAAATTTCTCAATATTTGCAGATTTTTGCATTTCATTTGGGTTCAGCGTGTCTTTTGCAGCTTCTGACAATTTAAGCGCACAACAGTATAGAAACCACACACTTTTCCGAAAGAAAAATCCCCAAAACCAGAGTCAGTTGAGTTCAGTAAGAAAAAAACAAACCCTGATAGTTTAAGTCTCAGCAGAAAATAAAGCATCACTGCTTTTTTCCCTTCTTCCTCTTGTCTGTTTTGTTGCCTGCAGATGTGGAGACAGGGCGTCTTATGGGCTGGATTACAACCCTCCCGTTAGCCCCGCACTGCAGGGTAAACCTCTCCGGGCTCAGGGGCAGTCCAGAACCATCTCTCAGCCGAGCCAGGACGTCTCTAGTCAGCTGCCTTATCTGGTGGCCGACGGCGCCCATCGTCTTGGCCGTGAGCTGCTTCTCTCTCAGCATACTGTCCCGTTGAGCCTGCAGCCGCTCCACCTCCTCCTGGAGTCCCGTGATGGCGTCCAGTTTGCGCTTGCGGCAGTTTTGCGCCGCCAGTTTGTTCTTGCCGCGCCGGCGGATGTCCCGGAGCAGGGTCACCTGTTCGGGGGTGAAGCCGTGGCCGTCGAGGATCTCCATGAACTCCTCCACGGGCATGTTGACGATCTGCAGCACGGAGAACGGGATGTACATGGCCCGGGCGCGCAGCTCGTCGCGACTCAGCTCCCGTTCTTCCAGCCGTGAGTCGTCGTCGTCATCATCATCATCGCTGAAAGCCTCTGTTTTCTGGGGCAGTTTTAAAGAAGCCTTGTTGAGGAGAGCAGGAGACGAGTAGCTGTGGTCATGCCACACACTCTCACTCAGATCAACAGGTGGCCACACTGTGTTGTGCTCCATTATGCCTTTTGAGGGTAAGGAATCCACATCGCTGCTGTAGCCTGTGGCTCCTCCTTCATCCTCATAGTACAAACTCGATGATGAAGACATCTCTGACGAGCCTGAAGGAATACATGATTGTACAACAACATTTATATTGTTTATTATCCACAAAAATACACGTCTAACCTACAAGTACTTGTGAAGATCTGAACTAACCTGGAGACGCTGGCCCTCCATAGCTGCTCTCCAAGGAGAGTCCTGAATCGGAGTCCAAGTCTTCAAGGCCCTGCGAGTCCACGCAGCCCAGAGAGTTCATCAGCTGATTGTCAATAGAGTCCAGGCCTTCCAAACCCAGCTGATTGATCTGGTCAAACACGGCCTCATCCAGACAGCCACCAAGCAAGCTCTGCGATGTGGCATTCCCCGTTAAATTACACACCGAGGCAAAAGGGAGCGCCGCAAGGCCCACTGCCATCCCTGGCGACGCATCCGAAAGCGTGGAGTTCAGCGATTCCAGTCGCAGCAGGGTTCTTCGCTGTTGGGCGACAGTCCTGGACTCAGATCTTTCGGACCCCACTCCGAACGCCGCAGCGCTGCTTACTGTAGCATCATGCAAGCTAACGTCCTGGCTGATGGCGCTGGTGATGTCGGCATCAAGCGCCGACAGATTAACAAGCGAGTCCAGCTCCTGCACCAGAATCAGTACATTTTAGATGGTATTCATTCCTCATAGCTTAGAAAATTAATTTCCACAAAAAAAAAAAAAAAAATCACACGTGGCATGTAAAATTGCAGTTAAAGATGTAGGTTGGAAAACCCAATTAAAATGTCGAACAAGTCCAGAAACTTACGTCAAAGTCCGTAACTGAGAGTAAATTGCTCCAGTCGATAACAGTGGAAGAAGGAGGAGAAGCATAATGATGCTCTAGGCCAGATAATATAGGGTTGCCTTCAAGCAGGCTCTGGAAAATAAGACCAAAAATAATTTAAACTATTGATTTTGTTGTCAAAGATGCTGATCAGATAATGCATTGCCTCTTCTTTTTTTAAACACTTGGATTAGTTAGGTCTAGTTGTTGAATTTTGAGAACAATACATTTTCCTATTCTACACGTATCGGGTGGCAAGAAACTGGTGGGTGAATGGAAGATATGGACTAGGGCTATAACGATTAATCGACGACTTATCGATTATTAAAATAATCGACAACTAATTTAATAATCGATTAGTCGTTTTTTTACTTTGTTTTTCTATCCAAACTGCTTTGACACTTCCACTGCCCCATCTGCCTTTCTGTCTTTGACACACATGCACAGGAGTGGTAACCAGGTTAGGCTGTGGACGTCACAAGACATCATACAGACAGGCTCAGGTATCATGGCTACCTGACAGACTAAATAAATACAGGAATTTCAATTAGAAAAAATTTTGATATTTATTTTTCATAAATTAGTCTTTATAGTAA
>JAUBOC010000149.1:11811272-11826863 GCA_032275365.1 Anablepsoides cearensis | reverse complement strand
AAACTTTGTATACAGAACAATATAGCCTACTTATTAAATTACATTTTTCTTGAGATTTTTTTGGACAACCAAAATGTTTTGCGGACAACCAGGTTTTGTCAACAGGTTGTCCGCTGGACAACCTGAAAAAAATACTTATGTCTACCCCTGTGTGCATATATGTTTAAAATGCTTTTTTTTCCAACACTTGATATACTGTATTACCATTGCAGGATTTCAACAAAATGTACAGCTTAAATTAATAGCATATACTATAATCGCAATGCATTTGTTTTTTTTAACAACTCTGCTTTTGTAGGGAAGAAGAGTTGAGCCAAAATTATATCCATCGTGTTGGGTGTACTATTAAAAAACTGAAAAATCATTCAATAAAATAAAAAATACACCAACTTTAAGGGTGATGATGCAGGTAATGTTATGTGTAATACTCTCAACACATTACAATAAAATAATTAATACTCATACGTCTTGTTCCAGCATGGAACTGTGAGCCAACTGAGTGACTGGAACAGCCTCTTCCTCTTCTTTAACCTTTGCTTCGTCCACCTGGCAGATTGAAGAAAGGCAGATGGGGAGGTTGGAATGATGGGATTTGGGTTGACAGCAGTCAGGATTTAGCACAGAGGAAAAGAGAAAATGAAAGCTTAGTTAGTTGCCACCTGGAATCCTCTAAAAAGGTCAATGCAGTTCTGTTACATTGGTCTCAATTCAGGTATTAAAGATTTAAAATATATATAAAGAACTTGTTTTTTGAGTTGAGTAATTCTTTGTTTGTGACAAAGATGACCAGAGATGAGGCTAGAGATGACCTGATACACATCCAGCAATATGCCACAAACCTCAGACAAAAATCATTTTTGTGTTAATCCTTGAGACAAAAAAGTACACCATCTGCCACGGTTAACTTCCACTTACGTTTTGTCAGCTTCACCTAGTCTCATTAATATATCTTCTTATCACACATATCACAATATGTCTTATTTGAAACAGCAAACATCAACAAACCACAAAACTTTATTAAGAACTGTCAAAAGCAGCCAAAAGTGTACACATGTCTAGAACACTGCTTTAATATGCAAACAGGGCGTGAGCCTCCTTTCTTCACCTCCAAGGCCCAGCTGGTGGCGGCGTCTGAAGAAAGGTGATACACTTGCACAATTGCTAGGACGTAACATCTACCCAGCAGCTGCCTCGACACTGGGCTTAAAAAACGTGATAACTGGAAGGTGTGTAATACGAAACAAATTGGAAGTTCTCAATAATAAGAACAACACAACACAGCACGCAGTGTTTTTTTCTGCAGAAATGATGTTAAGTAGTCAAGGTTGACAGGTGCACCAAATAGTTTTCTGAATACTTGTGATGCCTGACTGTCATGATAACTGATTACATTGTCAAATAACTCAACTCAACTTGTTCTCATAAAGTCAAATATTGATTAAACCAATCTTTTTGTGTGTATGGCAAAGGTGTGCCAGAGCCATGCATAATGAAAAGGAATGTGTTTTCTGTTTTAAGCCAACTGTTTGTCTTATTGTGTTTGCTTCCTTGTTCACTGGGAAACAAAACAACATTAATGAACAGGGCTGGGAAGAACTATATCCTTTGTATAACATGGGCTAGTCCAAGCTAAACATGTCCCAGGCGAAGTTAACCCCATGCTAATCCCTTGTGAGTTACTGAAGTATGCTGCAGCATTAGTCACAAGTAAAATGTTTATTATGATGTTACTTGCCTGTTGAGGAAACACGCAGGCTTCAGCACTACCAGGCCCCTGTCCCACTTCGGGACTCGTCTGCTCCACTTCTCGGCCTGGAGCGGGCAGGTGCTCGCTGTCACCTCCTGCTTCATCTCGAAGGTCTTCTAACCCCGGGCTGGAGTCGGTGTCGTCGCTGGCGGAAGGCCCATGCTCAGCCTTGTCAGTGGCAGAAACTTGGTGCACCAGCCACGCGTTCAGCTGCGTGGGGAAGCGAGGGGACCCGAGGCTCCTCACCTCGTCCAGCAGGCGACGACTCGCAAAGAAAGAGTCCAACTCGGGACATTTCGGATGCACGCCGTTCCCGTCAAGAGTGTCTCTCAGAATGTGAAAGGGTGTTTGGATGTAGGCTGAGCTAGGACCCACGTTAATCTCTGCCAAAGGCGAATAGTAGCCGGTTAAGTAACTATCTATGTCTACTCGAACTCCAACCAAACTAAGTAAGATCGTCAACTGAATCAAGCCTTCTGAAAAGTACTTTTTCGCGATCTGCATTTTCTAAACACTTTCCGAATTGAAGGTGGCAGTAAAATCCTGACCTTACAGTTTTCTCTTCCCGACAACACAAAAGGAAAAGCTAACAAAAGAGCACGCCTTCCCCTGTCAGACAAAGAGATGTCCGCCTGTACCGGTGGAAAACCCGTCTGCGTTAGCTCTTAGCTAAGCTACCAGCCTTATTTTTTTTACCGGCTAACGGGAACCTCGGCAGATAAACATAGCAAACACTTTGCTCTTTAATACCTTAATGATGAATAGTCACGCGTCGACGTAGGTTTGCTATCACAATCTTTCTGGAGTTAAAAATTAAACTGAAAATGAAAGATGTAAATAGCTCAACTCATCCAACCATAAAGTGTTGCAACACTTTTCAGAATCAGTATAGCTCGCGCTCATTGGACGAAAGCTTTTACTATGACGCAATTTGATTGGCCAATGCGACTGTCTGTAAATTTCGACCAATCAGAGCAAAGAAAAGTTGCCCATTCCAGCTGCTTGAATGAAGCCAGCCCCCACCCCAGCGTTTATTAGACATTATTTTTAGTCAGAACAAGGAAAGGAAAGTAGCTATTATATATTTTTATAAACTACATAACCTAAAAATTCTTAATTTGGCTTTAAATCTAGTATCTCAATTTTCTAAAGCTTTGTAAACGCAATGTTTTTAAAAGAAACACATCTGTTTGTGTTACTGTCCAGATGTAGCCTACTAATAAATAGCACTTTGCCCACATTATTCTAACAGCAACAAGGGGAATCCAGCTGTGAGCAGTTCTCCCCTACTGGCCTCTTTATATGTATTTAATATGAAACACATTATATATGGTGGATATTTAAAATGACTGACAAAACAATATTTTTCTTCATCTGTTTTATTGAAAATAAGCAAGAAAAGCAGATCATTTCAGCAAGGTTTAAATGTGTTTTTCCATGACACAGTGCCAATTCACTGTATAGAACATTCTAAAGGCTTCTTTTCATGTTAGGTCATTTTTTTCATTATTTTTTTATTTACTGTAACTAAATCTAATTTTATAATAGGAAATGAGCTTTTAACTCTGCATGTAATCTTTGCATTATTACACTATTAACTAGAAAACAGAGAGAAAACTATATAATTATTTTTTTTCTCCATCATTGTACCTCGCTTCTTATCATCGTGTCTTTATTCTCCTCTAAGAACTCAATTTTTGGACAACAAAGGAAACAAGTGATTCTCACTTTCTTGTGTTATCCAAGTACTATTAATGAATGTACTAGATGTGTATGCACATCCAATATTACTGCTAAATAAAATCAATCAATCAATATTTTAGACAATAATAATAATCTGACATTAAGAAACAACAGAAGCTATTGCATGGTTCATTGTTTTGCTGATGTTTTCTGAAATCAGGATACAATCTGGTTTTGTTGTGTTTTTAGCTTTTTTTATTTAATTTTTTTTTACATCTTTCTAAAATCAGTGACTGTGTTGCTCACTATGGTTTCATTGAAATCAATGTGCACACTGTCAACGTTTTGATGGTCCTTGTCTTTGTAAGAACCGTCTGCAGAGTTAGCCTCTGGTGTAACTAAATACATCTGTTTTAACCATTCCAGTGTTAAGTCACAATGACTGCAGTGCACAAAACAAATGATATAGGTGAAACGTGGTGATTTTACATTTATTTCAAGACAGCCATAAAACTTGGTATTATGTTGGCTGCAGAGTGACACAAAAGTGCAGACATCTTGTTATCCAAGGCCTAGCTTGAGTCAGCAGAGTGATAACACAACCTTGACTCATTAATAAACAGTGATTGCACCTTTATATATGTATCATATTAAGCACCATAAACTGTTGTTTTGCATGCATGCACGTTTTTAATTATTATTATTTTAAATGCATTCATCAGTGTGGAAACTCTGAGCTTGTTTTGCTCCCATAATATGTTATCATTTTACTCTTTTGACAGCCAGATAAAACATAATTGTCATTTTAGGTAAACATTTCTCTCAATCTCTTAAAGACAGCACTCAGACCAAACTTCCAAATTTCATATTTTGTCCTTGAAGACATTATTTTGTCTCCAAGTTGTTTGACCAATAACTCATGTTAAAACAGTTTCTTAAAATATGTCCCAAAACTGCTTATTATACAACATAATAATAATACTCATAATAATTACTGTAATGATTTAGAATATTTACATATTTCTATTGCACATTGCTATTACTACTACTTTTACTATTATAATACTAGTACCACAATAACTACTATTACTTTTACTACAGAACTTCTAGTACTGCATTTACGATGCCTAATACTACAACTACTTTACCTTTTACTACTGTACTACAAACACTAGTAGTACCACTACTACTCTTACTGCTGAACTAGTAGTACTACAATTACTACTACTTTTTAACTTTTACTATTGTACTACTAACACTAGTATTGCAATTACTACAATAACTACTTATACTACTGACATACTAGTACTACTACTACAACTACTTTAACATTTACTACTACAAACACTAGTACTACAATTACAACTACTATTACTATATCTACTTTTTTTTACTTCTACTACTGCTGCCATTACCTTTACTACTGCACTACTAATACTACATTCACAACAACTACTACTACCACTTCTACTACTATTGCACTACTAATACTAGAATGACAGTTACTACTGCTAATGGTAATAGTACAATACTCAATATTATTATTATTATTATTATTATTATTATTATTATTATTATTATTATTATTATTATTATTATTATTACTACTACTACTACTACTACTACTACTACTACTATATTTGCCTGGTTTTGTTGACCTGGGTTAGAAGTTTTCTAATGTGCAGACTTACATGGTAATTGATTTTTCAGAGGTACTTGTCACACCTACAGTTAGTCAGACTCAAAGTGCATTAATTAAAATAACTTATCTTCATTCAAGTGCAGTGACTAAATAAACGCTCCTATAAACAGCACATTTCATTTTTTTTTTCATTTTTATTTCTAATAAATAGTTAGAATAAACAACATATCCTGGCTGAAATAATGCTCTTGTCATTTCTGTGTCTTTATTTCAAAGGTTCATTCTCAGCTTCTACATCGTCGCTGATCCACTGCGACCCCTGCTGTTGAACAGTGGTAACTGCTAAACTCAAGACGCGAAAATGGACATACAGTACATGCTCTGTGGTTTTTCGACAAAATAAAAAAAAAAAAACAAACAAGGTATGATCTGTATTTTAAATCTGAAATTAACTGAGCGTATAAGTTGATTGTTTTTGCTGTGTTGATCTGGAAAGTTATAAACTGATCTGCAGCGCCTATATCATAAAAAATTAAAGCAATTATAGCATTACTTTAATTTGATGTGTATCTACAAACAAAGTGTGTTTAATCTTATAGGTGATGCTTTGTTATAAATCAAATTTGACATCAACTGTTGTGGACAACCTTTGCAGTTCAAGTCATTTTTTTCCTATCAATTAAATAAACATTTTAGTGGTTCAATTTCAAAACATATGCTGCCGGTTCGCATGCCAAAGTCAGCAGACAAACACAAGACCAAAATCATGACAAGCAAACGTGATTCTGGTACATCTGTCACACACTCACTGCAATAATGTCACATGCTGAGATTTCCTTTAACTAAAAAAGTCCATTGGTGGAAAAAGATGAGCAACAACGTCGTATAGGTTTGTTTACGCTGCAGAGGGTTATAATAGTTGTGGTTAAAAACAAAATAATACTAATAAAAAAAAATCTTGACAAGAGATCTGCGGTTCACCTCATACACTACAAATCCGATATTTAAAAGCTCCAAATCGAGCAGCTGAGTCCATCCAGTCGGACGCCAGTGCGCATGTCCGTTTGATTAATCCACAAGTATTTTCATAACGACGTGAAACACATTCACATCAACTTTGTTAACTTTGGACAGATTTATTGAGCTGCAGCTCTTAAATCACCTCCACGTACCCAGCTGAGGACAAAACTGATTGGTGGAGATGGACGTGACGCGTATTGCAGTTGTGCGCATGCGCTCTCCGGTTTTCAAAAAAAAAAAAAAAAAAAAAACACGGCAAAACTTAGGAGAAAACTGTTGTTTTTGTGAATTATTTGGGTTCAAATTCAGTCAGATTATAAAAATAATTTTGTGTAAGTATAAATAATGCCTGGATTTATATTCCTATGTTTTTTGATAAAATGCCCATACCAAATAATTAATAGTAAATAAAGCATTAGTTTAAAATTATTCCACGTGAAAACAAAATTGTTTATTTAATCTATTTCCGCTTCAAAATTAATACTAATTCTTGAAAAAAATATTTTGCATTTTTGTAATGAAAAATCGATTTACTTTTAATTATTTTTATATATATACTGCATGTAATCTATTAAAGATTTGATGCAGCATAAAATCAAAATAGTAGGCAAATTAATTTACACATTTTGATTTGTTACTACTTTTAAAATAATCACCTTATTTATTTGACTTTATTTAACATAAATGTATCAGCAGTGTGATTAAAGTGTGTGTATATGTGTGTGTGTGTGGCTCTCTGCAGCGGAGCTCCGTCCTCCGGATAGCAAAACAACCGACTGGCCGCCTTCTGGCTTCCAGACCCCAATCTCTGCTTGATTGACATCTACTTTAAACCAATCAAACCAAGAAGCCAGTATCATGGTTTCCTATTGGTCCCTTAGCGTCAGTGGCTGTGACTCCGGTCAGCCAATCAGAGGGAGGCTGCTCTGGCAGACTCCGTGGCGCCCCGCAGCGGGAGCATATGGAAGACATTGTACGGCGGTATCTTTCCCTGCAAATTGACTCGTATTAATGAAAAACGCACGGCTCAGTCCAAGTCTTTATTTCTTCCTCTTTCAGCACAGTTACTGCTTTATTGCTGATTGAATAAACAGACTTTTCCAAGCCAGACTTTGTCCCTTTGCTCTGCAGGAATCTGTCAGGAAACTGTGCTCCAGTTAACTGTAGTTCTGCTCTTTTTTTGCCTGAGCAATAAATCTGGTATTGACAGTATTATGGGACTGCTGTTGCTCGTTGCCACTCATGTGAGTCACAATTATTCCCATTTTTAGCACCATTTTCAGCATCTGAGCTTGACGCTGCTGATTCGCCCCAAAACGTGTCATGACATGTTTGACCGCCAGAGGGCGCTGCTGTCCAGGTTATTGCCTAATTCTTTGTAATAACTTCATCGTTTTTCCTCTTCTCTTTATAGAAACTTGTATTCATCATTAAAAAAATTTTATTTGCTCCTGCATTTGTTCATTTTTCTTAATATGTATTTACAGATGAATTGAAGCACTTTATTCCAAACTGCATAAAATATTTTCCCAAAATCTAAATCCCCATGTTCTCATTTCCCTTTCTTTCACCATCTACTAATAGTGCAAAGACTAAGAGGCCAGCAAAAGGGGTGAGGCACTGACAGCTTAAAAAAATAGAAGAAATGTCCATGTCTTTTAAGCATGAAAAGCAGTTTTTGGATTTGATGTCAGCGTCTGAGATGGCTGCTTTGATAAAGTTTGTCTGGCTCGCTGAGATTGGCATCCCTCTCCCTGGAAAAGAAAACAGAAAGGCCTACATAAACAGAGTGAAAATGGCCTCGGCTCAGTCAGAAAACTGCCTTCTGTGAGGGGACCTGGAAACTCTAAAGGGATAGACTTTAGACATAGGTCCACACAGTATTAAGCAGACCTGGAGATGAAGCTTTAATTCATTTCAGTGCAGATTTGTATTTTCGGGCCTGTCTCCCTGTTTTCTGTGGTTCAAGCAAACCTTTCTGTCAGGTTTGTTCCTGTAGCTTTTGTGTCTGCTTCACTAATGGACTACTCTCATCCTGTATCCTTTCCCCCCCACACTCTTTCTGCACCTCCTTTCTCTCCCATATCATATCCATGTATTCCCCCGGGGGCTGATTAAAAGGCTCTCTTGTCGGTGGGTGCAGGGAGAAGTGAGGAGAGGAGGGGTAGTGGAGAAGAGTGCTCCTTATTACCCCATATGTCTGAACAGGAGCGGGTGGAGTAGAGGACCTTTTCCAGTTAATCAATAGAGATCCCGTCCCTACAGTCTCTGTCTCCCCCCCTCAACCCACCGCCCACCACCCACCCTCTGACTCTCCCATTAGCCATAATGTGTCTGATATTGATAGTAGAAGGTCTGGGATCCGTGACAGAAATAGTGCGAGGCGAGTTCCACGTCAAAACTCTGCGCTCAACCAAGCGAAGCCCAGTCTTCGACATGCTGTTTAACCTGGCTGGCTGTGTGATACATCTTTATCGACTGCTGGCCTTTCGTAGGGAAACTCGCCAATGAATCAGTGGAATTCCTCACCTTTTTTTAATGTCTTTAGTTGATCAGTAATCAATTTCCAAAACAAAAAAAGGGAAAAGAAGAGATTTATAGACTGTGGATATTGCTGCAGCAAGCATGAACGTATTTGTCCTCATATAAAAACTGATGCATGAGCTCGGATCTGATCAGCCTTTTTTAATGGATTATCTGAGAAAGTCAAGGATTTTCAAGATGAATTAGAATCACAGTTCCTTCAAATTCACTTTTATTTTCCTTAAACAAACAGTGTTGCAGAAACTATTCAAATTCTCTGAAAACAAATACAATTTTATAAACAATTTGTTGTTTTTAACATGCATAACGTAAGAGTAATCTACAAAAGGTCAAACTGGGCCTATTAGTCCTACTTTACTTTATTAGATTATCTACATTAGTGGCTGCATAGTTTAATGTGATGGTGATCAAAATAAGTTTGTTGTGTAATTGGATGAAACTAATGATCAGATTTTATTAATTTTCCACATTAATTAACCAAACTATAAATCAGTTGTTTTGTGTAAGCAATGGAACATACCACTGTGTTAGTTTTGTTCAGTCAACAAATGAAGACATAAATTAAATTCTGTAAAAAGAAACACAACAAAGAAAAAACACAAGTAAAAAGCTTAAAAAATACTTTTAATGCATTTTCTGCTATGATAGCCTGTCTGATTAAAGCATACATTCAATAAGACTTAAAAGCGTTCATGTCTTTGTTGCACCAACATTTTTTTTAACAATCTTGCAAATACAGTGATAAATGTCCTATTTCTCCTTCTCAAATGAGGTTGAGTTAAAGTAACTTTAAAGTTACTTTACTTAAGCAGAAATTTGCTTAAATAATTATATTTCAGTCAACCTTTTACTTCTACTTACATTTTCTCATAACTATCTGTACTTTCTACTCAATATAAACCATTCTGACATCCTCTTGGTTTGTAATTGATCCATCTCATCTGTGTGACACGAATCACGTCACACTCTTCATCACATATGTATGAAGATGACGTGGCAGAAATATATGCAGCTGAAACGTAGTGCATCCCAAATTTTTCTACTTTAACAATTTAATATAACATTACAGTCATTATGAGCTTTAGAAAAATGCTTTTTGAAGGGGTAAACTCCCAATAAATCGCTCACATTTACTCAATACTTTTACTTACTTAAGTATCAGAAATTTATTTCAAAAGTACAAAAAATGTTTTACTCAAGTAATATTCTTACAGGACACTTTTACCAAAGTAATTTTATGGTAAGATACTTGTATTTTTACTCAAGTATCGCTTTCAGGTATGCAAGTCTGAGTAACAAAAAGGTTAACATGTTATACAAAGAAGCTATTTAAACATGGGCAGTGTGAGTAAACACATTCCTGGCACAGCCTGGAATTGAACCCACAGCCTCAGGATTATGAGACCACAGCAGTGACCACTGAGCTACTGCAGCCTGCAGAGGCTTGCTATTAGATAACACATTTATGGATAAACATGACAACTGATGGCTGAGCTCATGCACACATAACATGTAGAGAGGGGTAAATTAAATCAGGACTGAAAGGAACATTGTCATTGTTTGCAGGATGTGTGTGTGGCGTATGTGTGTGTGTGTGTGTGTGGAGTGTATTCCTCTGCCTGAGGGTCTGTGTGGGTGTTGCTCTGTGCGACCGCAGGGCTTCAGACGCAGGGCCGGAAACTTCTGAGAGATGCCTGGGGTTAGGCAGTGGGGAGAATGACCTTTGATCCCCCCGCCCCCCCTCGACTTGGTAACCCCGGGGGGGGGTCACAGAGCTCGGGAGGTGGGGTGGCTCGGGAGGTGGGGTGGCTCGGGCAGCGGCGGTGGAAAAAAGGGGCTATAATTGATGTGGGGAGTGAGGGAGGCCTGCGGGGTCTTGAGAGGCAGAAACCTGAGGCCCCCGGAGATAGGTGGGAGAGCTGATGAGGGCTCTGGTCTGTGTCCAGGGGGTCTGCGGTGCTGGTCTGTGGTCCTGTGGGAGGAAGGGTGGCTCTGCCATGGTGGAGCAGAGCTTTGACTGATTTCAGCTCTTTTCCTTTCATATTCTATGAAAAACAACCTGATTTGCATCGATAAAGTTCTAAATGACACAAGGAAATCATTTCAATTGGTTTTTTAAAGTGTTGCAAAGACAAAACAAGTCAAAGGGTTTCCACGCTGCTGAGTCGGGCTGTAATCATACAGCTGGAGCCTCTTAAGTCCCAAACTTTGAATCTGGGGCCAAACATCAGTGTTATGATAACACTGATTTCTATGCAGCTAAAATCCTCCACGTTTAAAGTATTTGTCAAATAATTGAGGTCTGTGCTATTTTTTTTTTTTTGGCAGAAAGTCACAGTTGCTCTTTCTTCAGCTGGGGGGGTCAGAGGGCAGGGTGAACCGCTGAGGCCTGAGGAAGGGGGGGGTGAAGGAGGCAATGGCTGACAGATGTTTACCCGACTGTGCTGCTGTGACCATGAGAAGGCAGGGAGATGTTTGGTGTCCTTTTATACCTGATCCAGGACAAACCGCCTCTCCTGACTGCCTCCTCTTTCCCAGAATCCCTCTGTGCTCCGAGCACCAGGTTACTCTCATGTTAGCAGATCGTGTCAAAGTTGTTGTGGTTTATTTTCAAAAAGAGAGAGACGCTCTCCGTGTTTGTGATGGAGAGCGCTTCTGAGTTTCCTGTGTCCACATCACTGCCCTCCGGAGGATTCCGGTCCCGCTATGGCGTCAAACATAAACATGTCCTCCCGTGGCCATAAAAGCGCACTCAAAAGGAAAATAGTTTGGAGGGAGGTATAGATGATGGTGAATTGATCCTGGGTTTGCTTTACGACGCAGGACACGGTTAAATAAAATTGAACATTTTTGCCAGTGGAATTCTAAAATTTTAAAATTGATCTTTTTACAGTTAAACTTCCTTCATGATGTGAGAAATGCAAACGTTTACTTTTTACCATTTGTGATTTTACGTAATCTGAAATTTCTAGGGAGCTATTTGGTGCATGTTTTATTTAAAATAGTATATTTTCCTTATTATTTTCTTCTTTAAAGAGGACATATTCTGCAAAATCCACTTTTTACATTTTTAGCCTTTAAATAAATTTTTTTGGAGTGCAGAAAATTTGAATTTAGTTTCTCCTGGTGCTGCGTAGAAATCTTTATATTCTGTTTGCAGCATATTTTTCAGCTCATTAAGTTTTCTCTATTTTCTATTATGTTTTTTGAATTATTATGTCACCGTATTTGCAACAGAATTGCCAAACAAGGTCTGGACATACTGACTACAATTTTGTAGGAGGCACAAGTCTTCCCTTGTTGACATATTTTATTTAATTTGTAGATAAAAAAGTGTCTGCGGGGTGTGAAGCAACTCATTTAGATTTAAAGAGGCAGCCTCAAAACGAGTTGATCTGAGACACACCTCAGAAAAGGGGTGAAAGAGGGGCTTGTGGAGTTACAATAAGGAGGAATTCAGACCAAAGCATTGCAGTTCCACTTTAGACCCCGACTGAATGATTTCAATGTGAAAAAGAAGATTTTAAAAGCATGAAATGTCTCCTTTAATGGTTGTTTCAGTGTTTATTTCTCCTGTAGTTTGGTTTCTGTTTCCTTTCTGCTCAGTTTGTTTCAGTGTCTTCTCCCAGTTCCACCGATTCATTCATCCACCAGTACAGTTGTTCAGCTCCCATTCATTCTTCATGTTTTATACCATGTCTGGTTTTCATTTGTCTTTTCCTCAAGTTGTCTTTGTTAGTTTGTTTTGCTGCCATGACAAACGTTTTGCTTGTATATGAATAAAACTTTATCTTTTACAGGAGCTCCTCGAGTCCTGGGACCAACCTCAATAAATGTGACATAGAGTCATTTTTGTGTTGGCTAAAGTTAGCCATTTTGATTTATAACTCCAAAAGTTAATTGAAACTTTCTAGGAGTTTAAACACTTTAAATCTGTCCACTGGTTTTTGTGCTATTTTTCGAACACTACAAACAAATGAACTTACGCAAACAAGGACAAAAAAAATAAAAAAAACATTATCACCCTTTCACTTTCAAGGTTGCACAATAAATACTGATGGGGACTTAAAAAATGGTTTTGGTGCCTCGTTTACCATGTTTGTTCCTGCCAAACTTATTGGGAGCAAACCGATGTTTTCTTTTCTTTTTTTGTTCATTAAAACCAGGTTCAATATCTGGAAAATAATAATAAGAAAAAACAATCTTTTAATAAGAAATGTGCACAAGTTAGTCCTGTTTAATGCCACACTCTCTTCATTGTTTTACCGTCAAGATTGATTTAAACTCTTCTCCCCGAGATGGTAACACAGCACCCCACAGGACATGTTGTAAAACGAAATGAAGTGGAAAGAATGCTTCGCACTTCCAGAGAGCGGTGAAATAATAATAATAAAAAAAAAAACGACACAAGAAAATGATACACCTGGAGATGATTGAAGTGCATGGAAGAGGGATGTCGTTCCGAGCCATGTGCTCCCATTGTTGTGCTTAAAAACAGCATCTAATAAACAAAAGGCGAAAAACTTCCAACCTAATTATTTGCAGTTGTCAGGTGACGGGCCACAAAAAGCACACCCCTCTTCTCTTGTTTAAAGCAACTGATCCCCGTGGCTAATACCCGTGATGGAGCATGGCTTGTGTCTCTTCAGCTCTCAGCGCTGACACTATTGTTGAAGGGGGAGGCAGTGTGTGTGTGTGATGAGGACACGGTGCTGGTTTCACAGGACTGTGACTGGAGGAGCGTAACGCTGATGAGGACTTCATCCAGTCTGTTCATGATGGCGGAGCGCAGGAACTGACCCTTATCCTTTCCAGACGTCTCCATCCCCACAGCTTTATCTCTTTACTCTTCATCTCACACAGCTCCTTATCCTGCTGCAACAATCTTATGAGCACGTTCTGCACACACATCTGCTTTTTTTGGTCATTTGTATTAGCTTTATAGCAATTTAAAGTCCACTTTGGGGATTTTGATGTAATTATTTCACAAATGGATTTTGGCCATTTCATCATTAGGTCATTATTAAGCTGTTAAGAGTACTAAAATTAATTCCAAGACTTTAAAACTTTAAAAGTTGTTTATGTGTAACACGCAGTCAAAGAAGCTCACGATCCAAATTAAATCATCATTATTTCAAAAGCTTTGACTATCAATAACCCATTTTCTCCTAATGGATTTGAAAAACTGTTGGGTTTACTTAACCAAGTTATGTCAATTATTTCCACTAAACTGGGTTGAGTAAGTTCAAAGCAACTTTTACATTTTCTTTAAAAATAAATGTGAAAGTTGTTTTACGTTTACACAACTCAGCTGAGTGGAAATTGTTGACATAACTTGGTTAAGTAAACCAAACACATCTGTTTTTTGAGCGTACTTTGAAAAATGATGGAATACCCTAAAAAAACAGATTGTTGGGTTTACTTAACTTGGTTATGTCAAGTGGTTCCACTTAACTGTGTTGAGTAAGTCCAACGTAACTTTTACTATTTATTTCAATGTAATTGTGCAAGCTGCTTTAGATTTACTCAACTCAGTTAATTTAGTGGAACCACTTGACATAACAGAGTTAAGTAAATCCAACAATCTCTTTTTTGAGTGTATTTTTTGGTTGAATATAATAAAACTAATATTGTACACAACATGTAATTTTGCAACATCAAGTGCAAACAGAGAATGTGTTGTCAATGACTCTCAGCTACTACCACAACAAACATGAGCTCCATATCTGTAGACTTTACTGAGTTTTTGCTTTTCTATGTTTTTTATGGTTGATCCTGAATGGGGTTAACTTTATAAGTCACTCAGCTTAAATTGTACATCCAGTGATTATTTTCTGTGAGTTTCATTAAACTCCATACAGTGGTTCACGAGTTATTTTGCTAACACAGACGGGTTTGGTTCCAATAGCTGACATTTTAAACAAAGGTCTGTAGTTCTCTAAGTGTTGGGAATAAGTTTTGTCATTTTGTTTGTTTGCTGAGGTTTGTTTCTCCAAAAGTTTTTAAGGACATTCAGCCTCCTGACACTGAACCCAAAGCAGTGAAAAAAATGCAAAGAGGTTTAAATAGACGATGAGTCAAAGAAGTCCTAAAGTCCGATGTAGGACTTTTAAAGTGCTTGTGACATCAAATTGTGTAATAAATATGAATGCCTTTTTGGAAAGATAACACAGATAACATGTTGCAAAAATATTTTTTACACCACTGAGATGAACAGTTGTTGGGATATTGGCATGTGAAGTTACAGGAAGTGATGTCAAAGGGGAAGGTCTGAACGTGATTAGAGCATCCCTACAATTACTCGCAACATAAAATCTGAAGTTTTTCAAGACATTTTAAGTCACTATCAGAGAGATGAAGAAGAGTCAGAGTTCAAATAATATTGTTTCAATAAATAAAGACCATAGAGTTCATTTTCTTAAAGAGTTCCCCTTTGACGTCACTTCCTGTTTCATGTTGGCTGAGCAAAGTTCAAAAGAAAATACACCAGTTATGTGACAAAATTAGTCAAATCATGAAAGTTTTTTAAGTATAAAAAACTTTGATTTTTTTGGGTTTGAAGAATACATGTCACAAGCACTTTTATTTATTTTATATATTTAAAAAAAAAATCATTAAAATGTGGGTAGGGTCCATATATCAAGGAACATATAACTTTTTTGTTTTACTAAAACATGTTTTTGTAAAGATTTCCCTGAACTTATATGTACAAGTAAAACACCTTTATTTTTCCTTCTTTGTGTAGTTTATAAAATCCCAAATCACCTGAGTTTTGTTACATCAGCAAATCTTTTTTTTTCTTATTTTTTTCTCACGTCAAAGTCAAATCAATGCCCTCTCTGCCCCTCAGTGATCCTCACCCCTCTGATGCCAAGCAGCCAAAGATACAGTTGTGGTCAAAAGTTTACATACACTTGTAAAGAAACATAATGTTATGGCTGTCTTGAGTTTTCAA
>JAUBOC010000149.1:11790068-11804804 GCA_032275365.1 Anablepsoides cearensis | reverse complement strand
ACAACTGCCGGTGGGCCAAATCAAATGGCTTGGCGGGCCAATTTTGGCCCGCGGGCCCCACTTTGGGCACCTCTGGTGCTCAGTGTAGTCATTAGCTCAACAATCCAATCAGAGTGTAAATATTTCCTCAAACTAAGGTTGTTCAATGTTGCATAAACATTTCACAGAACCCCAATTTAACATTTCTGAAATATCCCTTTTCACTAATAGTCTGTCTTTATTGTGTTTAATCAGAAACAACTGTTCATGACACAGATTTGTGAGCAACCAAACCCCCACCCCTTAACAATCTACTATTCAAGACAATTATCAAAGCAATTATTGATGGAAACATACGGTATTTATTTAACTTTCATTTTTGGTTCCTGCCTGTCTTTTCCATTTGAAGGTTTAAACAAAACAGAATAAAACATGCATTATGCTGTATAAACTGGTTGAAATAAACACAGTAAATCATGCACACATACGCTGGAAGAGGTTTTATTTTATTATTATTTTGTAGCTGACAGTCCCATCATCATTATTCACAGGACGGGCCTTTGTCTCTTTTGTTTTAGTGATCATGTTAAATTAGCTTGAAACAGAAGGGTGCTGTCTTGTTGCCAAGCCTGTCTAGTTGAAAGCTGTGTGCGTGTGTGTGTGTGTATGTGTGCCAAGGTAAACCAGACAGGGTTTATTCATGTACTTATCTTCATCTGTGCTGTTTAGGTGTGTGCCTGATTGCAACCAAGATGTATGAATTAAACTGGTGTTTCTCTTCTCTTTCCTAATGTTTGTCATACGTGTTGATGAATATGAGTGTTTTTATGCACTCTGGTCTGCAGATGGCCTACAGTTGGTTGTTGGTAACAAGGACTTTTAGGGTTCAAAGTGGAAGGGATGACAACACCATGATGTACAGTCCACAGGGATTCATGTTATGTCTCAAGGTACGGCTGTGTTTTCAAGGTGTTGATGGCGTGTTATTTCCACCATCCCACTTTCCCCGTTTAACGTGCATGTGTTGTATGTTTTTTGTCGCACTCACGTTTTGTGTATGCGTGCTCCAAAACCCAATCTTGGATGATGTCATGTGCAGCTGCTGCGTGGCTGACGGACAGTTTCCGCACCACAACATGGGGCCCTATGGTCCGCCTGTCAGGCCGACTGACAGGTGAATGACACCAATGAGAAGCAGCGGTCCCTCCCTCCTGGAGTCAGGCACTGAGTGACAGCCAGTAAACAGCCAGAAAAAGCGTCTCTGAACCTGAAAGTAATCTCTTTAACTTGCTTTTTTCTTTTTTCTTTCTTTGAGCTGTACTTTCCCCCTCAGCCTCCACTTCCTTTGCCTCTTTTTTCTTGGCTTCTTCTAATCTTCTCACCCTCTTTTCAAGCCCCTCTTTTTTCTTTCCCTCTCTGTGGGTATTTTTCTTTCTTGCTTCCACTGAAGGCCTCTGTCTTATTTAACTGTCTCCCATCCACCCCCTTCTTTCTCCCTTTCCTTCTGTCTGTCATTGCTCTGAGCTGCTTTCTATCACTGTCACCAATTCTTAAGGAAACACTCTGACTTACGCCTCTCAGTCAAAACTGAGAGTTAGTTTAAACTTGATCTAAGTAGTAAAAAAAAAAGTTATGTGGGGATGACTTGTGTACAAAAAAAGAAAAAGGAAAACTTCATCATGCTGATTTATTGGCACACCTCACATTTTGAAAACATTACATGGGTGGAATACGTTGACGCTCGATCGACTTTAAGAAATCATGTGTGCATCTCCACCCTCTGTTCCCCCACCCCTTGGCTCCACGGCCACGACTCCCAGCAGATCCACGGCTGGCCCACCCAAGCGCCTTTCAGCCTGGCACTCTGCCCGAGGCCCACACTCCCATCTGACCCATGAGTACAAGACCCATTGCCCCAGCCCCCTTTTGCACCCGTTGACCCATCACCTTTTGACCCACTGTCCCACGCTCCTACTGACTTTTTTTTACTTTCCGAATCAGCCCAAACCACCATCCGCCACCGGCCCGCAACCTTTGAAAACAGGTTTCGTAAATAAACCACTGTGCTTATTTGTGTGTTAACTTGACGTTTGCAGGAGGTTTATAGTTGTGCTTAACAAGGACTGGTAAACCCGACATCAAGCGTCTCACTTGTTATGGCCGGCTCTTCTTCCCTCCTTCCTCCCAACCTCTTTATCACAATGCGTTCATGTCTCATTTGTCCATCACGTCCATTCTATCCGTCTTCATCTGCGTGGCGTCTCACTCGCTCAGTCAGTCAATCTCTTTGCCTCGCAAGTGTTCATGTTGTCTCCCAGTAAATCTCTCGCTGTCGCCTTCTATCTCCCTCTTTGTTGTTTTTCTCTGTGTGCCTTCCTTTCGCCTTGTGAGAAACTCTTAAGGGTCTTTGTTGTGCGCTCAAGTCACCTCCATGGTGACCGGCGCTGACTGACAGCTTTTAAAAAGATCTCTTCATTTCAGGGGCCAGGGAAGGGAAGGAGGAATGTGTGTATGTGTGTGTGTGTGAAGAAAGGCTAAAACTTTTTTGGGTACTTTTTTTTTTCCCCTTCCATAACAGCATGAACAAATCAACATGTGTGAGTGGTTTTTGCTCACCAGTGTCCATCCTCTAGTGGGTTCATTTTTCTTGTCCGAGTCTTGATGTGATGTTTATCTCAGTGACATACACAAATAAACCGGGGCAGAGTCAATCTAAGCTCCGCAATCAGCGCTGAGCCGTCTAAGCTTCTGCAACTCTGTTTGTTTATCCTCCATGTTTCCTTTGAACCCTTAGCCCCGAACACACTCAGATATTTGGTATTAGAACTTATATAACCCAAGAAAGAAAAAAAAAGGGGTGAGTTAAGTTTGAAGCAGGGAAAAGAAGAGAGAAAAACAGAAAGAAAAAAAAAGTTGTTGATCTAACTTAAAAACTGCAAAACACTCTAAATTTCATCTGATGACCAACGATAGGGTTCATTCGGAGCCACGTCACCATGTTACTTTCGAAGCTGAGCTTATTACAAGAAAAAACCCTGCAGGCACTATCTGATGGAGTCAAACAGAGGAAAGCTTTCATGTAAGCGTTTTGCTGCAATTATTTCAGTCCTCTAAATGCTCAAAACAGAAAAAGACTCTGCGCCGCACTTGGTGCACTTTATCTTGGCAGGGCTTTTTTTTTTTCTCTCTCTCTCGCAAAGGGCCTCATTACTCTCTGTCAGCCATTAGAGGCGAATATCTGCGCAGTGATTTTAATCAAAACGATAACATCAACTGCTTCACGGAATGGAAAACAGAATTGTCGAAATGAAAGGCTAAGCTAAAACTCAAGTCGACGATAACGCGAAGGCGGGACGAGACACGGTCGCAGCTTGACCTTTTGGACCGACGACACGGGTTTGACGGACAGTCGTCGCGGACCCACGGGGTTTGGAAAATGTCAGCTCGTGTTTAAGCTTCGTTTTCCGCGTCTCTCCATGTCTGAGATAGAGATATATGTTCGTAAACTTTGCGTCAACCCAAGTCAAACGGCGGCACCCTTGCAGTGTGAAACTTTAAGCCATGCAATAACATGGCTCATAGACATTCCATAGCACCCAGTGAGAGGAGCTATGAAAACACATACCATACAAGGAAACCCCTGAAAATACCCGGGTTTGGCGCTGACGTTTTTAAGAACATTACTTTGAAAGTGAGCTGAAATTGGGGATAAAAGCAGGTCTTTGCCTCCTCTTTCTTGAAACTTTCAAACCACATGATCAAAATACCCAAGTGCCGAAAGCGAAGATTGTTCTGAGGTAAATAGCTGACAATCAAAGTGGTTATTTGTCTTGGGAAAAACAGCAGGAAAACCCATCTTAGGCTTGCGGTGGTTACGACACAGAGCAGATTGGTGGTCATTTCCTTCACTGTTTCACTTTTTCAGCGGGAGTTTCAGCTCCAAAAGTTTCAAAGTAATGGAGGACAGAACACAGATGGGGGAAGGCAAAAGACAGATGGAGGCTTGTGTTATTTATAATCTCGGACTCCCAAATTATCACAAAGTCTTTTTGAAGTCAGCAGGCATCCTTTTGAAAAGATCCAGCGCTGTGATTTGGACAGAGATGGAGTGCAAGGCCCGGTGACAGTTTTTTGAAAGTGACACCCCTGTGCCCCATCTTGCCCCATCCCTCGGAGTTATCAATCTCCGAGGCATTCTAATTATCCATAATTGGTCATAATTGGATTTAATTGGCTTTGATTAGCTGTAATTGGGCCGATGGGCTAATCTGATTGAAGATCAGAGGACTAGGGGTCCTGTGTGGTTTGAGAGTGAGTATTCCCTCGGCCCCTCACTGACCCAAGATGTACACATCAAACATATTTGTTTGTGGCACAGCTGATTGCTACCGGTCGCTGCCGGGTGATTTGGAAATCAGTTAAAAAAAAAAAAAAAAAAAAAACAAGCGTATGTTGATTGCTAAAACTTCCTTGGCAGTGTTTGAAGGGATTCAAATCTGCTTCTAAATAAAAATAAGTTTCTGCTTTGTGTCCTTGTTGCAGCCAAACACCCGTGCACACACGAGAGGGCCTCGAAGAGAAACAGAGCAGGGTGTGGGGGGTGAGATGGCAGGAGACATCATAAGTAAACAGTAATGTAATACAGTGCTAATTTGAATCACGTTTTCTTGCCCAGAGCTGCTGAATTCCTAATTGTGCGTGAAGCTGTCCAGAAGTCATGCGAAGTTATACTACGCGGGACAAAAAGAGAAAAGTGACTCTGCAGCATTTTACTTTGTTCGGACGAGGGACGAAGCGGGCGCAGGGAGGAGATGTGTTTGTGTTGGAGAGGAAAAATAAAAATGACTCCTGCCCTCCTTTTTAATTTTTTTTCTGCTCCTGCTCTCACTGTCTTTTGTTCCCGATCTCGTTCTCCGCCCGTTGGCTTGATAGGCAGATGGAAGCGATTGCGGTGTAATAATAAACTGTTGGAGGAAGCCACGGGAGAGATGGAGAGATGACAGAAAAGGAGAAGGAGGGTAAAGGGAGAGCCGGGAGTGCACTCGCGGGCCAGCACATGTGTTGATCGGGCCCAGGATCAGCGCCTGTGCTCATTTCCATCACCTTGACAGCTCCGACCTACATCGAACCGCCGGGAAAGCAATGAGGAGTGTGTCCTCCTTGTGTGAAATATGCAGCTGCTCTCCTGCAGATGTGAGATCTTTGATCACGGCTTGATTAGACTTGATGGATCCCGCAGATGTTTCACACTTTGAGGTATATTCTTAGAAAATGATCCGTGTTCTTCATGAAATGACAAAATGACCTCTCTTCTTTCTGCCACATCATATCTGTACACTAAGATTTAGCATTTAGCTTTGTGGCTTTTGCAGCGTAAGCCTCTGACAGTCCCAGTGTTCAACATCTGCCCCGCTGGCACATACCTCTGCAACCTTTCAGCACCTATTGCATCTCCAGTGTCCTGCCACCAGTGGTGGACAAAATAGTTTCATTGAGTCAAAATTGCTCCAATGAAAGTAAAAGTAGCTCTAGTAGCTAGTTGAATTATTACTTACATTAAAGTACTGGAGTACTGTATGTTCTTTCAAAAATTTGTTTTTTAACAATGCATTTCACTTTAGTGTTGTCGAGAATATGCCATATCAAACAGATCAGTAACTCCAAATATATAATATTAATGTATTATTCTTATATAGGATTTTCTGGACACTCATTTTACAGTTATCATTCATTCACTCACACTCGATGGTGTACGGGTCTACGGCCCCTCTAGACCACCACAATCACACCAACAGAAGTATACATTGGGAAGTTGGGTTAAGTGTTTAGCCCAGGGTATGTGCTTGGGCAGGGATTTGAACCAATGACACTCTGGTTGCAACACCTACACCCTGCGCAACTTAAATCTACATCTTCCTATTTATACCCCTTTTACAAGAACTGTTTGCATATTTAGTCTCTACATAATTATCCCTTCAAGGAAGGCTTGGAAAATATTAATAGAGCCTAACATGGGTGTCAAATCCTGGTCCTCGAGGGCCGCAGCTTTGCATGTTTTACTTTTTTTCTGCTCCAACACAGCTGATTCAGTCATTGAATTATCTCTTCCAAGTTCTTCCAGAAGCCTGATAATCAGCCATTCATTCAAATCAGGTGTGCTGGAGCAGAGTGGCTCACGATGCCCACCCCTGGCCTAGCAGTAAGTGACTAATTATGTAACTTGGAATCTGATCTTTTAACATTGAGCTTTTTAGTTGTTATTTAATTGAAAATAACATATTTTATATTAAACTAGAAACATTTTTGTACGAAACAATTTAATTTAGTTTATTTGATAGAAATCAATTAATAGAATAAATGGACTAAAGTCAAAAACTCTCAAACTTAGGTCTTAAATAAGATGAGTCCATGTAAAAATCCAGATGACTAATCACAATAATGCTGAAACGTGTCTACTATACCTTGAATATAAGGCAACATTAGTAAGACAAAAAATCTTCTCCTTGCAATCAAGTTAAAACTGCTCATCACCACCTACTGTTTAGGGGTGGTGTGTAATTTTACAGTTTGACGGTGGAACACAACAGACACAAACTACAGAAATGTAGTGGAGTAAAAAGTTAAAACATAGGAGTAAAAAATGTTTTTTTTAAACAGAAATGCTACTCAAGTAAAGTAAAAATTCTCAAAAACTGTACTTAAGTACAGTTTATTACCACCCACCTCTGCCTGCCACAGCACACAAACAGCCATGATCGCGTTTATTTCAAATTTCTGTTCAGCGCTCGTTTAATACAGAAAATCCCCAGGGGGCTGGTTAAATGTCAAACCGTGACGACGGGGACAGATATGAAGCATGAAGCACCTGCATGAAGAAGGGTTGACTAATGCTGGCATCAAACGGTGAGAAAGTCATTGTTGGAAAGAGAGAGAAGTGGTTGGAGCTGAGGGGTTCAATGTAGCGGGGGGAAGGTTGAGTGGGTTAATGTGAAGAGTGTGCTTATGCATGAATGTCAGAGTGTGTCTCCATGCATCTGCATCGCAGGCAGCTGGTGTGCGGATGCAGGAGAGAGAGCCGTCATCCAGAGGTAAGCCACCCCCACCCTCCAACGCAGCCCTCCCCATCGCCTGTAACCTCTCACCCCTCACCCTAACAGCAGCACAATACGTCTGTTGAGGGACTGATGGAGGCAAGGTTGCTTTCTGCTCGCATCAGCATCCTTTCTGTCCTTCAAGCTGCCTGTGGAAGCACAGGGTGCCACGAGTGGGAACCCTGTTTGTTTTTAGCGTTTCCATGTCCAACTGGCAACTGAAACATTCACGCAAATTGCTTAACTGTCTGCCTCAGAGAATGCTCAGCATGACCATAAAGGGGGTATATAGTTTTTCAAAGTAAGATACAGTGCCAATACAAAAGGTCCATGCAAACAATAATGGATCATTTTCTTTGAAAATAAAACCAAAAGCACATAGTTAAAACATTTGTTGCTCATTTTTATAAATACATTTGGAACAAAGGCTCTTTCTGGCTGCCAATAAGTTTAACAACAGGCTTTATTCACTGAAAATCCAACTGATTGACCAAAAGTCCTCATAACAAGAATATATTATATCACTACAAATTATATTCAAAAGCCTTTTGTTTTTGAAAAAAAATAAAAATCAAAATTCAAACCACTAAAATGATTTTAAAAAAGCCTATTTCTCAACTGATATATTTTTATATGGATGCAAATCAAATAATCTAAATATGATATAGATTCAGACTAATTAGCCACTCAAAATTGTGAGAAAATAGGCTAAATTTCCATTTTAGTTTCACTGAATTTTATGTGTTTATGACCAAGCAACCAGCAAGATGTTCCAAGAAGCCAATTTTTGAAAATCACAATTTATTATTCTGTAAACGGCTTGTATAACTGTGTACCAGGCACTGAGTGAAGAAATATAATGAGTGGATTTATGATCCCGAGAATTAGATTTGAATAATGTGACATCTAAAGAGCAAAACTCCAATCTGTCTCCGTGTGACATTAATAAAGGCTGATTCTTGCACTCATACTCTAACTCTGTATTTCAAGAACTTACAGCAGTCATCACTTTAAAACAACCATGATTTCACCCAATAGTTCTGTCATGTTTCAGCATGCTGTTTATTAAAATCCTTTAGCCAGCCAGCAACCACACGGCACATTTTCTGCTACGGCGCCCAGAAAACCCTCTCTCACAGCTCGACTGTCGCCTCCAATCTCTGTCTTTTAGCCTGTTTTCATGCTACGGCTCCTTTTTTCCCCTCCTGCTGTCCCAGCGGTGGTTTCCTATGAATGATGTCATCACTCAGCACTTGAGTGAGGTCTCGGTGACCCATGATGCACTTTAGCATCATGGCTTCACCCGAGTTTGACTTTCTTTTTTTCTTTTTGGAGAAAATTTTATGCAGGGGTGTTGAGTCATGGACTGAAAAGTTGTGTGTAGTTGTCCATTGCTGATGGCAAAACAAAACAAAGAGGACCCAATCTCCCATTCAGGACATGATTCTATGGTGACTGGCAATAAGAGTGGCTCAAGACAGCAGTTTTTTTTCTTTCCACAGTTAAATAGATGTTCGACTGGCACAAAAACAGCATCAGACAGGCATTTCCTGGAACAGTGTTTCCTTCCGGCAATGGCAGTCTCAAGTCTGATTAAAGAACAGCAGGACAAGGAAGGGGACACCTGACAGCAGCAGTAGCTAATCAGATGGGAAACTTGGACACCGGCACACAAGCAAGTTCACTCAGGGGGAAAGTTAGCGTGTCCGTGCATGCTGACAGCACCAGCAGAAACTTACAACAAGCATACAGCCTTTAATCATGATGTTACACTTCTCCTGTCAAATCTTTGTCAAACAATGGTGCATGTGTGTGTGTGTGTGTTTCTGACTGGCCATTTGTCTGAGCTTGATTTTCCCAAAGCCTGCTGCTCCGGATACCCACACAAACACAGCTCTGACTCTATTGTCTGCCTCCCAAGGAATTCCCTACCTCTCTCATCGCTTGATTAGCTGCTCACCCGTTTGCGTGATCCGTGCTTGACAGTCAGAGTTTCCCCTTGTTGAAACAAAAAAAGGAGAAAAAAAAAACACGTTGTTGTAACACAGCCCAGATTACCGAACCTTGGAACAACTTGTCCTCTCGTTTTCTCCCCACACGTAAACAGAACTATGCAGGAAAGTCCAAAATTCAAAGAGCATGTCGGAGGTGGAAAGGAACACAAAACTGACTTGCGCTTGAGGACTTGCTGTTCTTAATGTCAAACTCCTTACCTTTCAAAACTTGATTTTTTTGACACACAAATGTTTTAGCAAAGGAATAGTTTAGGTCTTTTCAGGCGGGGTTTTGAGGAAAGAAATATAGCTCTTTGAGCAGACTGTGTCCAATCCTGGTCCTAGAGGTCCACTATCCTGCGTGTTTTAGAGGTTTCTCTGCTCCAACACACCTGATTGGAATGAATGAGTGATTAATAGGCTTCTGCAGAACTTGAAGCAGTAATTCAATCACTGAATCAAATGGGTTGGGAGCAGGAAAACAAGTAAAATATGCGGGATAGCATCCCTCAAGGACCAGGATTGGACACCCCTGGTTTAGATAAATAAAGTTTACTTCTGACCAGACTGACAAATTGAAACAGGGTCAAAAACAAAGAATGCCTCTCCTGTCTTAAAAATGTCTGAATGAGTCATGTGATTCATAAACTTTTCCGTCAATTTCATGATACTCCTGATAAAAGTATCCCAGACTGTTAGGGTAGTTAATGCTGGGGGTTTGGTATTCAGCCGAGTAATTACAGGGCTAGTATCACCAATTCCAATACCTTTTACTCCCTACTGCAAGTTCATTGAATAAGTTTGTCTTTAGTTAGTAGATTATGATAAAACACAGGACAAAGATTTGAGGCAAATAAAATATTTTTTTATAAACTGACTTCAGCAATATAAAACAATCTAATAGTACAAAATAATAAAATAATACACTTATTATCTTCTATTACACACAATTCATTTAAGAAAGAAGTCAAAAATCAATACTGTAACAACAATATAAATATTACAATATCAACAACACAACAGAAAATACCTCCACACATGATGATGAGGAGGGGTTTCAGCTAATAATCAGCTCCAAATGACTGGAAGGCTCTATATTACTGACTTTATTTTTTACTGTATTTGAGAAAAATAAACTCAACAGTGCAAATAAAGTATAAACAAAAGTATCAATGTCATTGCATTAGTTTTGTTCCTTTGGTAATGATACTAGTGATACTTGATATGCCCCCTACCAGGCTGTAGTGGAAGTGCTACAGCTTGCTGCCACTATTTTCACTTGCAAATAATCATAAAATTCAATGTAATGTAAAGGTTTTGAAAGCATGGTTGGTGTGAATCACTGTGAAGCTTTTTGAACTAAAGCTGTTTTGAAACTTTGGTCTTTGTTCCACTCAGACTAGCCGTTAGCTCAAATGTCTGGTTAGAATTAAATGTATTTCTCCAAACCAAAGCAGGTAGAATATACATTTTTTATAACCTTTTCCACAGCTACAACTATCCCTTTCAGGAGTTTATGTCTTTATGTAAAACTTTACTTTATTAAATTGATGGAAATCTCAACTTTGGATCAAATCTGTTGGTACGTCTCAGTTTTCCATCATTCAGCTGGCTTTTATATTCGTCTTCTGTAATTGCAATTTACACCTCTTCCTTTCAATTCTCACTCGTTCCACTCTGCCAACCATCTGGTGCCTTTTCTCCACAGGGTGAAGTTCAACGCTAACAACCCACAGCTGGGCTAACACGCTCACATACACACACACACACACGTCCATTTATTCTGAAGCTGGTCGAAGTAGCCAGCAGCAAGTGAGTTCCCGAACCTATCTCTCAAGTGTTCGGCTCAGGAGACAGCATGGCCTCAAGGTTGAGTTGCACAGGTTGGTGTTGTTGCACCATTACTTAGGTCTTGTCGAGCACTGATCGCTGGCAGATGCTGTTTGTCTAAAATGGCAGGAGGTCATACTAGGGTAAACCAGTGGCGACAGGATCATTGCTGATCTGCAGAATGTAGAGCCAACATTACCGTAGCCAAGACCAGCATGAGCGGGGAACATAGAGCAGGTTTCTTCAGTCACGAGCTGTGATCCAAACGCCGGCTCTTTCTCCTGTCAGGACCTGAGGACTGGACACTGTCAGCCTAATGAGGCCCATACAAAGAAAGCACATCTGGCTCGATTGAGCTCTAGTTGCGAACTCCCACACCTCTTTGGGTTGTTTCCACGGATCCAAATCTAACATGTCACAAGGCCGGAGGATTAATTGGTAATCTTTAAAAAGCTGTCATTATCTTGGGCCGTTGTAAATTATTTCACTCTTTCACCTTGCCAGCACATGTGGCCTGTCAGCCAGCCTGCTGAAGATCATCAGAGCACCGTCTTCCTCCCCTAACCTCACCTTTCTTCTTACCCTCCCAATTTTTCTTTCTTTCTTTAGAACTCTGTCTCCCATCTCTTGCTTCCTGCAGCTAATTTTCAGAATGATTTCATGGCCGCAGAATGTCCTAATTATGGTGAGCTGGTCTACTTTGCTGCAGGGCCACGTTTTAGGCTTGGTAATTGTGTGTGTGTGTGTGTGTGTGTGTTTCTGCACGTTTGTGTGTCTGCTTAAAGGAGGGAAACTTGGTTTTGGTGTGGGTCACAGAGTTTTAAGGCAGGGGTACCTGTCATTTTGATGGACGTCTGAGGGACCTAGCTGCCCTTGCGCCCCTGACCTCCTTCTGCAGCACTCCACCACGCCAACATCTCACTCTGTCAAACAGTTAAACCCAGGTGGAGGGGGGGCAAGATGTGTGTGAAAGTGTGCATTTGTGCCGAAAAGACATAGAACAGGGGCTCCTTCATCAAGAGACCCCAAAAGGAATAAAATACTTATATAATTTCTCAATCAGAAGTAAGAGCTCTTTTGAGTTTCCACACTTGATCCATGCTGATAAGAACTCTAACTATTATCTGCTGTTTGTAATTATGTTATTTAGAAGCAAGACTAAGTAATCAGTTCACTTTTTCCAATCACTCAATTTGAAGGTAATGAGTTTTGTCTTCTGGCTTCGACAAGGAAAAAAAAACAATATACGTGTGTTGGTACGCGTTTGTTCATCTGTGTGTTCTCCGTGTTACACGCCATTATTTACAGACGCTCTTTCTAATTTCACACTTCATACGCTTTCTGTCATCGGCTGGAAATAGAAGAATGAAAAAAAAAGAGAAAAAGAAAAAACAGGCGGCAGCAGCTGATGAGAGTGAAATTGAAAAATGAAAAGGAGTCAGTTTGCGGGGGTGAAAAGAGAGAGTGCTGTCAATGGCTAAGCCCTCCGATGTGTGATGGAAACCAATCGCCGTGGAAACAGCACGAATCAGCAGACCGCGTCTCGGCCCGCGCAGCCGCGCGCGCGCACACACACACAGTAACCTCGGTATTGCCTTTCCTGAGATCTGTGCTGTTAAATGAACATGATGGGCCTCCCCCAGCAGCTCAGAGGTTCCATTAAACACCCACAGTCGGTCTGACACTGAGGCACGCACAAACACGAAACCAGCACGCCGCATGAACCGCTCAACTGTACGCTGGCCTTTCATGGATCTCCCTGTGTGCTATTCTCTGGCTTGCCTTTCTCAATCTCAAATCTGTCTAAATTAGTCTCCGTTTTTCAGGTTTTCTTCTTCTTTCTTAGCCAACATTTGCCTGTCAGATGGTTGTGGAGACTGGCGGGGGCTAGCTGGCTAACAGTTTGAGTTCTGTGGTGAAGGGAGAAAGAGGGGGGAGTGCCATGTCTTTTTCCCTGACAGGAGCGGGGCCGCCTTTACACTGTCCAAACGGGTAGAGCCGTCACTCCTGATTAGCTCTCGTGCTGCACAGAGCCAGGCAGTCCGTGGATCTCTGGAAGCTATTACTCAGCCTGTGAGTGAGTACCCTGTCTCCTCCTCTCAACCTTCCACCCTTCCACTGCTTTCCCTTCGACTTAATCACTCACAGCTGAGGAGGGGACGAAGGGAGGTGGAGGTAGGGAGACCCGGGGTCCTAATCAGCAACAAGTGCGGCCGATTCCATAACTTTTCGTTCCCATTTGTAAGAACCCACACACACACACGGACTCGCAGCAGACCCACTTGCTCCCCTTCCCGCCCCCTCAGAGGTGAGCTGCCATGTTCTGAGAGAGGAATGTCTGCCTCACAGGAACAGGAAATGAAGAAGTAGACACATATACAGACGCCCTTGTATCGCAGGGGGTGCTAGCCTAAACACACACACTCACTCACACAGGCACACACTCCCAGTGTCCACCCTCAGCTGGAGCTTGTTAAAACCAGGACTGCCGGGCCAGCTTGTCTTTGTCAGATCTCTGATGTCACATTCAAGCTGATGGCTGGGACATTTCCATATGTGTGTGTGTGTGTGTGTGTGTGTGTGTGTGTGTGTGTGTGTGTGTGTGTGTGTGTGTGTGTAGACTGGCAACAAGGACGTAGAACATTGAGCGATGGTGACATTCAGGCCCCCGGCTCCCATGTTTTCTCACTATCCCTCTCTTCCGCCTGCAGCTACCCATGATGCCAGCTGGTGGGTAATGGGTCAAAGATAGAAACCTAAAACTTCATGAGATGTGCATTAATCAGACCCAACGGCATAAACAAAATCACACTTAATATGGATCACCTGCAAAGCTGAGTTAAGCTAAAGCTAAAACTTTAGCTTTAGCTAGAATTAGCTTGCTTTAAAAAGCAGCAGTTTCACAAGCAAAATAGAGCTATATTTTTCCTTTAGTTAGCACCTTTTTACTAAAGACTGACCATAATGTAAGATATGTTTGTTTTCTGCTTCTAACCAACACTTTAAATAGATTTTACTCAGTCATTGCATGATGTGTTTCCAAAGCTTCTTCCATCCTGGAGCTCTCTGCTTGAGACTTCCATAAAAATAAAATCAAAATAATCTTCTTTCAGATCATGTAAGTCATCTAAATGGTTTATTATTATTATTATTCGTAAAACTGTAGAAAAAGCAATTCTGTTTCACCAAATTTAGCACCCCTGCCACTTGTCTACTACATTTCACTACTTGTTACGCATCAGTATTTAATTACTCACACATTCTGATGAAGATTTTTTGATTGGGTGTTTTTTTCTTACAATCTAACACACTAAAAACTGAGCGTTGGTAATAAATTTTAAATAACAGGCCAAAAAAGCATTACAGAAGATCCTCCCAAAGCAAATGGAGTTTTTTCTTGCTATATTTTACATTTCCTTACAGTAAATCACATTTTTTTACGCACATAGCCATTAAGTTTGCCTCCCTTGCAAAACTTCAATGTTAAATAAAGTTATATAACATTATTATTTACAAGTTAGTTAAAAGTTACATAAAGGTGAAATAAATACAATTTTAACACATGTTTACTGAGAGTTTGAACATTATTGTGTGTGTGCTGCTATCACAGCGTTTCAAGTGTGCAGCGGCCATATTGGATTTTGAGGATAGGCCTGCTTTTCTGAATCAAAATTTAAATTTTGGCTGATTTTTTTGGTTTGTTTTTGAAGGGGGGACTTTAAATTTAGAAATGTTGACCTCTGGGCAGTGTTGTAAAAAGTACTGCAAAGTGATACTTGAGTAAAAGTACAAGTATTTTACCATAAATTTACTTTGGTAAAAGTTCAAGTCTCCTCTAAGAA